>OW445482.1:12131377-12519226 GCA_918226075.1 Microctonus brassicae
TTTATGAACTTTCACTGTCCTTCACTACAGTGAATCTAATTATGTGTGAATAAACTTGTTTATTCTTTGTATACGAATGATTTCATACCATGATAAGTTCAATGATGTGAATTCACAATTATCATTATTGATATTCATTCACTCAATATCCAACGATACAATTGTTTAGATGATGTATTTGAGAGAGTGACTTGATTGCTTTTGAGAGGTGAGAACAGGACTGACTCGTTTCGACATGAGAATTTCTTACCGTTACCTTGATGGGTGTAACTTATTTTCTTTCTTGTTTCAATTCCTATCCAATGACGATAATCAGAGTGCAGTGAATTGCTTAGTGACTGAAACTACCATGATTGATTTGAATTCAAATCTCGGCAAATTACATTATATATATTGTCGGATGCATTTATTCTGTTGAAGCGTGAAAATCAACATTGCCTATGCAAAATTCGAAAATTAATTCTCAACAAAATAAAAACTTTCAATCAAATAATTCCCCATCAAAATTTTGCAACTATTGTAAAGAACAAAGACACTCAATCAATGAATGTTCAAAAATAATGTAGTAATTCGCGTAAATCCAATTCTCAATCTGTTCAAAATCAAAATAAAAAATGAAATAATTTGAACTCCAAACAGTATGTAGACACGAACACTACGACTACAGACCAAATTCTCTCATGAATGCTTGTAATGAAAAGTCGTATTTATTGTTGGTGTTATTAGTGGACTGTATTTAAGGAGCCGAGATGATGGTTGTAGTCGCAAAAAATTGTGTGACTGCACAATAATTAAAATTGAAATGAGTTTTTTATTTTCACAAGCACAAATAAATTATTGTAACGAAAAAAACAATGTTCACTGAATGAGATGATGAATTGTATTAATAATAATTGTAGATAAGGCGAATAATAATTATATTAATTATTATTGCAAATTAAATTAAATGTTGAAATGTACTGTGTGAAACTCACAGAGTGATCACACAGAGTGTGGATGATATTATTGATCACCACACGCTTTTGATGAGATGAAGTAAATATAATTAAATGTTCATTTAATATTTGAGATGAAAAGTAAATTTGAAAGATTTTAACACAAAAAGAACACGAGGCACACTTGTTGCACGTTGTCTTGCATGATTAGTAATGGCGTCATCCCATTGTCCCGGTAAGAACGTGGCGATGACCACGAGCGTTGTCGAGATGCACCGAAGATACCCGAGCGAGCATTGTTGCAAAAGAGTCTTATTCGCCCATAAAGGCACTGGACCCCGCTCGAAAGCTGCAGGTTGTCCCCATTTTGTTCTTTCCAGACGAAAGAATGCTGTTTCGTCGCAGACCCGACCGAACTTTTTCACTGTTGACATTCGAGGCCTGGCTCCACAGTTCTTTCCATTTCTTATGAGGTTGCATGTAGTGCTAGGCAACCTCCCCCGAGACTACTCGGTTGAGATAACCACTGCCACCACGAGTCCAACCCAATTAGATCGATCAACCCCGCCACCGTAGTGACGGAGGGGCTCTCATAAATCGAATCTCCCATGGTGCCAAATTATCAACGGAGCTTTGGTCACCTCTTGGCCCCTTACTCATGCCCCACACACAGAACGCGTGCAGGACAGGGACCCTGATAATCAAAATGTATGAAAAAAGCCTTAACGAGAAAAGCCCGGCTACGGTAGGACGAGTGATCGTCCCACCGCACCGGGCTTCATCGGTACCTGAGGCTGCATATGAGGATAGTTCTTCAAACCCCCTTTGGCCCACACAATGTGTGGATAATCAATCCTTCAGAGGCCACCCTACACATGCAGTCTTTATTATCGAAATATAATCGACTCAGGAACTTCCTTCGTCGGCTTTTTGTGACATTGACACTGGTGCCGACATTCACCAGCATCAGTTGCCACTTTTCTGTACATATACCCTGTCCACTTACATCCGCTGCAGCATCTCTTTTATGCACAGCGCTACGCAAGCAGTCAGGGATCTTTGTGCATCCTTCAGCGGCCTTCCCAGGTTTCCTTGGTCAGATCGGGCCCTTCCACCTCGACAAGGTCGATGCACCTTGGGAAGGGACCAAAGATACCCGATGGGCAGTTGCATCTACAATTGAGTGCGCCACTGACCGGACGACACTCTAAAAACCATTTAAAAATGCACTAGAAATTGCTCGCGTCATTTCATAGGATGCACTACTGACTGGGCATAATACTCTTTTCAATAATTGAGTTGGTTGCACTATCACCATGGTAGCTGACCTAATATCAATCTTGAACATTCCGCCCACTATCATCAGCCCCTTGATGATTATTTTCTGTGATGATAGGTGAAATTGCAAGCTTAGCAATTGGTCTAATTAGTGTTGTTGTGGCAGTTTTAATTTTTACTACTCTCGTTAATCCATCTGGTCCTGGTAGTAGTTCCATTACTCGTGCCAAAGGCCATTTGGATGGTGGCAGTCGCCCATCAGTAATGAGCACTAATGAACCAATTTTTAT
Organism: Microctonus brassicae; assembly: GCA_918226075.1. NCBI lineage: Eukaryota > Metazoa > Arthropoda > Insecta > Hymenoptera > Braconidae > Microctonus > Microctonus brassicae. The sequence goes on from OW445482.1 coordinate 12,133,881, forward strand.
CTCATGAGATGAATGATGCCATTTTGAGATGGATTGTAATCGTTAAAGATATTGACTTGACCAATGCTTCCAAAATAAATTGACTCGTTATTGTATAATATGCCAAGTGTTGCGTGGTGATGTTGAAATGTCGACTGATGGTTCGGGCAATGCTGTGATGGCTTTTCCAATGATGAAATGTGATGGTGTAAGATAATTAAGATCGTCTGGATCGTCACTGGCGGGTTCCATTGGTCTTGAATTTAGGAGTGCTTCAATTTGATGTAATAATGTAGAGTATTCCTCATAAGTGAGAAGTGTGTCAGCAATTGTTCTTTTGAGATGAAATTTTGTTGATTTAACAACCGCTTCCCATTTTCCACCCATGTGTGGAGCTGCAGGTGGATTGAACTTCCACTTAGTGTGCTCTTTGGCAAATGTAATGTTGAGCTGATGACTTTCCTTTGAACCTTGTGTGAACATTTTCCGCAGTTGCGCGTCCGAACCCATGAAATTTGTTCCACTGTCTGTAAAAATGGCACTGGGAATTACTCTGCGAAATGTAAATCGCCTGCACATAGTGTGACGTGGTGTTTTCTAGGCACCACGTACAAATTTAATGAATTTATTTTATACTTTTTTACCTGCTTTTCCTCCACAGCAACTCACAAGGGATGCCACCTTCGTGTACCTATTTAAGTGGTTATAAATAAATAGGGCAAGGTTATTTAACGACCACGAAGGAAATCGTTTGACGGACTTTTACTGTGCAAAAATGATAATAATAGTTTATTGAAATAATAATAAAAATGTTGAAATCAAATTAAACAAAATAATATTTAAGTAATTATAATAATAATACGACGTCACGCAAAACGAAAGCGTTTGACGCAAATAATTGAATGGAAAATAAAACAAATATGATTCTTCTTTATTCTTATAAATAACGACTGGGTTCGTAATACCAGTGAACAACTGATCTGGAAATCAACTTAGACTACTAATTATTTATTATATTTTAATATCTCAATTATTTGTATAATGACCAGGAATTTGGCGCAATGTGAAAACAAAATGGACGCCCGCTGAACAAGGCGAGCGGCACGTGGCAACGGACACAAAAGTTATTATCTCTAATTATACTCACAAAGTTTCTTCAAAAATGTGTATGATGCAACACAGCTACAACCTCAACTTCTCTTACAATTTTCCACACACACACTTTTCGCACTCAGTAAATAATTTGATAATTTATACTATTATATTTTCTCGCAAAATTCGGCACACGTCTAATCGATTCGCTTTCCAAATTCCAAGTGACGCCTCATTGCATTCTTTTCCGTTTTATCGGTTCATTCCGTGCAACTATTCTTCACCACTTCACTGGGTGTCGTTCCAGGAAGTGCTGCCACCTTGGGCTACTTGGTGCAATGATATTATCGACTACGCGCCAAGCGTATCGATCAGCGGATTGCTGGACATCACGTGCATTCTATTTGGCTTAGAATCATCGTGATATTTTATGATCATCAATTTCTTTCAGCTTGTAGCGTGTGAATCAGTGCACTATCTACATTATCTTCTTTTATTTATTTCTACATTCATTCATTTATCCAAATTTACACTCGTTCATTCATTCAAATCTACAATAATTCATTTATTGAGTTATTCTACATTCTATCTTATCGACCATTAGTGTCAGCTGTGTCCGTCGCCCGTTTCAGCGAGCGTCATATTGAAGTAATAAGAAAATTTACTCGTGACTATATAAAATCGTCACAATAGCGATGAAGCCTTCTGTTGAATAATCTGTTGCGATCTCGAGATGAACTGCAGATGTTGAGAAGCATACAAAGACACAAATCCATCCCTTTATTGTTTTGGATCCTCTGCCTTTCCATGCTTTCAATATTATTGGGCCAGCATAATCAATGCCAACATGTGCAAACGCTGGTGATGGTGTGACTCTTGAGAGAGGTAGTTGGCCCATCAGTTGATGGGCACGAATCCCCCTCTGTCGAGCACATACCACACAGCGAAGTATGTGTGATTTTACAGCATTTCTTCCTCCAATAATCCAATATTGTTGACGAATGCTGGCCAGAGTGAGCTGTGTGCTGCTATGTAGATTGCGTTGATGCACTTGATCTATGATGAGATGAGACAGATGTGAATCATTAGGCAAAATAACTGGATGTTTACCTTGAAATGAAATGTTTGCGTTGGCTAATCTTCCACCAACACGAAGAATACCGTCGGCATCTATGAATGCAGTAAGTCGACTGAATGGATGAGACTTATGCGTTTTAATGTTGTTGAGCATTGAATCAATTTTTTTCTTGTAATACAACGATTGTGTTTGTGTGATCCAAAAGTTTGTAGCTTTCATCATGTCGTGAGATGAAATGATTGATGGTGATTGATCCAAATTTTCTCTTTTTAATCTTTTAATGAATCTGAAACACAATGAAGTAATAATAAGAAGTTTTGACAGAGATGAAAATTTGTAAATAAGATCCCAGTCGTATTTTAGAACTTGTGTTGCAAGTAGAGATGTAGTTCCAGGGCGTATTTCCAGTGCACTTGGATCATCCTCAATTGATGATGAAATGGATGGTTGTTTTGGCCATGATGAACTGGGTTGTGTAAGCCATGATGGTCCCGCCCACCATAGCTGATGCTGTTCAAGCTGTTGAGATTTAAGTCCTCTTGATGCACAATCTGCTGGATTTGAGCTTCCTGGCACATGTAACCATTTAGCTTGAGACAAAAGTTCTTGAATTTGCACTACTCTGTTATGCACATATTCCTTCCAACGAGATGGGTGCGAGTTGATCCATGTAAGTGTAACTTTAGAATCCGTCCACATGTAAATAGCGTTTGAGTTGAGCTGCATAGTCGCTTGAACATAACTTACAAGTTTAGCAAGTATGAGAGCTGCATTTAACTCTAATCTCGGGATTGTGAGATGTTTTAATGGTGCTACTTTAGTTTTAGCAATTATTAACGACGTCGTTGTGAAATGTGTGGACGAAGCTGATGTGGTAATATAGACCACTGCCGACATTGCGAGCTGAGAGGCACCAGAAAATCCGTGGAGCTCAATTATATAATCTTCAGCTATATTGAACCATCTAGGTATTGTAAGCTTGGCCAAGCATGTTAGATCTTCTCTGAATGATTGCCATTTTGAAATGAATTGATGTGGTAATGGTTCGTCCCAACTCAACATGAGTAGCCATAATTCTTGTAATATAATTTTTCCTCGAATTATGACAGGAGAGGCGAAACCAAGTGGATCAAATATCTGCGCTATTTCAGATAATAAGAGGCGTTTTGTAAGGTTGACATTGGTGAAAGTCTTTGAAGTAAATGTGAATGCATCTGAGATGAAATTCCAATGAAGTCCAAGTATCTTGGTATTGCAGTCATCAAGTGAAATGGTGGTTTGATCGATATTGGTTTGTGCAACAGTTTGAAGTAGAGATGACGATGTTGAAAACCATTTTGCTAATGCAAAACCGCCCGCCGTACACAACTCTTTCAACTCTCGAGCTATGTTAATTAATTCTTCTTCTGTATTTGCTCCACCAAATATATCGTCGACATATCTAGCTTGAGTTAGAGAAGGTACAGCTCTTGGATATTTGTGACCTTCATCCTCAGCTAATTGCAATAAAGTCCTTATAGCCAAAAATGGAGCTGCTTTTGTCCCGTAGGTAACAGTGGTGAGTTGATATGCAACTTCTTTGCCTTCTTGATTCATCCATAGTATTCTTTGTAAGTTCCAATCATCTTCATGGACTTTGATTTGGCGATACATTTTCGTTATATCTGTCGCAAACAAATACTTATGATGTCGAATCCAAATTAAAACGTCTGTGATGTTGAGAAGTAAATTTTGTCCAGTGTGCATAATGTCATTTAATGACACACCAGTTGTAGTAGGTGCCGACCCATTGAAGACGACTCGAAGCTTGGTGGTTAAACTATCAGCTTTCAATACACCATGATGTGACAAGTAGAAGTGTGATGTATTGTTTGGTGAAATGAATGGTGCTTGCACCATGTGATTCAATTGCAGGTACTCTTTCATAAAGTTATGATACAATTCGCTGTAGTCTTCATCGCGATTTAATTTGTTGATTGTTCGTTTGAGACAGGCATGTGTTTTGAAGTATGATACTCCTAGTTGGGATGTATCTCTCATTAGTGGCAGACGTACTGTGTATCTTCCAAATGCGTCTCTCTTATGTGTAGATTTGAAATGATCTTCGCATGCCTGCTCTTCTGTAGTCAACTTCATTCGTTTGGCTTGCGGTAGCTCTCCTTGTTGCCAGAATTTTGCAATTAATTCATTTGAATGTGACTCATCTAAGTGAATACTAAATGAGCTATATTTATTAATGCTCTTGTGATGATTTACTGGCCCAATAACAAGCCAACCAAACGTTGAGAGATGAGCTGTAGGTGTTCCTGCCCATAAACATCCGCTCCCAGAATGATGTCAATGGAGCGTCGAACATTGTAGTCAGGATCAGCCAATGTAAGATTGTTGAAATATGGCCATTCTTGTCGTTCAAATGGAGATGATGGTAATCTTGATGAAATGTTGCTTAAAATGTAGGCTTGTATGTCGATTTTGGCATCTCTGTGTATTGATCGTAATGTAATTAAAATCATGCCCTTGGTTTGAATTGGCCGTGTACTCCCAATACCATAGACAGGAATATTAGCATGTAAGCGATGTAAATGTAAGTGTTGAACAACAGAATTAGAAATGAAGGTCAATTCTGAACCAGAATCGATCAAAAAACGTACCTTTTGAGATGCATTTGGTGAAATGATTGTAGCCATTGCTGTGTCTAATGAAGTGAGCCTGTTACTTTTATCAATTGTCGCTGACTTTGATTGTTGAAATGTATCTCGATCAATTGAATGTGAATGTTTCACTTTGTTGAGATGAAATGATTGTTGTTGAAATGTAGATGATCGCTGATCATTGATGACTGCACCGACTTCTCAACGGCTACTTGAGGTTGATTCTTGAGATGTACTTGTTTGTGGTGCAGATGAATCCAGATGCAACATAGTATGATGTAATGCATTGCATTGTTTGCATCGATGTTGTGATCGGCACATGGATGTGGGGTGACGTCCACAGCAATTGTGACAAAGTGCCTTAGAATCAATAAATTTTCTTCTCTCTTGCACTCCAAGCTTGCGGAATTTGTCACAGACGATGAGGAAATGATCATCTTTACATATATCACATGCAAATCTTTTATTGTCTGCAGATTGAGATGATGTTGATTGGGCTGGCTTGGCAGTACTCTGTTTAGCTTGAGTAAACGGAATGGGCTGTAGCCTTTTGTTGATTATGTTGAGATGAACTGGATGAAGCAAGTGGAGGTCGAGCTCCAATTCGTTCAAGTGAACATATGCGTGAAGCCATGAATGCTTCCATCTTTGAAAATGGCACACATTCTTTACTGCCCTCAACGTAATCTTCCCAGGCTTGATTAGTGGGCTTGTCAAGATGATTTAAGACCTGGTACACTAACAGCGCATCCCACGCTTTGGTGTCTATTCCCAAAGTGGCGAGAGATCGTGCCACTTCGTTGACGGTTGAGATGAGCTGTGTCATTTGAGATGCAGTTTTGACATTGGAATGTTGAATTTTGAATAATTTATCCAACTCCCAATGAATTAAAAGCCGCTTATTTTCATAACGTCCCACTAGAGCATCCCATGATGGTTTCAAACAGCTGCCATCCATGCGATAGCCGCTAATGAATTTTAACGCCTCTCCCTCAGTGCTATAACGTAAATAATGCAGTTTTTCAATGTTTGATAAGCGTGTGTTTTGTAGTATCAATGTAGTAAACAAATCACGATATGCTGGCCAATCAATGTATTTGCCTGAGAAGCTTGGTAATTTAATATCCGGTAATTTGGAATTAAATTGAGCTTCGCTTGTGACCATGGTGAATGATGATGTTGTTAATACGGTTTTTGATTGCGCAAGTCTTCGACGTATTTCGAAGGTTAATTCATATTCCAGTTGTAATTTGTCTTGGGTAAAATACTCGTGATTGATTTCTGATGCTGGCCACGTAGCTTCCATGAATTGATGATTAACTTGAAATGATTTGTGTAGCTCATCGACTTGTGCCTTGAATTGAGCAACTTCTTCTAGAGATGTCATAGTTGAATCAATTGGCAATTGAGATGAGATGTGCTGAAGTGTAGTTATGCGGTTTATTTGACTACGAAATTTCATTATAAGTTCAGTAGACAAACCAGCTGGAGATGATGATCTTGTTTTCACACCATCATTCTTTTGTTGAGATGATACAGCTTGAGTAGGTGATAAACGCCCACTCTCTGGTTGAACTGGATCGATTGAAATGATTGAATTTTCATCTTCAGGTCCAACTACTAGTACATTCGGTGTCATTGGACGACTTGGTGTAGGTGTAATTGGACGACTGGGTATTGGTGTAGTAGTCTTAGATGTAGGTACTGGTATTGATCGTCCAGATTTCTGTGACTCTTTATCACTCATTGTAATCTGAAATTTTACAACTCAACACAAATATAAAGTGAAATTGAATATTATTGAAATGCACGAAGAGTTTGAAATGTAATAAGCACAATGTATGTGAATACAATTCTGCTGGAATGTAAACAAATGATGCTCAAGCTCTGCTTAGTACCACCACAGTATACACTTGCGGTATTGTCTTTGTACGACAATAGACGCACAAAAAAAATGTCAACAATTTGAAATGAAGCACTGAGAAAGAATTTAAAATAATAATAATTCTCACAATGTAGCACAAATAAATTATAGTGCGTAGTAAATGAATTTTCAGCAATATTTAGTCTATTGAAATGTACTTGAGTTTGTATTGAGATGAATTTTTTAACACTGCACGGCACACACAATATCACGATCCGGCTCGAAGGACCAAAAAATGTAATGAAAAGTCGTATTTATTGTTGGTGTTATTAGTGGACTGTATTTAAGGAGCCGAGATGATGGTTGTAGTCGCAAAAAATTGTGTGACTGCACAATAATTAAAATTGAAATGAGTTTTTTATTTTCACAAGCACAAATAAATTATTGTAACGAAAAAAACAATGTTCACTGAATGAGATGATGAATTGTATTAATAATAATTGTAGATAAGGCGAATAATAATTATATTAATTATTATTGCAAATTAAATTAAATGTTGGAATGTACTGTGTGAAACTCACAGAGTGATCACACAGAGTGTGGATGATATTATTGATCACCACACGCTTTTGATGAGATGAAGTAAATATAATTTAATGTTCATTTAATATTTGAGATGAAAAGTAAATTTGAAAGATTTTAATACAAAAAGAACACGAGGCACACTTGTTGCACGTTGTCTTGCATGATTAGTAATGGCGTCATCCCATTGTCCCAGTAAGAAGGTGGCGATGACCACGAGCGTTGTCGAGATGCACCGAAGATACCCGATGGGCAGTTGCATCGTCAATTGAGTGCGCCACTGACCGGGCGACACTCTAAAAACCATTTAAAAATGCACTAGAAATGGTTCGCGCCATTTCATAGGGTGCACTACTGACTGGGCATCATACTCTTTTCAATAATTGAGTTGGTTGCACTATCACCATGGTAGCCAACCTAATATCAATCTTGAACAATGGTGTTCGAAAATCAAAAATATTAGTCGTCAATGATAATATGAATTATATTCGAAAAATTATAAAAATATTCCGAAGAAATTCAAATTATCAATCGATACTGGTGCGGGTGATTCGCTAAACAAAAACTATTCAATTCAAAAACTATTCAATACTGAGTAGCATCTCAATAATATTACTATTAAACTGGACGAACTACCACACAACGCATTTATACTTAATTTAAATGAGATAAGCAAAGTCAACAAATTAAATAGTGATGGACTATTATCACAAAATTTAAGATTATCACATTTGGATTCAGAAGAAAAAAAATCAATTATCGATATCTGCAATAAATTTAACGATATATTCTTTTTACCCGATGATGGATTTTTATCTATCTACGTGATTGAGCATGAAATAAATACAACCGATAATAGTGCATCAATTATCACTAAATCATATATCGTTATCCCGAAACCCACCAACAACAAGTGAATAAGCAAATCGACGATGTGTTATGCTTAAAAATTATTCAAGCACCTAATTCTTCATGATCCTCCCCCTTATGGGTAGTGCCAAAAAAGCTTGATGCCTCAGAAAAATTTGAATGGTGAATATTAATGGACTTTCGTAAATTAAATGACATTGCCATCGGTGATGCTTATCCTTTACCTAATATAAAAGATATTCCAGATTCATTAGGTCAGTCTAAATATTTTACCACTTTAGATTTAGCTTCTGGATTCCATCAGATCCCAATGAAAAAGTCTGATCAACCGATGACCGCGTTTACCACACCTTTAGGTCATTATGAATTTACACGAATGCCTTTTAGACTGAAAAATGCTTTAGCAACATTTCAAAGGCTTATGAAAACTGTCTTGACTGGTTCACAAGGAATCTAATGTTTTGTATATCTTGCCGATATAGTCGTGTGTGCATCTTGTCTCGAATAACACATTACAAAAGTTATGAACATAGTCAATCGACTCAGAGATAATAACTTCAAGCTACAGCATGACAAATGCGAATTTTGGAAACGCGAAGTCTCATACTTGAGTCCAATCAACAAAAAATTTTCATAAACCTCAAATTCAAAAATTTATCGGATCATTTCTAGAACGTGTTAGCTATTATTGTAAATTTATTCAAAAATTTTTTAAAATAGCTAAACCTTCAATACCTTTATTAAAATAAGAAATACCTTTCGTCTGGACTAACAAGCAAGAAAAAACATTTGGAAATTCAAAAACTAATTTAACGACAGGGCCTCTATTACAATATCGGAAAAAAAAGAATTACGAAGCAATGTTTGAAGGTTAAACATTTTAGACCCTATTTATAAGGAAAAAAATTCAAAATAGTAACTGACCACAAATTTCTCCAATGGTTATTACTGTAAAAATCCAGGCAGTAAACTAGTCATTTGGCGACTAAAATTAGCAGGATATGAATACGAAATTATCTATGAAGCTGGAAAAATAAATTCACACGCCGATGAATTATCTATTCTGAACGTAATACAATTACAATAATTAATGACCGAACAAATAACTTTATTGTCAGATATGCTACCAGGTATAAGTTATCAATATAATTCATTAATTTATTTTGTCTCATTAGCGAGAAATAAGAGGTTGCATTTTAATAAAGATACACCTAATAATTTATCAATAGAATTATTAACAATACAATTGCGTGAATCACAGAATTTACCCATTTCATCATCAATAGATTCAATCTATGAATAAAATGACATTTCTGAGTCAGAAATTCTCTATTTTGCAAAAAAACATAGTATTTACTATGAAATTTCCAATAGTTGAATCACTTATGCATAATTTATATGAAGTATTATCTCTCCCAACTCCTTATAATTCATCAAAATGGTGTTCCAATATGAAATCCGCATCCTTTTTCCTTTCAATCAACTGAGCCAAGACGTATTATTCTTCGGTACAAAGTCTAGAGAGATGCTTGCTTATTTCATCAATTTATCTGCCATGGAATCGATATCATAAGGATCACCGATAAACCACCCTGCAAGATAGTATTGCTGACTTTATCGATCAAGAATATTCTACCAAGAGGCAAATTGAAAGTCATCAAAATCGAAATTGGAGTTTGGCATAGATTTTTTAACAATCAACAGATTTCCAATGTCACCAAACCACAACTCACGATGTCTTATAACTCATCGCCTATAGAGGTTATTGAAATTAATCGCACCGTAACTTTGAAACTGAAAGAAAATAATACCATACCTCGTTGATGTGAATTAGTATCATTCAATTGGAATCGAACACGAAACGATTCCTATAAAATTGGAGTCAATTACAACAATAAAGACAGAATCAAATGATTTAAAGTATACTTCACATGCAATGACACGACTAAAAAGAATCATTGAAGATGAACAACAAAAGCCTACAATAATCCACTATTCATATTGGTCATTTACATTTTTATCAATGTTAATAATAATTTTTGCCATTGTTTTAATCTACTATCTACTTCAACGGACTGGAGTATTTCAACTCATTCTACGATACTGATCCAATAAAAAAGCTTATGAGTCAACATCAAGTGATTTATTTTTCAAGATATTCAACACCAAAATAAATACGACACCAGAATCCAAATTGCACTTGTGTACATACATCAAAACAGATCGTAACAGCAATACAGAAGATGAACATGACATTAATCCAGTGACAAATCTTTTCGAGGAAACCAAATTACGAAATTATAAAACAATTCAAGAACGACGCAGTTCATCAAGGCAACCACCAATCAACATGAATTATAAAAAATTAATTTCAAATTTTTTTCATTTGTTTAAACAATCAAAATAATTGATAATAACATTGTATTCAAATGTGAACACAATGCTTAGTTCGTTTAACAATTTCTTGATTCACAAAATAATTATGTTGATTCAAATCAAATTTTTTATAAATCCATCTAAAAGAGGAAGATGTTGGATATCAAATAGAAATCATTCTTTATAATCTATTTCATATCTTAGAACAGCCGTAATTTCTTCTGTAGCTGCTTTCACGTCTCTTAATCCTCAGGTTAAAAGTCTGGCGCACGAATTCAAATAGTACTCATGAATGATCATTTTATTGATTTATTCGATCGTACATTGACAAATGCTCAAACAAGTAAGGAGTTCAAATTGAAAAGAGACATTCAAATGACAAATTTCTCACTTTTAATAAAATACCTTGAACCTGAGGTTTTTTTACAGCGAATAAGACACTTGTTAATCATGTGTCTGAACCTCCGATGTGCCTGAAGTTCCGAAAGTTCATTGAATGATAATTTTAGACTTCAAAAATCAAGACCGAATTCATGTTTGAACCTCTTCAAATATTGAGTGCACAAGAAATGGAAATTATTCGAACACCCTGCATTGTTGTGAACCACCCTAAAGTCACCCCTCAATCTTATAATTTGACCATCTTATCGCAATATAGATTTGGAACGCTGCTATTTTCTTAGATGATTCAATGAATTATTATAAATATATAAAAAAAATTAGAAGTGTCTGCGACCACTGGAAACCGGACACTTGAATTTTTTTTGGATATATTTACAATCATTCATTGAATCATCTAAAAAAATAGCAGCGTTTCAAATTAATATCGCGCAGAGATGGACATATTATAAGACTAAGGGATGACTGTAGGGTGGTTCACAACAATGCAGGGTGTTCGAATAATTTTCATTTCTAGTGCACTCAATATCTAAAGAGGATCAAACATGAATTCGGTCTTGATTTTCAAAGTCTCAAATTATCGTTCAATAAATGTTCTGAACTTCAGGTACATTATTTTTCTCGATGATTCAAGAAACTATTAGAAAAATAATAAAAATAATTTCAAGTGTCTATGACTATAGGAAATTGCCCTATAGTCACCTTTCATAATGAAGATTTTTCACACTTAGACCGATATTAATTTGAAACGCTGCTATTTTTTATGAAGATTTGAGAAACTATTAGAAAAATGATAAAAACATTGAAAAAGACAGAAAAATCGTTAGAGTGATGGGCGATTGTAGGGTGATTTTCTATGGCCGCGGACACTTTAAATCATTGTTAATATTTTTTTGATAGGTTCTGGTACTATTTTTTTATTATTAACCCAATTTTATCCTAGCACGTAATATTCCACGAGCCGCGACTGTCTTTTATCACCGGTCGCGGAATAATCCGCGAACCCGCGATTGTCTTTTATAATTGAACAAATGATCGACAACGCGCAATGATCCAGGATAGTTGTCAGTTAAGAGTTAATGACGCAAATGAGTTAACGAAAACGATTTGTCGAAAGAATTTTTCCATTCCCTACGCACTTTATAATTACTCATTCAAATTCTTTTATTCACATCGTTCAATTCATTATCGCTGTTCAATTTCGTATCGCATCTTATTTATTGTGTTATATTATTTGTTGTGTTATTTAATCTTATTTATTGTATTGTATTGACTTGATCATGGCTAATGTTAAGTTGTCGGAGAAGGAGAGAATCCAGATATTAATGATTCGTGGTTGGGGAGATCGTGAGCGGTCGTATGATCAAGTGTGTTTAATTTTCAATGGAGTATACCGTAACAGAGACGGTTTATCACCAATATCAAAATCTACTGTTGAGAGAACGATACGACGTTTTAGAGACCATGGAACAGTCACCAACCTCCCGAAATCTGGTCGACCGAAAACAGCAACAACTGAAGAAAAGCGTTTGAATATCTTGCAAACATTTATCGAGAATCCTCATCGATCATTACGCTCAGTCGGTATGGAACATGATGTTTGTCATGAAACAGTGAGAAAAGTATTGAAGAGCGTGAAGTTCCATCCGTATAAACTCCATTGGGTACAAGAGCTTAATGAAGATGATCCTGATCGTCGGATTGAATTCTGTAAAAAATTGATGGGCAAGATCGATGGAGATCCTTTTTTTTTTGTATAATATTGTTTTCTCAGATGAATCCACATTCACTGAAAGGTGAAGTGAATCGTCATAACTGTAGATATTAGTGTGATATGAATCCTTCTTGGATGTTAGAAGGTCACACTCAATGTCCACAGAAGGTCAACGTTTGGGCTGGTATTTTGAACAATACGTTAATAGGTCCTTTTTTCATTGATGGTGATTTGAACTACATAAAATATGAACAATTACTCAGAAGTCAAATCGTTCCCAGAATTAGAGAAGTCACTGGAGAACAATTTGATGAAACATGGTTCCAGCAAGATGGAGCTTCATGTCACAATGGAAGGAACGTTCTGGCGTATTTAAACAAATGACGAGTTTCCTCGTAGATGGATTGGCAGAAGAGGTGAAATTGAATGGCCAGCTCGATCACCCGATCTGACACCACTAGATTATTTTCTTTGGGGATATTTGAAAAGTGAAGTGTACGCAACTCAGCCAGAAACATTAGATGAACTGCGTAATAGAATACAGCAAAAAGCGGCTGCAATTGAGGGAGGAATGATCCGGGAGGCGGTGACTCATTTTTATAACCGCATAGCCTTCTGTCAGGAAGTTGAGGGTTGCCAGTTCGAACATCTTCGTTAACACTTTCGAGGATCTTCGTGAGAGGCAAGGGGGCTCACTCCAATCAAGCACCCCAAAACGTGAGAGGCAAGGGGACTCACAATAATCAAGCACACCGAAGGGAACAGAATTCACTACGTCCACGTCGTTGTTCCTGGGTAACGCTAGAAGTGAATAAATACAAACGTATCTCATTAATCTCATCTATCCATTTACTAAGAAATCAGGACTACAGGTTTCATTCATTAAGAGTTCACATTGAATGACCTTGAAAATCATGTCAATGTTACACCGAAGTTTCGTACTCGGACCAAATCTCAAACCCATGGTAGCTTACTTTATCTTCATCGATTGAAATTGTTACAATATTTCATGTAAATTGAGTGACTGTAGTTCAACCTCGTGGAGGATCCTCAAAATCAACGAAAAAGGTCGTACAAGGTCATACTCAAACGTAAAATTTCCCGCTCTTTTCATTTCTGCCGTCAAAAGTACATGTTCCCATTTAAAAAAATGGACTTGACCTTCGAATGACCTTGAAATTCAACGTCAAGGTCAAATCCAAAAGCATTGTCGAACTGACAGGGAATTATTATGCAACTTTTGTCTGAAACATTATGTTCTGTGATGCCTCCAGTTCGAGATATTCTGCCGTCCCAATACATAATTGACACCCTGTATATATATATATATATATTGCGACGTATTTACAATTAAATATGGTTGCAATATTTGGGGCCCAATACTTGATACAAAAAAAAATAACAAAACGATCTAAAACTGAAAATTTTTATTAAATTTAATTACGGCAGCACGCTCGCACTACCTAACGTGCACTCGCGCTCTTGCGCAGAAAAGTGTTGGGCGCCAGGTCCCTTGAGGGAACCACTCTAAAAAAAAAGATTTTTGTTCGCTACAGCAGCACGGCTCGCCAATTTCCCGGAAAAATACGCGAAAACGTCTGCCCGGCTCCTCAGGATGCGGAGGCGGCGTTGTCCAAGCGAATTAAGGTTGCAGAAAATTTTTATGAATAAATTATTGAGTTAGTAAGATGAATTGGGCGAAATGTTATTATTTTACGTGCGTAATTGCACGATAATTTATTTAAATAATTCCAACATAAATTGTTAATTATTACCATTAAACAAAAAAAACAAAATTTATCAATAATATTTTACAGAAATGAGAAGAGAAAAATTAAAGAAAGAAGAAAAAAAATAAGTTTATTATAGATCGGAATAATTCCATACGCTGCCGCGTTCCGACGGCAAAAAAAAAATTATATACTTAACGAGATGATTAAGCGACGATGGTTCACAAAACGTGTAAAAAAAATTATTCTCGTTTCTCAACAATTTAAATGTTCTTAATGCTAATTTGAATGTTTAAACAAAGTACTCATTCACTCATTCACACGAAAGAAAGTTTTTAAATTTTTAATATTTGATTTCTCTGCCAGTGCAAGCATGAATCGATCATACAATATGAAAATTATTTTTCTCGACTTGCGAAACTCTTCATTCACGCAACAATAGTCTGATTATAATAACCACAAATAAACCGGGTGGTACTTAAATTTTTCCTTGTGGGACATACAACCTCTGAGCTCGCTTACCAAAAGTTTTCCAGCAATCCTGCAGTGGCAGCAAGCACTCCTTGAACTCGTCCTCGGGATTCAGCTATATAACTCCTTGGTAGCGTGGTTGTAGCTCAGCAAGGTGTTAAATTCTTTATTTAATAAGTTCACAAGATGAATGCTCTCTTCCTTTTCACGACGTTGGTCACACTTCAGCTATCGCACCAATGCGAATAATAATCAATTACTATGACAACTTATTTGACCGTCACAATTTTTGTGGTGTGAAGTACGTCGAACAGGTCAGGCGTTCTAGCGGAGAGTGATGGCTTCATCAATTTTTGGTAAAGACGCGAGCCCAGAGTGCTACATTGTCTCACCACGTGACTCTCATACGCATTTTTAATTGGCCCTAGGCCCTAGCACGCGTAACAATATAAATGCGTACGACGGTTCTTAGTATTCTTTTTCTTAAATTATGCACTCACACACGCATCAGCACTGGTCAGATTTAATTTTAAATTATTATTTATGTGATCATAATTTTTACAGTCATCCATCCATACCTCATACTTCTACATTTTATATTTTTATTTACGACAATCATTAAAATAGTTATGCAACGATTGATTCTACAACGCGTCGATCATTCGTCGCGTCCTCGTCGCTCTCTCTCCATCTCCGTTGCTCCCCTCTTTCTCGCACGTGCATCTCTGCTGCAGTTGCAGTGGGGCATTCCCCACTCCTTCCCTTCGACATGAGGTTCTCAGCGTCGCTTGGTCACTCTCCCCACCACTGGCAGTGATCCTCGGACAAAAGTTTTCATCCAAGTATTAGAATGCGTATGGTATATTCATTTCTCCCGCCATTGGATAAATGGACGATAAAATTTTTACGGTGTCTTCGCAATGACCCAGTTTCACCGGTCGAGGACTGCGTCGTCATAACCACGACGTCACAATATATATATATTAGGGTGTTTCATATTTAGGCGATATTTTTTTTTTCCGAGCACATTGAAAATCTGATTATTTATGGAAAAAAAAAAATATTCCCGTTTGAAAAAAAATTCTAAGGTAATTAGAAGCTTGGCTGTATCAAAAATTCGATTTCCCGTATGATTAACACGGGTTAGATTGTTTTTTCGACTTCAACTCGATTTTTTCATGACAAAAAATCTTTTCTCGAAAAAATGAATTCATAGCTTTTATAGAGCATTGAATTTGCGACAAAAAAGTTGTCCACCGCAAATGCTCTCCGAGTTGCAGTTTTCGAGTTATAGAGCTGAAAAGCTGAAAATTGAGCATAATTGATAACAAATTTTCTTTAAACCGGAATTTATTGATCTGACATTAATTATTATCTTACAATAAACTCTATGAAGCTTCTACATTATTAATTAAGCATTATAGCTTTAATAGTAAGATAATAATTAATGTTGAATCAATAAATTCCAGTTTAAAAAAAAATTTATTGTCAATTATAATCAACTTTTACCTTTTCCAGCTCTACAACTCGAAAACTGTTGATCGGAGAGCGTTTGCGGTGGACAACTTTTTTGTCGCAAATTTAATGCTTTATAAAAGCTATATATTTATTTTTTCAAAAAAAATTTTTGATTGCCGAAAAATCGAGATGAAGTCGAAAAAAAAATTTTCTCGTGTTATTTATATGAGAAATCGAATTTTTGAATGAGTGAAGCCTCTAATTAACTCAGAACTTTTTTTCAAACGGAAATATGTTTTTTTTTTTATAAATCATCAGATTTTCAGGTATTACAGTCCAAAAAAAAAAACAATAATGTAAATGTGAGCTGAAATGGTGAAAGTTGATTATAATTAATAACAAATATTCTTTATAGTGGAATTTATTGATCTGACATCAATTATTATTTTATGATAAACTATGAATCTCTTACATTGTTGAATTTAGGAACCACCGTTCATAATTAAGAAATAAATATAAGTATCAATCAATAATTATTACAAAATCATAATACAAACTGAATTCAAATTCAAATTTTCACGTATATTTGATTTTTTTAAATTTTCCTACTTATATTTCATACCACAGTATTTTTCATTGAACCCATGATATATAAGTGTAGATTAACCTCATTGTTTATTATTGAATGAATGGAAAAATTTATTTCTAGTAAATATTGTGATTTATTAATAAAAATTCTTATTTATGTCTGAAATATGAACGGTGGTTCCTAAATTCAACAATGTAAGAGATTCATAGTTTATCATAAAATAATAATTGATGTCAGATCAATAAATTCCAGTATAAAGAATATTTGTTATTAATTATAATCAACTTTCACCTTTTCAGCTCACATTTACATTATTGTTTTTTTTTTAATCTGTAATACCTAAAAATCTGATAATTTATAAAAAAAAAAAACATATTTCCATTTGAAAAAAAGTTCTGAGTTTATTAGAGGCTTCACTCATTCAAAAATTCGATTTCTCATATAAATAACACGAGAAAATTTTTTTTTCGACTTCATCTCGATTTTTCGGCAATCAAAAATTTTTTTTGAAAAAAATAAATATATAGCTTTTGTAGGACATTACATTTACTACAAAAAGTTCTCTACCGCAAACGCTCTCCGATCAACAGTTTTCGAGTTGTAGAGCTGGAAAAGGTGAAAGTTGATTATAATTGACAATAAATTTTTTTTTAAACTGGAATTTATTGATTCAACATTAATTATTATCTTACTATCAAAGCTATAATGCTTAATTAATGATATAGAAGCTTCATAGAGTTTATTGTAAGATAATAATTAATGTCAGATCAATAAATTCAGGTTTAAAGAAAATTTGTTATCAATTATGCTCAATTTTCAGATTTCAGCTCTATAACTGGAAAACTGCAACTTGGAGAGCGTTTGCGGTGGACAACTTTTTTGTCGCAAATTTAATGCTCTATAAAAGCTATGAATTCATTTTTTCGAGAAAAAATTTTTTGTCATGAAAAAATCGAGTTGAAGTCGAAAAAACAATCTAACCCGTGTTAATCATACGGGAAATCGAATTTTTGATACAGCCAAGCCTCTAATTAACTTAGAATTTTTTTTCAAACGGGAATATTTTTTTTTTCCATAAATAATCAGATTTTCAATGTGCTCGGAAAAAAAAAATATCGCCGAAATATGAAACACCCTAATATATATATTGTAACGGTGCTTGGTTCGTCCCTGAACTGCAAGTCGCCGTTAACGTTGCCTTGTGATTCTTATCGATTATTGGGATGCCACCCTGGATCTATGGAGAATCGTATATAACTCCAGGGAAATTATATATTATTTATTGAATTAATTATCGAACAATTGACTTTTTCTTTATCCTTTACGAAATTAATAACTCTTTATTTCGACACAAGATTAATTGAATGTATGTAATGAACAAGAAAAATCATAATACAATAATGAAGAGAGAAAATATATTCTGATTGTTAATTTTAGGCCGTGGTTATGACGGGTCTACGGCGACGCGATAAATTCCGTTGAACAAAATGACAAATAAATCTAATCATACAACAATCACAAATTATTATTATTACTTAATAATATTCACCAATATTACTTTCAATATTTTCTTACAATTAATTTTACCAATGCAAAGATTGCGCTGTGGAAAGATAGTAACAATTATACAAAATGGCTCGCCGCGTGTTGCTTCGTTCAATCACGCTTTGAGTAATTTATACTTTAATTTATTACCTTTTCTTTCAGTCACACTCGCTCAATAATTACTATTTTCGTTCGCTTTACTTACGAACAATTATTCTCACGCAAATTACAACGTCGATTACTCTTTTTAACAATTATATTTATCGATTATCCGCGACACACATTCAACACGCATCTGCACACTATGAGGTTCGTCGTGGAAGTGCCGTCCAAAATTGCTCCTTCCGTCTTCTTCCCCTTCCAGCATCACCGTAGTAGTCGATTCAAGTCCAAATTGAGTCAATATAGCCTCCATAATACTTGATTTAGTACTGATCAATCATCATTGGTCCAATTCAAATGAGGAAATAATCGACAATTATTTCATTGGTCGACAAATTGATTTTTAATATTGCCGCCAAAGTCAGCCATCTTAATTCTGGATTCTGTATTCTCATTGGGGAATTTCAAATAACCAAAATGGTCGCCTCAAGACTCGAGCGCCACCTTTACTATTCGTCACGATGCCTCTCATCTCAAGTTGTTGACGTTTTGTTCATGAGAGGTTAACCCATGCTGGGTATTGTAATTGAACCTTGTTGGTGTTGTGGTTCTTCATTTACTGTGATATTTGGCTGCTGATTTACTGATTGGACTGGTTACTTGATTTTGGATCCAGATGTTTCACTGATGATTGGCTCTTGGACTGATTGTTGGATTATTTGACTGCTTATTGCTCCTTTGAATGGACATGTATCCTTGTGTTGTCTCTGCGATACTCGGTGAGGCTCAATTAGTATATTTCACATTCACACTTACAATTTCCATTCATTCTTACTTTGTATTAAATTTCTATATTTATCTTTCCACAGCGCAGTGAGGTTAAACAATAATATACCTAATGATAATGATGTGTGGCAAGCCACCACATCACTACAACCTTCCACTTAGACTGATCATATATCCTCAATGGATATATGTTCAGTCGACCTCAGCGCTCACACATTCGTCCATACATTTTTTCCTATCCTAATATTGTTACTTTATTTTAACATACTTGACTATAATTTTAATATAATCAGTCTTATGTCAATTTGAACTTAATGATTCGTTTGCGAACTAAACAATTGAATGACTGTACCGTAGGGCTATCTAACTTATTATCACGATTTCCGGGACACTTTTTTGGGTTTTGGGATCTAATACCGTAGGATTTGTCTATACCGCAGGTCTGTCTAACTTATTATCACAAATTCAGGGACACTTTTTTGGGTTTTGGGATCTAATACCGTAGGATTTGGCGATACCGCAGGACTGTCTCTCATTTTTTCTTTGATATAAGGCGTCTTATTGTTGTTGGTTGCGTCTCCACGCATCTTTGCATTGTGGACAGGACGCCACGTCCATGTCCTTCCACCCACACAAATAACAATAACGCCACCTTTTCGGCGCGTTGCACACTCTGTGAGAGTGCCCTGGATTGCCGCATCTCCAGCAATCGTTTCCGCCCATAACTCTCAAATTGGGGACGATCGTAGGTTGGGGTCCGTGGCGGGGTCTTTTTCTATTTACTTCTTCCGTAGGGGTTGGGAGATTGACGGGTTTGGGGATGGATAGGGATAGTAGGGAAGGGATGGCGGGGGGCTGTATTGGGGTAGGATCGGAAGCTGATAGAGAGTGATTCCTAACTACATCCATCAGTTCTGGGAAGCGGGCTCGGGTTCTGGGAGGTTGGGTAGGGGCTGATTCCGGAGGATTGGGTGAAGGGGTACAACTAGTGAGTCTTTGGGGTTGGGGTGGCGTTGGGACCGTAGGGAGTTTAGTTACAGCTGAATAGCTGGGGACGGGGTATTGTAGGGAACGTTGGGCGAGAATCTCCGCAACTTTCTTAGCCAGAGCATCTCTTTCGTCTGGGTCTAAGATGAGGGGGGCTATAGGGAGGGATACCGGAATTTGGGGTCTGGGGCCGGAGGGTTTGGGGAATTGGATTATAGAGGTGACTTTGGGACCGGAGGGAATAGGGCATGTGGGTATTTTGGGGATGTGGAAAACTGGGGTTTGGGACGTTGATGTCGAGGGGATGGCTCGAGTTTCCGTAGGGGTGGTTAGGGTTGTTGGAGTTGCTGGGGGTGCCGTAGGGGTGGCTCGAGTTTTCTTTTTTCCTCTTTTTTCTCCTCTCTTCTTCTTCACCACGGTCTTCTCGACCGTCACTTTCAGCCTCTTTGCGCCCTCCATCGCCGATTTCTTCAACTCTGCCTCTTTTCTCTCTTGTTCCTTCCAAATCTCCTCCAACGCTCTCTCTCTTGCTTTTCTCTCCTCTTCTTCCTCCCGCTGCTCTGTGAACGGGCAACATTTGCTCCCTACCTCGCCCATCACCGGAATATAGTGGGGACGAGGAGGTGCTCGGCTCCTGGGGTACCTCCTCCTCATTGGCTTGAAGTTCACCCTGTAACAAATCATTATGATAGTAGGGTTTCAATTCGCTGATGTGACATTTCTCAATAGTTTTACCGTAATCGTCTGTAATACTGTACATAACAGGTGAAATAACTCTGGTTACCACAAAGGGACCAATAAATCGGGGACCTAGTTTCGCCATATAATTTTGGGTAGCTTGGGATAATTTTCGGTTCTTCTTCATTACTCTATCTCCTATGTTAAACCGTACATCTCTCCTTCCTTTATTGTACTGATTTGACTGTCTTATGTACGCAGTACCAAGATTCTTCTGCACTAGATCTTGCAATAGTTTCAGTCTTATCATACGTTCTCTCCAAGCTATGGGATCCGTAGGGTCAATTATTGTAGGGTTTTCGATATCATCTCTGATGTTCACCACAGGCCTAGGATTTCTTCCCATATTTTAAAATGCTGGTGACACACCGGTGGAAGATTGGACAGCAGTGTTGATGGCGAACGTCAGTTCGTTCAAGTGTTTGTCCCAATCCCGATGACTCTCTTGGACATAAATCCCTAACATGGGCCGTAGGGTTCTATTCACTCTCTCTACCGGATTGGACTGGGGATGATATGGGGGGGAAGTAATGTGCTTAATACCGGACTCCTTAAGTTTATCTACTAAGTTCTTCCCAATAAATTCCGTACCGTGATCGGTTAAGAAGAACTGTGGTTTGCCCCATCGATTTATAATAAGCTCTTCCGTGGCTCTCCAAACAGAACGAGCATCTGCCTTCGTTAACGCTTTCATTTCCACGTATTTCGGGAAGTAGTCTTGAAAGACTAACAAATATTTCTTCTGGGCTTTGCTTGGAGGAAACGGTCCCATAATGTCTGCCGCTACGATGGACCATGGGCCTTCGACCGTTCGCTCCCTCATAAAACCCATTGGACCACGTTGACTAGGCTTGAATTGCTGGCATTCCGGGCATTGTCTCACAAACGTCACAGTATCTTGATAAAAGCCAGGCCAGTAACATTCCTGGGCTATTCTGTGATACGTTTTATCGATGCCATAGTGACCGGATTGGGGTAATCTATGAGCATCTTCCAGTACTTTCTTTCTCATTTCGACGGGCAATACGAGTTTCCATTGATTCAAATCCGTAAGGGTAGGGTCGATATGGGGGTTGGGACGTCGGTGATACAACTGGTTATCTTCGATTTTCCAATCCGAGTATTTATCTGGATCTTCTTGGACATCGTTCTTTCTCTTATTATACCAGGTATCTTCAGTGATTGATGCTATTTCCGGAGGGGTGTTTTTATCTACTGCAACACGGGAAAGGGCATCTGGGACAACGTGGAGGGATCCTTTTCGATGGATTACCGTAATATCATGAGCCTGCAGGGACATCGACCATCTCGCTAGTCTACCGGAGGGATTCTTCAGGTTTTTCAACCATCGCAGGCTACTATGATCCGTAATGACTTGGAACTTACTACCTTCGATGTAGGGGGGGAACTTCTCAACGGCCCACAACACCGCAAGGCATTCCTTTTCAGTTACCGTATAGTTTATTTCCGCAGGGGTTAATACGCGACTGGCGTAGCAAATGGGGTGTTCGTAGCCAACGCTCTGGGTTTTATTATCGGCGTCCGTACCATGCTCGCCGGCCTGGGTTAATACCGCACCCAATGCCCAATCACTAGCATCCGTCTGCAAAGTGAATGGCTTGGTGAAGTCGGGACGAGCCAGGACCGGGGCTTCCGTAAGGGAATTCTTGATCTTTTCGAACGCTGCCTGTTGATCTGGACCCCATTCCCAAGCAACACCCTTTTTTACAAGTTTGAGCAGGGGAATTTTGTCCTCGGACAGTGTAGGCAAGAACCTAGCACACCATCCGGCAGCGCCCAAAAATCTCTGGATACTCTTGACGTCCGTAGGGGGTGGGTAATCTAAAATAGGGGCAATTCTCTCTCTATCTGGGGACAAGCCATGTTGATCGATCTTATAACCTAGAAAAGTTACTTTATCACACAAAAATTCGCTCTTTTCAGCGTTAATAGTAAGATTCGCAGCGATTAGTTTTTCGATCACGCGGTTCACCCACGTTACATGTTCGTCTAACGTACGCGTAAAGATTATAAAATCGTCAACATACTTTCTTACATATGGGGACCATTCCGGAGGGATAATCTTGTCAGTCAATCTTTGAAACGACGCTGGACCATTCCTCAGACCGAACGCCATTCTCTTGAATTGGTAAAGTCCCTTTCCGGGGACTGCGAAAGCTGTGATTTCTCGACACTTCTCCTCGAGCTCAATGTGAAAAAAGGCGTTTGACAAATCTAACTTAGAAATGTAAACGGCTCCTTGCAGCTGGTCTAGTAGCTCATCAAGATTCTGCATCGGAACGGAATCGTGTTTTGTGACTTCGTTGACTTTACGAAAGTCAATACAAAACCTGTATTTTCCGTTTGGCTTCCGATGCAGAACCGGCCAACTACACCATGGACTCTGAGACGGCTCGATGATGTCTTCAGCCAACATCTTATCCACTTCTTCTTGCGCGATCTTTAGAATGTGTGGTGCGTAACGACGAGTACCTTGTCTTATTGGAGCATGTCCTTGCACGTCAATATTATGTTTTATATAGGGGGTTATCCGTAGGGTTTGGGGTTCCGGAGGGATCAATTTCATAAGGGTTTTTCTCATTTCTACAGCGGTTTCCGGAGGGATATGCACAATGTGAGGGGATTCTCTCTGATTAGGGGATAATACCGGATTAGACTCTAATAACATTAATTTTTCTTCGACCTTCACCGGTCTGGCATACACAATATTGGAGTGTGGCTCTATTTTTCCTCTACCACCCTTCCATGTGCATTCGTCCCCCTTAAACTCTATTTTCATTGCGGCGATGAAATCCATTCCGAGGACAACGTCATATGATAGTGTACTACAAACGCGCACAGGGAGAGTACAACTCTCCATATGAGCCTCCAGTTTGAGTATCACACAACCCAGCAGTTCTACTTCGGATCCATCCGCCACTTTCATTTTACCGCCTACGTTGATTATATCTTTTTTCACTAATTTACCAAATACTGGGCCTATAAATGTTCTCGTGGCTCCAGTATCAATCAACGCGCTAAACTCATTATTACCAATCTTTATTGTAGTGAACTTTCTATTGTCACCTTTGTCTCTCTCGAGGATTTCTATTAATTGAGGCGTAGTTATGACTTCCGTCTCTCTAGGGATTTCTGGTTCATACGCGGCGCCCACGCAACCCAGTCCCATTTTTATTTTTTCCTTCTTATCAATTATTATCACTTCCTCGGTGTTGGTACTTATTTATAGGTAATTAGGTTAAACAATAATATACCTAATGATAATGATGTGTGGCAAGCCACCACATCACAATATATATATATATATATGTATATATATTAGGGTGTTTCAAAAAAAAGCAACATTTTTTTTTCCCTCGGCTACATGCTTTAAAGTTTCTTTTAGGTCAGAACATAAGTATCTGAAAATATAAGCCCTTAATATTAATATTAAGATAGTGCATACCACAATTTTCTATTTTCTATATGAATAACATGGGAAGAATTGTTTTTACATCTTCTGATGTTTGTAACTTGTAAACTACTAATTACACATAAAATCGTAATACATATTTTTATCGAGAACTGAACGCTCTACAAAAAAGGTCTCTTCTCATTTTTTGATTAGTCTACATGTTTAAAAGTTATTCAGGGTCAAAGTTGAATTTTTCGTAAATTCTCCTGATTTTTACATATTACACCAGAACTGTTAGTTTTATTGACAAAATACGCATTGAATTTTACTTCTAACATATATTCACGTTTCGAAATATGTTAAACAATAGTATTTTTAGATAATGAAATAAATAAAATGTTTCCAGAGTATTCTTTCCCGTTTCTCTGTATGCTTTAACAAAAGTATTAAGTTCTTACAAAAAAAATGTACTTCAATTTTCATACAAAATAGAAATTGGACTTCTGAGAACTGTTCGTCAATATTTTTCGAACTAGAATGAAGAAGACATAATATTTTAAACAATTGCTCAATAGAAGTTAGTTATAAATTGAGGTTTTTTTGTTCGAAAAAGCACATCAATCGTTCTATCGTGATGGATTTTTCTCTAATTTGATTCTTACTTTAATAACAATTTATAAAAAATATTACTGCAAACAATTATTATCAAAATTCTATTAGACTATGATTAAATGTCTGATGCAGGTTTTTTATTATTTTGAATTACGTGGAACAAACTTTAATTTTCATATAAAATGATTTTTCATCAAAATCGATGAAAATGTTTGTTTTTGAAGCATATTGGTAGTACAATCATTTTGGCGTTGTCATTATTCGGTCAACAACTAGATGGCGTTGAGCGCTAATTTCATTAAACTCCTCAATTATTTTGACATTTCTATCCATTGAAAGTGTTGTTTTCACAAGTTGATATTTGTGAATCATAGTTATCTGTGAATAATTCATATTTTTATATTCAAATACATTTAATGCGAATGACAATCTCTAGTCAATGATGAATACGCTAATTAGCATTACTGGTAACCCAATTAAGGATTTTGATGGACGTAAACTTCCAACAATAAAAGAGGTTATGTCAGTATTTGCATACCAGAAAATGATTCTCAAACTTGATTATAAACAAAGCCTTCGAAATACAATTGATAAAGTTATTGAAAAGTGGCGTCAAGCTGGTATCCCAACAAGTAAAAAAAATTATGCATCAAAAAAGTTTGAAAAACTACTAGACAAATATAAAAAAATACGAAAATATTCTCAACGGAAACAATGTAATGCAAAAAAAAAAAGTCAGGCAATTTTCAATCAGAAATTGACAAATTTATTTGACATAGCTAGATTAAATGTCGAAAAATATATAACTGACGAAAAGAAATTATTCTTATCAGGTCAACGATCAAAAAGTCGATTTGGTTTGATTGATAACATTATTCAATCGAGATCAGAAGAAAATGCTGAAGATGCTATGGTCATAGATTCTATTAGTAGGTTTTTGATTAATTACTATTCCAATCCTTTATTAATTGCTTTTTCAATTCAACTCAAATTAATATTTTTAGATGCAAATTAACCTGATGCTAATATTATGCTAGCGACTCAAACATCAGCGGTACTGCACTCTGACCCATCAGCAACGTCAAGTCATACATCTACTGAAAGATCTGATTTTGAAAATCAATTTAGCCAACCAAAACAAACACAGAAAACAGATGTTATGACACCTGAACTTTCTGCAGCACTTGATCGGGCAAAAGTGTCTCATAGAAACGCCATTTTTATTTTAGCTGCTGCGTATAAGAGTGTAGGAATTGATCTGACAGCTCTTAATCTGAGTTACAGCACAATTTATCGTACACGAATGAAATTTCGATTACATGTCACTGAGGACTTGAAAAGAGCATTCCATACAGACGACCGGTACGTCGTGCACTGGGACGGTAAAATTCTCAGTGATATTGCAGATACAAAGACGGTGGATCGTATTGCAATTTTATTATCTGTTTCTGGGGATGATCAACTTCTCGGAGTTCCAAAAGTTGATGATGGAAGTGTCCTTAAACAAGCTTCAGCTGTTCTTGACACTCTACATCAGTGGAAAATGGCTCCACATGTGAAAGCGATGTGTTTCGATACGCCACCTGTCAATACTGGTACAATTTATTTAATATTCATAAGCCTTATGGATTTTCTACATCAGGCTTCATTTGTGTACTTTTTTTTGCTGTAGGTATGCATAAAGGAACTTGTGTTTTAATTGAAAAAGCATTAGATCGGAAATTAGTGTGGCTTCCATGTCGCCATCGTATAATGGAGATTATTTTGAAAGGAGTTTTCGAAGTTTTTTGGAAAGTAACATCTGGCCCCAATGTACCGATATTCGTTCGATTCAAAAACGCCTGGAATAAAATAAATCAAGCTAATTATAAAAGTGGAATGGAAGACGAAACTGTAGCGAATACTTTGATGAAAGAAAAAGCTGAAATAGTGACTTTTATCAACAACTGCTTACAGGCAAGAATTATTTATTGCTCATGTTGAGACTATTCAATCCCCCCAACTTATCATTAATAATTTTTTATTTTTCAGATATCTCAACCTCGAGATGATTATCGGGAGCTTTTACTTTTATCTTTAGTTTTTCTTAATAGTTATCCCGAAAAAACATTTAGTTTCAAACGGCCTGGTGCTATGCACCATGCGCGATGGATGTCAAAAGCCATCTATAGCCCGAAGATATTTTTATTGCGTCATCAGTTTCGTCTTTCGATTCAAGAGCTGACAAATTTGCGTCGAATTTGTATTTTCATAATTTTATTTTACATTAGAGTGTGGTATACTTCGACTTCTGCTATAAAGGCGCCAAAAAATGATTTAGAGCTTATGAAAAAAAAGATTCTTTTTAAAAATATTGACCCATCGGTGTTACAACGAGCTAGTCAGAAATTGATTGAGCACTTGTGGTATTTGAACGAGGAGTTAGCTGCAGTTTCGTTATTCGACAACGATATATCGGTTGATGTGAAAAAAAAATGGTTGAGGCTATTCGGAATCGGGACGGTTCCACAACAATGCGTCACCGATACGAAATTGTTGAAAAAAATTTGGAATCGTTATTAGAAAAGGATTTAAGTCACTTCGTCTCAAAAAATTCGATAGAGCTTTTCAAAAAGTTTGATTTGCCCTACGATTTTTTAGAAGATGACGTCTTAACATGGAGCAGTAATGATTCATTCAAAGAATGTTTGGAATTCTTCAATTCTTTGAAAGTTACTAACGATGTAGCTGAACGAGGAGTCGCTTTAATTGAAGAGTATAACACTCACCTCACAAAAGATGAGCAACAACTGCAGTATCTGTTGCAAGTAGTTCGCGAACATCGGCGAAAATATCCTAATTGTAAAAAAACCACTCTTCTGCCCAATCAATGTGATGTGAATGAATAAAAATTATTTCGAAATATAATAAAATCATCATTCAAATTGTAATAAAAAATCATTAAAAAATATTTCGATAATAAAATTTTTGAGATTTTCAAGGTCGCAATATAGATAATTGGGTTAGTTGAATACATGTAAGAAGTAAAATTCAATGCGTATTTTGTCAATAAAACTAACAGTTCTGGTGTAATATGTAAAAATCAGGAGAATTTACGAAAAATTCAACTTTGACCCTGAATAACTTTCAAACATGTAGACTAATCAAAAAATGAGAAGAGACCTTTTTTGTAGAGCGTTCAATTCTCGATAAAAATATGTATTACGATTTTCTGTGTAATTAGTAGTTTACAAGTTACAAACATCAGAAGATGTAAAAACAATTCTTCCCATGTTATTCATATAGAAAATAGAAAAATGCGGTATGCACTATCTTAATATTAATATTAAGGGCTCATATTTTCAGATACTCATGTTCTGACCTAAAAGAAACTTTAAAGCATGTAGCCGAGGGAAAAAAAAATGTTGCTTTTTTTTGAAACACCCTAATATATATATATATACTAGCTGACCCAGCAAACGTTGCATTGCCGTATAAATCATTTGTAGTAAATATTTCGGTATAGTTAAATAAAAAATAACGAATTATGACAATTAAAAATAAACAGTAGTCGTATTGGTACTATTCTGGATCAATCTGCTTTACCATCATAGCAGCAACTCTATCGGTAAGTCAGGGGTTTATCGATCGATGTTGTACTATAGTACGGTGTATGCAGGCTGCACCCAATCACCATCAGTCGGTAAGTCAGGGTTATCAATCGACGTCGTATTGTAAATGTGGACTAGTCCCAATCTGTTTTCTCATCAGTCGGTGAGTCAGGTTTATCGATCTACTTCATACAATAGTGTTGTATTCAAGTGATGTTGTCATTTAGCGTTCTGGATCAATCTACTTTACCATCATCGCAGCAACTCCATCGGTAAGTCAGGGGTTTATCGATCGATGTTGTACTATAGTACGGTGTATGCAGGCTGCACCCAATCACCATCAGCCGGTAAGTCAGGGTTATCGATCGACGTCGTACTGTAAATGTGGACTAGACCCAATCTGTTTTCTCATCAGTTGGTGAGTCAGGTTTATCGATCTACTTCATACAATAGTGTTGTATTTAAGTGATTTTGTCATCAATGATAAAGAGTGTAAATAATATTATGCATAAGCGTTGATAACCATACAGAACATTTATTCTCAATGAGGTTTAGGATTACCATACTGTTTTGATCTGGGTAATCATTGCTAGTTGATGTTATCATCAATCGAAGGAATGCAAGATAATGCATGAATTGATGAAAAAAAAAAAAAAACTTTCCATGATGTTTAGGCCTATTGAAGGAGAGGGGGGGGGGTACAAGTAATACATTTCCTGGTAATCTTCAATGTATGAATTGCATATTCAGTTTCTCCTGTATCATTTATACTGTGTAATATTATAATTTCAATCGAAACATTGGGAGGTAATATATGCGCAATTGGTGATGAATAAAACTGGTGGTTTCGGATTATCAACGGTTTTATTTGGATCACCGAAATGTTTTATAAATGATATCAGCTCATTGCAATTCATTAGGTGGAAAATGTTTTTAATATCACTTCTCAGGCCATTTCTCGGTAATCTAATGTTTTTCATACCATCTACAATATGTGTTTAATTCCTCATGTATCATATCTTCATAGATGTAAAATAAAATATGTATCATTCGAATATTTTGCTATCAACAGGATGGTTTAGGATTACCATACAATTTTGTTTATTTCAATTGAAAGATTGGGAGGTAATACATTTTATACGCAAATTGTTAATGAAAAAATTAGCGGTTTTAGATTACCAAGGTTTTATTTGAACCACCGAAATGTTTATATCAGATCATTGGCATTTCATATCATACAGTTTTGTTTATTTCTATCAAATAACAACTACAAATTTTTTAATTAGGTTTCGGGCTAGTTAATATGAATTTCTTGATAATCTGTTATTTTTCTTCAACACATAAAGCAGTTATAAGTTCTTTGATGATATTTTACCGATCATCCCACTCTTTACGCTTTGATTTAGAATAAATAATGAGAGCGACATAAATTTAAATATCATTACACTTGAAAATTTAGACCGTGAAGTTTAATTAAAATTAGTGAGAGGAGTTTTTTATAAAGTTTATTAAGTGAAGTTCAATAAAGATCTGTAAATAAAATTATTGAGTGAAGCTGAAAAAAGTATATACAACGATTTGAAAAATAATATATGTAAGTATATATAAAGAAAAATTATAACGTAATATATATGATTTTACACATTGAATATATTTTTTTTTCCATCCTTACCAGAAAAATGGCTTATGTCAATTATTCGATACATATACCAAGTGAGTGGTTATTAAATAACGAATATAATCATTTGATTATGACAATTATCAACGAGATGGAAGACTTTGCCCATTTCCATGGAAATTATAATGGATTCATTACAACTAAGAATAATATAGCTAGTTTTTTAATAATAGATGATATTTTAAAAATATATTGGTTGAAGAGGATAAATATTGAAGATGATTATCGTCCATCAAACGTGAACTATTATCCTCCATTAGCATCTGTTGAGATGGAGATGCAATATATAATAACATATGATGAACATAATAATATAATTAATATTGATAATGATGAAGACAGTAATATTATTGATATTGAAGGTGATGATGATAATGATTATATGATTAATATTAATAATGATGATGATAGTACGATTGATATTGATTATGATGGTGACGATAATGATAATGATAATAATACGATTAATATTGATGATGATAATGATGATGAAGATGATGATGATAATGATAATGATAATAATACGATTAATATTGATGATGATAATGATGATGATGATGATGATGATGATGATGATTATGATGATGATGATTATGATGATGATGATTATGATGATGATTTTTACTACATGCAAATTGCAAATAATATTAATGATAATAATAATGATAAAGATAATAATTATTATGAAAATATAGCTATTAATAGTGATGATGATGATGATGATCAAGAAATGAGGGTGGTATGTATACAAGAATGGTTAGCAATGATCAATGATGATAATAGTGGCAATTGATGATGATGTTGATGATGATGTTTTTTACAATTAAAATAATAAGAATTTTTTTAAAATATATTTTTTTATTTCCATCACAATCCTTCATTCATTTTTTACATAAAAATCTATAAAATTATCGAACATATTTTTTATGTTATTTTTCGTACAGTGCCACTAATAGGTTTATATTCAACTATGCGATCATGCAAGATTAAACAGTAAGCGGAAGTATTGGCGGGGAATTGAATGGAGGATTCAAACTCAATTCTCACATCTACTGGTCCAGATTTTATATTTTCATTCTGCTTTGAGCAGTCGATAACAATGAGAGGCGCTATGGTTGCAAATTCACTTTTAGTTAACATAGGATCGGTATGTTTTCCATAGTACGACGGTTGAAAATTTGCGTACATGTCATACAACATAGCATATTGATTGCGATCAAAATCAATGCTGAGATTTCCATATGGATATGATTGTGAATTGAGAAATACTTTGATGTCACGTATGTTACAATGATTAAAACGACTGTTATTTCTTCGCGCTGAATTTCTTTCTCCTGTTTGAAATCCTAGAATGATGTAACGAGGTTTCTCCAGTTGTGTCGTAGTCTTGACAGCCCAAACATTTTTCATTGATGATGGAAGCAGTGGATACTCGTACAATTCTCAAGTACGAAAGCTCATAGGAATGGTTGGATCTCTTGCAATATAATTCAAAAGTTGAACTTTTTGTGTATCTGAGACTTTGATGTACGGTATCAACCACTCAATTTTCTGAAGTGTAAGTTTAACATCTTCCGCTGCAGTTTGAATATAAGCATTGATATCTGTACTTGTTCGTGTGAGAATCAATTCATGCTTGGCATTTACAATCACTTCTCCATAATCTTCAGCAAATCCCAACAGTAAATTCAATGGAATGTTGATATCAAAGTAGTCATTAGCATTAATCAATTTAGTGCCATCTGTGGGCAGCCATCCAGCATTTTCCAAAGTATAACTTTGCTCTGAACGTAATGAAACATACCCTTTCATGAGCGATGTTATACCAACTTTTTTACATCGATCAATATCGACAGCATTCAATTCATAGCGTATTTCTTCGAATAGATGACAAACAGCTAGATTGACGAGTGTTGTAGTCGCGACGGCAGACAAATCATCTTTAGTTAGTCTTCCGAAGATATGTAATGAGCTCTTGCTCGGCAATAAGCACAAATCCTGATGTTGTACTGCGATGCGAATTTCATCGTTGTTATTGAAGGTCGACGATGCATATGGCTGATGTGCATGAATCTCATAATGTGCAATGGATTCATCAAAAATGATTGGTTTTTGTATAGTTAAAATTTTTTCCATGGTAGCAAACAGAACAAACAACAACAAAATTTTATTGTTTTCCACGCAGCTTTAGGCCGAGATTCTTCAAAAGTTGAACATTCTGATGTGTGAGGCGTGCACCTTGTCTTCGATGACTGATGAGTTTTCGGCATGTTCCTCCACTTTTATAGCTTCCACCATGAATTCTCGATGGTACTTGTGTAATTGTTTCGCCTGTATCGTATACTATCCCCACTACTTCATCGATTACAAATGTAATCTTATGGTGATAAGTTCACCGCAAAAATTCACTAGATGATTGTCTTGATCAACTATTCTCAACTGTAGATGCTGTATTGCTTGCACACGGACTGGCATGTAAATGAAGTGTGTTGGAACTTCAACAATCTTATATCCTGGTCGGACACTGGGGAAAAATTCATGTATCGTGTGCACTCGATGTTCATTGATATAAGCACCCGTTGTAATGTTACACTCAACACGAAGTGCATTAACTTTCAAAATTGTCACAGGTAAATCTGATTTATAGGTTATGTTGGGTGGGTAGATATGTGGTTTGAATCCAAGTAATTGTCCTGTGACGTCCGGAGTTGGACGCCGTTGAATATTTTCTTTAACTTCCTAAGCGAGCAATCGTACCCCGAGCGGTAAGTGTATGATGCTCTTTCCTTGTCTTTGGGACACCCTGCGTGGCTTATAGGGTATTGGGAATAGGAAGGAAAGAAATTGAGCAGGTAGTTTTTCACCAAGATTTCGAGAGATCTTGTTTTCAGATTTCTATTTTCTTATCAGGTGTGAAGAAATAAATTATTGAAAAAGGTAATTGCATAGAAATAGTTATTGTATATTGTAAAAGAAAGGTAAAATACAATATTTATATAAATGTTTCTTACCACTAATGGCTGCCTATGAGGAGATGCCGACTCTTACGTTTATACGTGCTTTGACGTAGCGAAACTTTTATTTATAATATAGCGAACTTTACTACACTTTTCTACAGAAAACCCGAGTATATACTTCGCGTTACACAGTTTACTATTTCTTTCTGATTGGTACTCGTTGCGTTCAACCTAGAGTGCTAAGGAGTACTAATCGTTATTTTATGCGAGGCTAATTGATTTTAAATCAATGTAGACTTTCTCGCGAGTCTGCAGTCGTTTTAATAACAAGTTCGTTGTTATTTGTCTGTACTACGTTCGGTAATAATCAGACTTATAGACTTTAGACTATTGAAATAATTATTATTTTACGCGAGGCTAGTTGATTTCCGATTTTGGATCAAAATAGACTTTCTCGTGGCTCCGCGGCCGTGTCAATAACAAGTTCGTTGCTATTTGTCTGTACTACGTTCAGTAGTATTGATTAGACTGATTTGATCAAGCCTGAGACTAAGATCGGACTAGAACATAGTTTGTATGGTTGAAAGGGTTTTTATATGAAATGAAAAGTAGTTCATTATTGGAAGGGAGAAATTAATTTCCCGTTTGATTTCCAAAAATATGATTTTTGGAAGTACATAGATTTTTACGACTGTGACACTTTCTTTGGCGGACCGCAGAAATTCTCTATCGTGATGCATTTGAAATTTCACGACCGATGTATCTAATGGAGAAAGGTCCATTAGTGCATTTAGAATTTTCAAAAAAAGTCGTAAAATTAGGAATGTTCCCTTATTTGAATTGAAATCAACTTTCCTCAGCAGGTGAATGTCGAAATTTTTAATTAATAGCGGATATTGAGTGGAGATGTGTGAGAAAATTTTGGTCGTAATTTAAGTGTAAGACGTGACAACAGATTTTCTGCTACTTGATCAGATTCTGGTCATAATTCCGGTGTAAATGTACAACTTTGAATGATAAATTTAATTTTGTTTCGAAACACTGCTGTTTTTTTTTTATTTTTTGATGATTTCAGAAACTAGTAGAAAAATAATAAAAATGATTTCAAGTGTCGACAACCATCAAAAACCACCTTACAGCCACCCTTTACACTGATGATTTTTTCATCTCAGCGCGATTTTGATTTGAAACGCTGATTTTTTTGTTTGTTTTGATAGAATAATCATCACAGTGAAGGGTGGTTGTAGGGTGGTTTTGAACACATATCTTAATCAAAATTTTTTCCAATAGTGTTCCAAATCACCAATACAAATAGCAACGCTACAAATTGATCGCGCGCTGAGATGAGAAAATCATCATTGTAAGGGGTGGCTATGGGGTGGGTTTTGATGGTTGCAGACACTTGGAATCATTTTTACTGATTTTCTACTAGTTGCTGAATTCACAAAAAAAAAAAAAAACAACAGCGTTTCAAAACAAAATCGAATTTATCGTTAAAGGAACAGCCTTGCAAGGCGCCTTCATGTCGCTGTATGGGGTTTTCCCGATGAGTACTCGAGTCACTGCATGACCGTTGGTTACGAAAATGAATGTAATTCTGATTTAAATTATTTAAAATCGGCCATTCTGTTCTGAACAAGCAACGACTACAAACGTATTCACAGTTTATAAAGAGCAGATTTTATTTTACGTACAAATTATATATCTTCCTGGGTTCAATAATTCGTGCATCATCGTGAAGCCAATAACGGTGAGAAAAAATTCTTTCAATGAAACTTGCACCGAACTCTATTTATTCCATCCGATAAATGACGGTGCTGTGTGTCTTATTTGTGATACTCATGTGTCTTGCGCGCGGAAACATGTGATCGATCGGCATTTTCATGCAATGCATTCGCAATTTGACTCTAAATTCAAGCCACAATCTAGTTCGCGAATCGAAATGATTGATCATTTAATAGCAAAAAAATTATTTTCTGGTAGTTCGGGAATAAATAGCGAAAATATTGCAAGTCCACCAAAATCGAAGATTAGGAAATATTCTTTCAAGAATGAGTGGGTAAATTCATATCTAGTTTATCCGTCTAACGGAGGTGCGGTATGTCTGTTATGTAACAACCATCTATCTTGTCTTCGGAAATATACAATTGAACGGCATTACCGGACACATCATTCGGAATTTGATTCAAAGTTTGCGGTAGGATCAAGTAGTCGGTCGGAAGTAGTGAATGTTCTTTTGGAGAAAAGCGGGTATCAAACCAAAGAAAGTTCAGTAAGGAGTTGTAACTTAGATCACATTACTTCTTCTCGGATAGCGTTTTATATTGCATACGATATCGCAAAAAAAACAGAGTCATACTGCGCGTCTCAAAGATTTGCCGATAGATTAAAAACCGTTTTGAGTCTAATGTACAAAGATACCGCGGAAGAATCTGAAATTATGAACTTTGTAGCACACTTGCCATTGTCTCGTCGATCAGTGACCAGACGAATCGAATTAATATCTCAAAACCTTCGCGAACGGTTTATTCTTAGCTTGAGGAAATGTTGCGGATTTTCGATTCAGTTGGACGGGTCAACTGATATCAAATCTGTGGAACAAGTGACAGTATTCATTCGTGCTGTACATACCGATTTTTCAATGAAGGAAACTTTATTTGCGTGCATGCCATTGCATAAATCCGCCAATGCGGTACCTATATATAACGCATTGAAAGAGCAATTGATTGCACACAAAATTCCGTTAGAAAAATTGGTATCAATAACCACGCATGGAGCTGCTACAATGGTAGGGCGTAATAACGGCGTAATCACGCTTCTTAAGAAAGACCGCGATTTTCCAAATTTTTTATCGTTTCATTGTGTTGTTCATCAGCTAGCACTTTGCGCCAAATCACTCAAAATCGTGGGTATTGTTGAATGCGTCAGTAAAATTATCAATTCAATAATAG
Organism: Microctonus brassicae; assembly: GCA_918226075.1. Taxonomy (NCBI): domain Eukaryota; kingdom Metazoa; phylum Arthropoda; class Insecta; order Hymenoptera; family Braconidae; genus Microctonus; species Microctonus brassicae. The sequence goes on from OW445482.1 coordinate 12,170,095, forward strand.
CCAGACCACTTCAGCATCGTTTATATAGAGAACACATCAAATCGTTCAATATTGAACATGATTTGATATACTACACTGAAGTGAGATGGTTGAGTAAGGGTTTGATGCTGGAAAGATTTTATGAACATCTTACAGCAGTAGTTAGTTTTTTAGATTCGCGAAATGAAAAATACAGCGAACTTACTGATGCGGATTGGTTGATAAAATTTGCATATTTGACAGATATCATGCAAATTATCAATCAAGTAAATACGGATATGCAGGGGAACCAAAAATATATCGGCCAATTTTTTGAATATATAGATAGATTAAAAGAGTGCATGAATTGTGCTATTGAGTATTTTGAAACTAATAAAGCGCCGCCAATGTTCCCACGACTTGTGAAACTCACTGGGGAGTTGAAATATTCATCGCTGGCGCAACTTCTCCATTACACAAAAACATTTCTTAGAGAAATTGATGAGAGATTTGTGGATTTTTCAGATGTTCGAATTGTTGTGAATTATTTAACTAATCCGTTCGATAATTCCATCCGAATATCTGAAATCTTACCAATTATTAAAAAATTGCATCCTGTGGACGATTATGAACTTTCACAGGAGACGATCAATTTGAAAGTTGCCCGGTGCCTCAAAGGATTGCAAGTCGATGCGGGGTTTTGGAAAAAAGTTCCGAGCTCTGCATATCCGAATTTACAAAATATATATTTACGTACTTGTTCTTATTTTGGTTCGACATACTTGTGCAAATCAACTTTTTCGAGTATGAAACATGTGAAATCATGCGAACGCTCGAGAATTACAGATAGTCATCTACTAGACGTGTTAAGCATCGCGACTAGTGATTTTGAGCCGGATTTTGAAACATTAGCGCAAAGTTGCAAAGAAGAGACACAGCAGATCAAATAACTTTCATTATCGATTTCACTTTTTCCATATGTACATAATTTTCCATCACTTTTTCCTTCTCCTTCCTTTCCTGATGGAAGACGTCTACCACCTTCCCGTGGTTTCCATTGAGCAATATATTAGCTAAGATATATTGGCCAAGAGTAGACACTGTTAATGATTGTTTAAACATTGTAAATAAAACTGATTTTCACTCTATTTTTTGTTCAATTCTGATATAACAAATTATTTCGATCAAGTGATTTTATATATGTTGAACGGGAAACAATAACAATTTTTCAAGAATTTCTTTACCAGTTACAAAAAGAATTTAAACTAAACAAATAAACTATTAAAATTAAAAATAATAAACAAATTAAAAATTGAATAAAAAAAATTCTCTAAAAATTCTTATAGTATTCCGTTCAAGATTAATAAAAATACTCAATTGAAATTATTCACTGTATTCGAATTCAACTAAAGAAAATATATATATTTGTTTAAATAAAAAAAAAACGTCCTCCTCAGGATTTGAACCCAAATTTATATGATAGCATTCTTCAATCTAGCTAATAACGCTACAAACTAATAATAATTATATGTACAAATTTTATATTTAAGCGATGAGTTAGGTTGAATAAGCTTGGGTACTTGAGATAGTATGGGGGAGCTTGTGGCCTAGCAGGAGTGGGGAACCGAAAAGTGAGGAGTGGGGGTGGCACTCAAGTCCATCAGGTGAACCATGTGCACACTTTGCCCATGCCTGTTATAGACTAACTCTTTACACCTTAATCATAGGTGTCATTAATTGCAATTTCTAAGAAATCTTATCACCAGCTGTAATGAATCTAGTTATTAATGTCAAAAATTTTTCATCATTTTGCCAATTTTAACACGAAGGTATTTGGCGCGTCCGAAATAAGCATAATTCATGATGACTGATCGTTTTTCCTGTAGATTTTCATTCATTTGGTCGTTTTTGAAAATATCACTCAGAAATATGTGAAACTTGTAAACCACCCCATGTGGTATCAACGTCGGCGGTACTTTCCACCTCTTGAAAATGTTTTCCCGCACAAAAACAAATGCGTATACAATCATTTTCGATGCAGATTAACATATTATAACCGCAACAAAATCGGAGGGAGAAATCTCGGAAGGTTTCCTTGTTGGAGCTCTGTCTTTTCACAGCGAGATTGTCTTTGTTAGTAAATACAGGTGAGCTTGATGTTTCTCTCGTTGTTTTATATTTGTTATAGTGAAAATTACTTGTGGGTAGGATGTCTATCAATTTGTATGGATTCACATCACATGAGCTCGATAATGAGTGGACCAAACATCTGAAAAATCGTCATTATTTTGTGAAATATTTTGACATATCATGTAGAATGAGACATCCTGTATAATAATAACTTCAAAAGATACTGTTAAGTCCCAAGTGACCTTTACCCTCATTTCTGACGTCACGCGCCTGCGCTTTGTCACAGCGCGCCTATTTCAAATAAATAACCTTGCATCTCGAAACATGTTCTTATTTTAGTAATCAATCGATTCATTTGATTGTATTGAATATTCTCCATATAATATATATAGGGATCGAATTTACAAAAATGATATAATAAATAAGGTAAAGGGAAAGAAAATGTAATTGTTTATTAAATGTAAAATAAAATGTACCATACAGGATATACTCCGACTTTACGACCGAATCTTTCGATTATAGAAAACGAACTGCCTCCCAAAATGTTTGGCGTCCTTTCATGTTAGTTTTCAGATCTAATGGTAGCTTTTACCTTAGAAATATATATTTTTCACTGAATATGAACACCATCATCGCATGAGAACTTCCCGTCAAAATCGCTTCACGATCAAACAGAAGAAATAAGAACCGCAAATAACTTCCTCACACCAAACTGCTTATTTTGTATAACGTATGATTATTGAAACTTAACTAAAACTTTCATTAATTCGACTCCAAAATTTTTTCAAGAAACATTGTTAACTAGAATCAGCAAATTGTAGAGTATCCCTACCTATTGAACTGTTCGACCAATAAGAGTCACCCTTTCGTCACTTCCAACAAATTATTAAATTCTTAACGTAATTTCAACCAATAGGAAATAACGTTCCAAACTGCTGATAGAAATATTCAAAGCTAAGTAAAAACTTGTCTATAAAAAGTGAAAAACAACGAATCTCATCAGTTCACTGACTACATCTTTTACGACGATTACGAGTTCAAGCAAATCAAGTAGCCTGTGTGGCAAATTACGGCCTTCATGGCATTCAGTAGCCTTTGTGGCAATCAAATAGCCTGTGTGGCAAATCATATAGCCTGTGTGGCATCATTAAGTTTTAAGTGATAACGATAATCGACAATCAAATATTCCGTGAAATGACATCTTAAAATCAATCGAATTCAGAATCGTCATGTGAACTCAAAGAAGAATTAGATGGACAATAAATCCAATAGTGTAAATTATCTGTAACAGTTTGAGTGAACGAATTAATAAATATCAATTAAAATTATAATTGTTCTCCAAAAATATAACTATCTCTAATTTACTTCATAACATCCTTACGTGGCGGGCAACGATCCTCTACCAAAATAAAATAATATTTTTGTTTTTAAAACCACGTCCAACAACATCTACGACATAACAATACATATTTGTTGGTTGATTTTCGCGAAAGAGTTGGATGAAGTGTAATCGTTCGTGAGTAAAACTGACTAAACTAAAATAAAGTTAACACAGAAAAAATTTCAGATCATGCATGGATAAAGTAAAATCAAGAAAATAATAAAAAAAGGTAAATGAATTGTTAGAGCATCACCAGTGAAATGATGACAAAAAAAAGGTCTATATGGAGCTTTTCAGACATTGACGCAGTTATATCTCTTTGCCCACCGTTATTGCCTCTTTTCTCACTTGAAAGTTACCTCCATATTATCAGTCAAAGCCTTTTCTCATTGGTAGTTGTATCTTTATGGTTCGATACACATTGGCAAAGATACAAAGATAATTGGTTATTGAGCTATGCAGTGTCGCGCGCGTGTTTTACCGTGGGCAATACATAGTTGGACAAATATGGAGGGGTAGGTCCATTGCCGTGTTTTACGGTTACATACTTTAAAGCAGGGAACGATGCGAGAGAGAAATAACGATGAAGGGATATATATCAGAGAGAAACGAAGAGCTATATAGAAGTCACTTTGAGCCGATTTGCTTTGCCCTAATACTGGCCTCGTTATTTCGGCCATCGGTATTCTAGTTCACATCAAAGGACTTCGCAAAGCGCCAATAAATACGCACTGGTGACCAATTCAACTGTATCTAAGTCGAATATATCGCGTTCACAACCCGTGTCGACCACTCAACTATGTATATAAAGAATTGAGAGATTAAGTAATATATCTGTAGAACAGGAAACATGAAAACTTATGAGTGTTTAATCCTGAACTTAAATCATATTTTTACAATGCTATGTTCAATACTCATCTGTTATCATATTTTGTCATTATATTACTCCTTTGATAGAACTCTGTTGAAACTCATCTCCATGAATATAGTACGTGAATTTATGAACTAGCTTATTTCGTGGCTCAAACATGTAATTTTCAATACAACAAAAATCCTTCTACTATCGCAATTAGATTTACAATGACAATAATAGCAATGGAAAATAGTATATTGCACAACTAAAGAAAAATGACGGTGCTCTTCGACGAGTATGAAATTTGGACGCCTGAACAAAGCGAGAACGACAATCATACGTGACAAAAACACACATAATTCTTTTTGTAATACCCGCAATAGTTTTTTCAATACTAGCATGAAAATGGCAGATTTCTGAATTCCGTTCATAGTGATGATATGGCCATTTTTTTGCCGACAGAGAAATCAAGATACACGGTAGTGTCTCGCGCCAAGTGTACTGCGGAGCGAAATACTATGACCGCGCGTGTGTTTATACGCGATTCGGAAAGTTGAAGGAGCCCACGATGATGAGACCTCATGAATACTTGATTTTAGTGGAAAAATAACAGGCGCAATCAAAATCTCGTGTCGAAATCATATAATGAAACTAATTTGATTTTTTTCCTATGCGCCATAAAATGGAAGATATATTGTGTTGAAGTTAAAAACTGATGATTTTCATGATGAAAAAAATTCAGTCCTGGTCGTCGTCGTCTGTTCGGCGTCCTTATTTAGTGTGTTCATAGTTATATTAAATGGCATGATGAGGTTTCTTGGAAATGGTAATCAATGATATCTATCATTAATATGTGATCTGCCATAATCATAGATAACTAATAGAATTACATATCAAGTCTAAGACCTTATATTATGCACTTGGCAATAATTACTGTTATCAAATCTTCTTGCAAAGTTTCAACTGACATGAAAAAAATCTCATTCCATTTTTATATTTCAACACTTCCTTTAATATAAGGACTTTTTCATCTCCAATAATTACGCACTATAGATATGATTATATGGCTTGATACAGATGCAATGATCATATCCATCATCATGTTCAATTAGCATATAGGTCATTCCATGCCAACGCGAACCCCAATGACAGTCACCCCCTCCTATTTTGTTCATATTTGGTGAAAATATTCTAATTGCCGATATAAAAAAATCCCCTAAATCATTTTTTCGTGAAAAGTTTTGGGTTTCGAGATATAGCAAAAAAACATTTTTTAAGGATTTTCGACATTTTGTGTTTCTCAATTGGTTTTTGTCCTACAACTATTGTTTTTTCCAACTGCTTTGAATGAAAACTCCTCAACGGCTATCATCTGATTTCCAAATACTCAGGCTTTTGGTCTTGATGTTTTCTAAATATGTTATAAAAACATACCTGAAAAATTCATTTTGTGATTTCAAGTTTTGAGTAAGAACCGGTGGATCCAAATCGCAAGCGTATTAACTATCGTATGTATAATAACATTAAACGTTGTTTAAAAATGATTTATCTTATTTTTCACATTGAAATAATTACCCAATAATGACAACAATTTTTCATGGAAACAATCGGTCAAACCAATTTTAATCATCATTATACATATCAATTCGAGAATTCGCACGCTATCCCATGTCGTATGTACAGCTGTACATACGTTGCTGTATACATGTCAAGATGAAAATAATTTTTAACAAAATTTCTCACGTCTGAAGTTATAATTAAAGTTGGGAAAAAAGGAAAGCAAGCAGCAATAGCTTTTCTGTGGCGTTGGTCAAAGTGGCGAATTTTCGAATTGATATGTATAGCAATTATTAAACGTGGTTTGAAGCACTGTTTCCATGATGAATTGTTGTCATTATTGGGTAATAAACAATCCAGTGTGAAAAAAAAAAATGAAAAATTTTGAAAAAATGTTTAATGTTGTTAAACATACGATAGTTGATATGCTTGCGGTTTGAATCCGCCGGTTTTTATTCAAAACTTGAAATCACAAAATGAATTTTCCAGGGATGTTCCCATTGCATATTTAGAAAATATTAAGACCGAAAGTAGCTGAATCGATTCAGCGACAAGGGAGGAATTGATTTTTTATTTTTTTTCACATTTATTCAATTAAAAACCTATCATTCTAAAATTTTGACTATTCGTCGGGTTCTTTGAGTATTTACAATCCAGATGATAGCCGTTGAAGAGTTTCCATTCAAACCAGTCGGAAAAAACAATAGTTGTAGCACAAAAACCAATTAAAAAACATGAAAAGTCGAAATTCCTCAAAAAACTTTTTTTTGCTTTATCTCAAAAACCAAAACTTTTCCCGAAAAAATGATTTGAGGGATTTTTTTATATCAGCAAGTAGAACGTATTCACCAAATTTGAAAAAAATCGAAGGGGGGGTGTCTGTCATTGTGGTGCGCATTGACATGGAATGACCCATATGTATCATCATATCTCAAATGATAATAAAGAAAAATACATCAAATATTATCCAAAAAAATTCTCCAAATATAACACAATTGAATTAACAAACTTTGAATCAATTTCGGAAACCATACATGAGTATCATCATTTCGCATGAAAAGGTGTATTGATAGACCGAAAAAAATTAAACTTTTCTCGCCATCTGGTGAGGACTACTCGATTGCAAAAATAAGCGTTGAATTTCTAGTGATAAACAGAGCATATGCTGTCAGAAAACCATTCCCATTGTTTTCGAGTTATGAAATTAATATGATACTATACACAAAAATAAATGAGCAGTTGTGGGGAAGTCGAAGACTTCTCTGTCGAGAAGTGGAAACATTCGAGCATCATATAGCTAACTTTATTGTATAGTTATAAATTGCATGAAAAATTACTTTTCAAGAAAATACTTTTTATGATTTCATTAAGTTTATAATGAAATTGTTATTCTTTCATTAATTCGGTTGTTTTACATGAAAAAGAATTATTATTCATATAATAGACACGAACTTATAAATATACACTAAAGGAAAAAATTGAAGGGTCAAAAAATTTTTCGCAATTTTTGCGTGTTTTTTGACCGACTGTATCTCAGTGACAAATGGTCGTATCGAGTTTTCAAAAAAAGCATTTTGAAGATCCGAGTCTCTAGTTTTCAGAAATTCTAGCGAAAAAATTTTAGAAGATACGGTTATTACGTGATCCTAATGAATAGCGCAAAAAAAAAAATTTGCAAATTTTGTGTCGTCTTTTTTTTTTATTGCACGAACTTGGGAAAATTTTTTTTAGCTAAACCATCAAATGAGTTGGATAGCTTGTTTATTCAGCTTTAATTTTTTTTTTTGACAACCTCGATCCGACCATTTTTCACTGAAATATGGGACTTTTAACGGAAAATGGTCCTTTTGTCTTCAATCATCGATATCTCAGCGACAAATGCTCCTACAGAGAATCAAATGACAGTTTTGGAAACTAGGATAAATTTCCTATAAGAGACTACCACAATTTTGAGGAAAAAAAATTTTTTTTTATCCTTAACATGAATTTAAAAAAAGAGGAAAAAAAGGGTAATTTATGGTTTTTTAAAAAATTGACGGAACAATTAGAAATATCCATGAAATGACTAATGTTAAGAGTAACTTTTTGAGCTCGATATACCCAGAAACCCCCTGCAACTGTTCATTTTGATCGTGCAAACCGTTTCTCTGTTTCAAGCAATCAAACTTTTGAAAAAATTAAAGGGTCACGATTTTTGCGGTTAAACACGTCATGATCATGATGAAAATGGAAAAAAAACATTTTTTGGAAATTTTTTCACATTTTTCGAACAAACAATGTTTTGTAAGACGAAAACAAAAAAATTGCGAAAAATTTTCGAAATAATTTTCCAATTTTTTTTTTTTTTTTTTTTTTTTTTTTTTTTTTTTTTTTTTTTTTGGAAAACCTTTGGGCCACTCAAGAGAGCAATGTCCAGTTGTTTTCAGCACGATTCTCGTTTTCCGTCCCATGTTTCTGCTTATTAATTTTTAATTCAATTACAACCAAAGTTGATGTCTCAAACCAGATTTCGACCTCAATTCATACCTGTCTTTAAGACAAATCATTCATCGAGTTCAGTGCACCATATTACGCTTTCAAAAGACAATTATTTTGAAAATCATCGTCTTTCTATACAAAAAAAAATTCAAAAAAAATTTTCCATTTTTTTAACATCGATCACGCCAAGACGTCATTTGTCAGAGCTGGAAGTTGCACGGTTGGTGACTCTCATTGAAGAGGGATATACCCGCCGAGCAGTCGGTGATGAAATGGGAGTCAGCCAATCCGTGGTATCTCGCCTATATGCGCGGTACCTCGAGACCGCTGAATACGCTCGACGGCAGGGGCAAGGTCGCCATCGAGTGACTACTCGTCGGGACGATAGGGCGATCGTTCGACATGTCCGTCGTGAACCTTTTCTTTCCGCGAATATCATTGCGCAGCGTTTGTGGACTCGAAGACAACAACGACAACGACAATAGCAACGACAACAAGAACAACGACAACAGCAGCAAATACAACAGCAACGACAACAAGAACAACGACAACGTCAGCAAATACAACCACAGCAGCGACGACATCAACAACGAGTTCAAAATATATGTGGCCGAACGGTAAGAAACTGTTTCCGTGAAACTGGGTTGAGTGCAAGACACCCTAATCGTGTACCTATGTTAACACGAAGACATCGCCAAGCTCGTTTCAGGTACGCTAACGAACATCAACACTGGACTTTGAGGCAATGGAGTAATGTTCTGTTCACGGACGAGTCTCGGTTTAGCTTGCACGGTAACGACAGACGTCCCCTAGTTTGGCGCCGTCGAGGGGAACGTTTTCAACAGAATTTTGTTCGTCCGGTGGTAGCCTACAGGGGCGGTTCAATAATGGTGTGGGGCGGCATTTCGCGAACCTCGAGAACACCTCTGGTCATTATCCGTGCGAATTTGACTGCTAGGCGCTACATCGACTAAATTTTGAGACCGATCGTGCTGCCCAGAAGACAGCGTGTAAGGTCATTTATTTTCATGCAAGATAATGCACCGGCTCATAGGGCTGTGATAACCAGACAATTTTTCGAGCGGCATAACATGACTGTGTTGCAACACCCACCAATGAGCCCCGACCTCAACCCAATTGAACACGTTTGGGACATCATGAAACGTCGTTTGCGACGAGAGTATCCAAATTTGATCAACTCGACTGCGTTGGAGCGTGCGCTTCAGCAAATTTGGAACACGATCCCGCAGATTCAAATTGCACGATGCATTAACATGGCCGAACGATTGAGAACAGTTATTGAGAGTCACGGTGGTAATACACGGTATTAAAGACGACTCTATTTTCAAGTCAAACAGACACCCAGAAACACATACACGCACCCACACACCCATGAACACAAACACGCACACGCACACACACACACACACGCGGGTGTAAGAAGCGTAAATCCGACCGTGCAACCTCCATGTGGTACGCTTTGGGTAACGCTAATGCCGGCGGTTTGGATCTGAATCATACTAAATAAACTGGACATTGCTCTCTTGAATGGCCCGAAGGTTTTCCAGAAAAAAAAAAAAAAAAAAAAATTGGAAAATTATTTCGAAAATTTTTCGCAATTTTTTTTTTTCGTCGATTGTTGTGTTTTCGTCTTACAAAACATTGTTTGTTCGAAAAATGTGAAAAAATTACCAAAAAATGTTTTTTTTCCATTTTCATCATGATCATGACGTGTTTAAGCGCAAAAATCGTGACCCTTTAATTTTTTCAAAAGTTTGATTGCTTGAAACAGAGAAACGGTTTACACGATCAAAATGAACAATTGCAGGGGGTATCTGGGTATATCGAGCTCAAAAAGTTACTCTTAACATTAGTCATTTCATGGATATTTCCAATTGTTCCGTCAATTTTTTAAAAAACCATAAATTACCCTTTTTTTCCTCTTTTTTTAAATTCATGTTAAGGATAAAAAAAAATTTTTTTTCCTCAAAATTGTGGTAGTCTCTTATAGGAAATTTATCCTAGTTTCCAAAACTGTCATTTGATTCTCTGTAGGAGCATTTGTCGCTGAGATATCGATGATTGAAGACAAAAGGACCATTTTCCGTTAAAAGTCCCATATTTCAGTGAAAAATGGTCGGATCGAGGTTGTCAAAAAAAAAAATTAAAGCTGAATAAACAAGCTATCCAACCCATTTGATGATTTAGCTAAAAAAAATTTTCCCAAGTTCGTGCACTCAAAAAAAAACGACACAAAATTTGCAAATTTTTTTTTTTGCGTTATTCATTAGGATCACGTAATAACCGTGACTTCTAAAATTTTTTCGCTAGAATGACTGAAAACTAGAGACTCGGAGCTTCAAAATGCTTTTTTTGAAAACTCGATACGACCATTTGTCACTGAGATACAGTCGGTCAAAAAACACGCAAAAATTGCGAAAAATTTTTTGACCCTTTAATTTTTTCCTTTAGTGTACAACGATTTCATCAAATTGAATGAATAGAATTTTCAACATTACTTTCATCAATTTCAACAATATTAGAGTTGCCGACTTCATCTTCATCCGTAATTTCAACAATTCTTACATTTTTATCATCATCATCATCATCATATTTCAAAAATGACATCATAGGTTCATAATAACTAAAGTAAGAAATTAACAATTTTGATTCGAGTTTATCCAAGTATCTTACAAAAACAGCATCGATAGTAGTTCTATATTTTGTCGCGCGGAGATATATATTTTTTATTGATTCCCCTTGGGGTTACAATGTGTCTTACAATCCTCCCACTTTCTTTTCTCCTTACACCTACAACTCACTTAACCTTGTACTCCGCCCATCTTCTCCATTACACATCTCCTCGATATACCTCTCCTCCGTTACACATCTCTCCGTTGCACCTCTACTCCGTTACACATCTCCTCCGATATACCTTTCCACCAATACACCTTTCCACCGATACACCTCTCCTCCGATACACCTCTCCTCCGTTGCACCTCTACTCCGTTACACATCTCCTCCGATACACCTCTCCTCCGTTGCACCTCTCCTCCGATACGCATCTGCTCCGATACACCTTTCCACCGATACGCCTCTCTTCCGATACGCCTCTCTTCCGATACACCTCTCCTCCGTTGCACCTTTCCACCGATACACCTCTCCTCCGTTGCACCTCTACTCCGTTACACATCTCCTCCGATACACCTTCCCACCGATACGCCTCTCCTCCGATACACCTCTACTCCGTTGCACCTCTCCTTCGTTACACATCTCCTCCGTTACACATCTCCTCCGTTTCACCTCTACACCCCTTCTTTTACCCTGATGGGCCTGCCTAATGAACGCTGGTCCTACGGGATAATATTTTTCTTCCGAAAAATATTTGGGCCCTGCCGGGATTCGAACCCGAGCCGTCCAAGTGGAAAGCTTATACTCTAACCACTCGGCCGACCGACCAACTTTGTCGTCCGGAGATGTCGATATCATTAAACATTGTCAATCCAAACTCATCATTCAAAAATTCAATCAACGACAGATTTTTATCAATTACAAAATTGATGTTGAAATCTCCGTTTAAAATTATGGGTTTCTCGTAATATTTTGTACCAAATTCTTTTTCAAGTAACGACAAACCACGAACTCAAGAACATTTTTTTTCAGCTAAGCCATTGATTGGATTAGAGAGCTCGTTCATTCAGCTTCAAGTTCTCTTTTTGAAAACCTTGATACGACCATTTTTCACTGAAATATCAGACTTTCAACGAAAAGGGATCCTTTTGTCTTCAATTATCGATATCTCAGCGAGAAATGATCCTACAGAGAATTAAAGGGCAGTTTTGGGAACTCGGATAAATATCCTATAAGGTATCGCAACAATTTTTATGAAATAGAATTTTCTTCTATTCTTGACATGAATTCGAAGAAAGAGAAACAAAAGGGTCATTTATGGTTTTTTAGAAAATTGACGGATGGATTGGAAATATCCATAAAATGATTGATATTGAGGACGATCCGTAGAGATGGAACTCTCCAAAGAATTTCTTTGAAATTTCGACTAGACGTTCTAATTGTTGTTACAATAACCCTGTCGAAATTTCAAGAGGTTCATTCGTTTCGTTTTCGAGATATTGAATTTCAAAGTTCAGTCATTTCAACGCAGTCGCTTATGAGAAAACTGATAAAAACTCAGTTTTGAGAAAATTGGCAATGAATTGCGCCAATTTTTTTATATGTCACAGATGATGCTATTAGTTTCATGTGTACCAATTTTCGTGACGATCATCCGATTCGTTTATTAATAAAAAAATAAATAAGAGTTCAACAGAAACGCAACGGCAACGTCGCTAGTGGCGGGAAATTCAAAATGCTCCGGAACGTCATACTGACGTAGCAGATGAGCAGCAGTACAGACACTGATGCGTGTTCATGAACACTCACACATTAAAGACCCGATACGACGTTGACAAGTCGTCACTCATCGCTAGTTCCCCCTTGCCCCGTAAATGTTTTCCCCCGCTAACTCCTCCAAACGTCCTTAAGCATAACTTTTCGATCTCGATATGGCCAGAAAACCCCTTTTATTTTCCATTTTGATCGTACGAAACGTTTCTCTGTTTTAAACAATTAAACTTATGAAGAAATTGAAGAGTAACGATTTTTGCGCTTTACACACTTCCTAATCATGATAAAAATTGGAAAAAATATTTTTTTGAAATTTCCTCACATTTTTCAAACAATCGATGTTAAAAACAAAAAAATTTCGAAATCGTTTTCTCATTTTTTTTTCTTTTTTGGAAAACTTTTGGGACATTCAAGAGCGCAACGCCCAGTTTTTTCAGCATGGTTCAAATTCAAACCGAACGCGTTGTGGGCTACTCAAAGCGTACCACGTGGAAGTTTGCATGTTCGGATTTACGCTCATTCTTAGACACTTGCGAATAGTTTGAAAAACAATTGGATATTGTGCTTTCGGATTCTCCGGAAGTTCCAAAAAAAAAAAAAAAAAAAAATCTGTTGTTTTATGAAACCACGATGGTTAATGTGGCAAAAAAATTGAATTCCAAAAATTACTTTGGAAAATTTATTTTGCAAAAATTACTTTGCAAAAAGTTACTTTGAAAAAAATTACTTTGCAAAAAGTTAATCCGGGAAAGTTACTTTGAAAAAATTACTTTGAAAAAATTACTTCACAAAAAGATTTGATATCAGTCATTTGTTTGCCAAGTAAACAATACAAGGTTATATATAGACTTACTATGTATTATATTACATATATTATATATTGAATATGGACTTACTATGTATTATATATCATATATTATACACAGAAAAAAACGTTCGGCACAGACAACTCTTAAAATGGAGTTGACATGTAATAAGTTTCAATAACTTTATTTTGTTTCTATTGACTCATATTTGGTAGCCTTACCCGTGTTTATTATTTTCGACCAACTCACGTTGTGAGTTAGCGTCCCGACTTAATGTATGGTAGGTTTAAGAATTTTATCGTCAAGCTAACTCCATCGGAGTTGACCAGTATTTAACTCCACGGGAAAATTGAAAAAATCAAATCATTGTATTTAATTTGACAGCATACAAGTACATACTAATGCAAGTTTTACCTTTCATTTAATAATATATTCAACAATACCAACAGCTTAAATGTACTTGATGCAATAACATAGAAGTTTAATGAAAAATATTAGCACCATATTGACTGCCTACTTCGAAAGTTCAATAGATATCTCGCCAATAATAAATCATATTCTGATTTTCATTATATTAGACTATTTTTAGATTTATTATATACATATTATAACGGCCACCTTTCCGCAGAAAAGCTAGAATCCGGTATTATTTATTCCCAGCCGGACTTACCGTTATAAAATTATTAATTTTCTTCTGTTTTGCCCAAAACAAGGACAAAATATTTAAGGGATGCCACCCTAGTTGATCAATTTGAATAAAAAGTTACTAGATATAACTAAGGAATTTCTCCAGTAACTTGTTGTTTCGTCGAAATGCTAAAAATGAAATAAAAGTGGAAATAATCCTGAAAAGAATGATTCAAATATTCCAAAATAAATGATTCGGTTAACTGCGGTTAAATTGGTAATAATTTATTTTATTAACAAATTCAAGAAATAAAGAATTTTTCAGCACACAAAATAAACGTTTGATATTTATTGGAATAAGTTTGATCATCATTGGAGACAATTTGATAATATTTATTACTAATTATTGATTGAAATTAACCGTTTGATAGTGATTGATATCAAGGAAAACGAATGAAAAATTGACAAACATATTACTATTTTCTTTCAAGCAATTTCGGCATATTAAATAAAAATAAAAAATGATAATTTACTATACTTTTCAATTAATATTAATGAAACAAACAATATGATCGTTTCTACGGATCATTTATTATTGTTCTTTCACCAATATTGTTTCTTATAATGCGAATTCTGTACAATATAATCCAACGTCCCTTTTGGATATCCTCTATCTCTTTTTAATATGCGTGGAGTCCGAGATGGGTCTACAAATACTGATTTCATACAAACAAATATGATTTAATTAATAATTAAAAATAACCTCAAACAATTTTTTGATCATTTAGCGGTCGTAAATGATGTAGCTGAACGTGGCGTAGCGTTGATTGAAGAATATAATAAGTGTCTCACGAAAAACGAAGAACAACTTCTGTACTTGCTACTAGTCATTAGTGAGTATCGAAAAAAATACCCTAATTGTAACAAGAAAACCTTAATGTAATGAAATATTAAACTCAGTAGTTTATTATGATTGTCAATCTATAAAATCCTACGGATTTTCTCTAAAATATAAGTTAAAATTGTGTTTAAAATACATTTTTTACCATCTGTTATTGATGTTATTAATTAAATAGCCATAATCTGTTTTTTCTTCCATATAAATGTATAAAATATTATAAATAAATCATTTTCATCGATAAAACGAAATAATTGTCTACCCAAAAACTACTTGAAGATAATAAAACTACGCTTTTGTTGGAAAATAATCAAATAGGCAAAAATAATTTGATATTTATTATGAAATTTACATATTTTCGTAATAATATTGTTAAAATAATGATAAATATTGAGAGATTTTTGATGAATAATGTTCAATAATGATCGAAAAAGTGAATTTGTTCCGTTGAGTAAAAAAAATGGGTTAAGAATGGAAAACTAGAAATTTCAATTTTTTCTTCGATTTCAATCGTGAATAACTTTTGAAAAATTAAATATAGGCAAAAATATTACGACCCCTTTTTTGTAGAACATTAAATTTCCTTCAAGAATCTGATGTGAGCTCCTTTAAATATTCATTGATTCATTAGTGACAAAATTCCAAAGTAAAAAGGGCAAATCGAAAAAACACATCGATTTATTAAGGTAGTTCTAACCCGACTACACAAGTCAAGACAAAATTCGAAAAAAATTTATGAAATATTCGAGTTATGTGGCTAATTAAAAATAATTTTATGAATTCACATGAACATCTATGATCATATGAAGGTGTTAAACATGAAAATAATTGGAATGAGTAAATAAATTGACTTATTGTTTCACGTAGTTCTAATTGAAAGTTGAAATGTGACAACGTTGCTCAATTTGTATATCTGTGTAATTCATTTCACTGTGTGCGTGCGTGTCGAAGTGCAGGTTATGTGTGGTTCAGTATATTACCTATTATAACCTCAATAATTGCGACACGATAAATGAAACAAAAAAAAATTGAAAAGATGCCACAAAAAAGAGCGAAAGGGAAATTTATAAAAGCGAAAGTGCTTAAAAAAAAAGATACTGTAAGTGCTGCCCTTAAGGCGTATTGGAGTGAAAGACGAAATAAACCAACTGATGGAAAAAGTGATATTTCTGACATATGTGAAGGAAATCGTATTTTCAACTTGTCAGCCTTAGCAAACAATTTACAATGTAAAGCTTGCAAAGATATCTTGTCATTCAAGAATGTTGTTAAAAAGACAAGAGATGGGTTACATTCCACATTTTCTATCAAGTGTATAAAGTGCGAAATGATTAACCAGGTTAACTCGGGTAATCATCACATCATGACTAACGATCAGACCCAAGCTCAGCTGAAAGAGAAAACTCGTAATGACATTACAACGAATGTAGTTCTTGGTATGTATATATTTTTTTAAATAAATGTTTTCTGAAGTTAAATGACGAATGATTAAGACGATTCATTTTTTTTTAGGTACACTCAATGGTGGGTTAGGATGCACCGAATTAAATAATCTGTTGATGTGTCTCGATATTCCGGAACTAAATTTTAAATTGTTCAAAAAGTACGAGAGAGAAATCGGTCCTGTTATCGAGGCAGCAGCTAGGCGTAGCTGTAGAAAAGGAGCTGCTGAAGAAAGAAAATTAGTGCTCAGTCAATTAGACGAACTGCAGAAGGAAATGTAAATACTATTTACGTCCATATTTACACGACCATGTATAATGATATATGTAAAATAATTGTATACAATGTGGAATCGACTGTCACGAAATTGATTTTTATCAACATTTTTTTTACATATATTTTTAAATTGTATTTAATATTATATTCGATAACATTCTTATATGAGTAATCAACTTTCTGTTATGTTTTTATTGAACGAACAGCACAAGACAATGTAAAGACTTTTTACGTTCAAATACATACAATCAGGTACAATTTAATTTGTAAAATAAATCTATACAATGTGTAATCGACTGTCACGAAATTGACTTTTGTCATCATTTTATATATATTTTAAAATTGTATTGAATATTATATTCAATGACATTCTAATTATTGAAACTGAATGACACTTTATGACGAAATTATGTTACATATTTGCAAAAATGTTTCATAAATAAACAAAAAATTTCTCTAAATTTCATAATATTTTTTCTTTTAATAATGAAAAGTTCCATACCTTATTTTCAGGCCTGTAGAAATAAGAGACGAATTCGCTGGCGTTTTATCTAGCGTTGGGATACAAACCAATCCTAATTTCGACAAAACTTTAGGTGCTATAGTAAATATCATCGTGTCATACGACATGGGTTGGTCGAAAAGGGGCAACGGAAGAAGCTACGATAGTCTCAACGGTTATGGTGCAATAATAGGTTTCTTATCTAAAAAAATATTGGATTATCGAACACCAAATAGGAAATGCCGCTCATGTGATTTAGGTCGGTCAACAAATGAGCATGACTGCAGGAAAAATTTCACAGGCAGTGCTAAAGCGATGGAGGCTGATGCTGGTGCAGAATTACTAACCAGAAGCACAATTTTGAATGAACTTAATCTCAACGTTAAGATTGTAGTAGGTGATGAAGATAGTTCCCTAATGTCTGCTGTTAATAAATCGAACCATGGTAATAAAATTTACAAACTAGCAGATATGAACCACGTGAAAAAAAATTTGTCAAAAAAGTTATACAGTTTACAATCGAAATACAAAATTTTATGCAAAAAAGGATTGATTTCGCACTTGAAAAAATGCTTCAGCTATGCCATTGCCCAAAATAAAGGGGACAGTGCAGGATTAGCCAAAAACGTGCGCTGTATTCCACATCATTTGTTTGACCAACATGACAATTGTGGTAAATGGTGTAAGAAAGTCAGCAACACTAGTTCGGATTTATATGAACAAAAATTTATTATCAAAGATGAAAAACTTTATGGTGACTTACAAATGATTTTTGATTCATACGCCGATAATGCTTTTAAGTTTTGCATCTCTGCGTCTAGTCAGGGTAATGAAGCCTTTAATCATTCTGTTACGAGAAAATTCCCGAAGAATAAAAATTTCAGTATGAGTGCATCAGGTGATACACGGGTCGCATGTGCAGTTCTGGTCACAAATGAAGGCAACAGCTACCTAACAGATGTGGAAAAATCCCTCAATTTAGATGTTAGTAATGCTTTGATAAAATCGACCAAAGTTCTCGACCAAAAAAGAGTAATTAAGTATAATAAAGCACTAACCGTTGAAAAAAAAAAAAGAGAAGAATAGACTTAGCTCTGAAAAGAGAGAATTTACGTAAAATAATCGAAAAAACTGAAGGATTTACTTACTAATCTAATATGGGTTTCGACAAAGACTATTCAAATATGACTAGTCAAAAAATTATTGAAAAAAATGAAGTAACGATTGTCGTTTTCGATCTTGAAACCTCAGGTCGTACCAAAAATTCCGAAATTTTGCAGATAGCTGCTATAGCAGATAAAAAAATTTTTTCTGTGTATATTCGACCAACCCAACCCATTCATAACTCAGCTTCGGAAGTGAATGGTCTCAAAAATATCGATCGAGAACTATATTTCCACGATAAAAAATTAGTGACATCAACAATAATTGAGGCTCTGCAATCGTTTTCTTCATTTCTGTACCTGATTAGTGGAACGTGCATATTGGTAGCACATAATGCGCAATTTGACGTCTCATTCCTAATAAGAGAGGTCATCAAATATTCCTTGGAAAATGAATATGACAAAGTAATTTATGGATTTGCAGATTCACTTAAATTGTTAAGGCGAAAGTTTCCTGAGCGTCAAGGCAAAGGAATGTTCACTTTGTCCCGATTAGCAGAAGATTTGCTTGAAATAAATCTATGCATAGAAAACTTCCATGAAGCTACGTATGATGTTATTATTCTGCAAGACTTGGTAAATAAATTTTTAACGGTAGATGACATATTTGATCACACTATTACTCTCGTTGAGTCGTTGAGAGATTTTAATAATAAATTTAAAGTTTCATTGAAAGAAAAGAACCTATTACCTATGAAAGATATCTTATCAAAATACATGATCAATAAACTTGCGAGGTTGGAAATAACATATGACTAATTGAAAGAAAAGTACAAAAGCGGAGAAGAGTCATTAATAACATTTTTATCACAAAAATTCGATAAACAACCTTATGTAACAAAAAATAAGGCTGTTTTGAAAAATATAATTGAACATTTTAGATTTTTATAACCTTTTTGTTTTGTTTGAGATTGTTATAAAAATGTACGCTCAGTGCATTTGATAGATTATTTAAAAAATTTTGTAATATAAAGTTACGAGTAAAGAATATATTGATGTTTGTTTTGATACATTATATGATGAGTAATAATTTGAATAAATAAAATTATCACAAACAGTGTATTATTTATTGTTTATATATTCCATTTTTGACCAGACTTCTCTAGAAATTCATTTCAATTTTCTCCAAAATTGAAAATCTAAAGCATCTCTCTTTTGGAACAGTTTGATTTTCGCGCTTTGTCGACGTCTCACAACTCTCCCCTTCCATATGTCGTGTCAATTGTTGTGAAGCAATGTTGCCACGTTCACTATCGCGTTTTTCAATCCATAAAACAATAATTTTATAGTCTCATATACTTTTTTACTGTACGGGTAAGAGCTTCCAGTTTGATGTATGTTATTCTTAATATGTTTAACTACTTCTATGTTGAATTTCAAGAATATGTTGTAATTCCTTCGTACATTTTGGTGACTGAATGCTCAATCAATGTCCATTTCACAGTGTGTAAGTCATTGCTCTTATGCTAAATTTGCGATTTTCAATAATTTATATCTCAATAACGGTACGGTGAAACAGTCTCTAAATTTGCATATGTATTCTTTGATACTTTTTCTAGTTGTTCACCAAAATTCATCAAATTCTTGTAATTTTGCATTTGGGTTAGAACTACCTTAAGCTCAATTACTCGAAAACGGCTTGTTTGACGAAAATTTTCAATCAGACCTTTTTTGTAGAGAATTCAATTTTAGATAAGAATAAGTGAAATTGAATTTTTTCATTCCAATGTTTTGACAGTTCTAACGTAAAACATTAAACTATGAATAAAAATAAAAAATAGCAGTGATAGACCTCTCGAAATGAATATTAAGGGCTCAAATTTTCACGAAATTTCTTTTTTGTCATTCTGAATAATATTCTCGATATAGCTTTCAAAAAAAAAAATATTCAATTTTTTTGGCCAAGTCTAATTTATATATATCTATCTCCAATATATAAAATTCTCCTTTCACAAATTTAGTTGAAATACTCCTCCGAAACGGGTGACCGATTTTGATAAAATTTTATATGTATACTCAATTGGTCTGAGAATAGGTTGCTAACTATTTTATACACCCCTAACTGTTAGGGGTGGTCCACCCCAAAATTTATTTTTATATTTTCTAGACAAAATTTTTTATTCCAATTTTTTTATGATGTGGCATTAAAAAATACATACAACCCTAATTTTTCACCCCTCTTCAATCAACCCCTATTTTTCAATGGCGATATTAGCAATTTAATAATTTTCAACCCCGGTCGATAACTGATCAATTATAACTCTATCAGTTATCCCCGCTAGGCCGCTAGGGGTCACTTCTCACCCAGTAAACAGCACGGAGCAGGGGTGAAATATCCCTCTCAAACTAGAAGCCTCTTCTCACTCCCTACACAGTTTTCGGCCATTATTATTTGTGCATCGATCGTTGTAGTGAAGTTTACAATTATAATTTTACTATTTCAGTGTAATTCTCAAGTAAATTTTTTATTAATTTGCAGGGCTGTAATTATTTATTCCTTATCAATTTTGAGTTTAGTTCTCACGTTTAGTTAATTAAGTGATTTCATATAACCTCATAAGTACTCAACACGTGTCACGAGCTCACGCTTACAACTTTTACTGTGTAACAAGTATAAATTATTCTCATTTGTTGAATTATTATTAAACGACACTATAATAATAATATTTGAGTCAGTGTGTGCAAAATTTTGTAAAAATCATGAAAAAGAAATATTGTAACAGGTAAGTTAAATAATAAAAAAAAAACACGATATGCACTAAATATTATATATGTGTACATGCATATTAAGAAATGGAGTTGCGTACAGGGCTAGGCGCTCGCATGCTACGCAGGCGACCAGGGTTCGAATCTAGCCGACGGTAAAAAAAAAAAAAAGTTCAACCTTAAGGGGAACACTATGTAACAACAATAATGTATATGTATGCATTACTTTTCTATTTTTCATTATTTACTAATTCAATTCGTTCTATTCATGGGTGTTTTGAACAGTTAACAATGCCAACAAAACGCAGAGGGGCTTCTTCGAGTCGTCAAACATGTCAAGCTGCACTTATGCGAAATAGAAGAGACCGAAGAACAGAAGAATAAAACGAGCAAGATAATACTAATGCGCGTGTGGTCATGGCCTGATTGCATCAAGTACAATTGGGAGATACACGGGCCGAACGAAATGAGCAAATAAGAGTACGACAAAGACAAGCACGTCTTTTCATAGTTGAAAGACACAAAGCAAATGACCAACAAGTACATCGAGCATTTTCATCTGATTTATTTCTGCGTCTAGCATTTGAGTATGAGCCCGATATTCAATATTATGCTCATTCAAAAGTGGTAATTGGTGACATGCGCTAGGAATGTCCGCATTGTAATGCTCTTATATTTAAAAATGAGCCAGACGGGATGTGTTGCGCGTCAAGGAAGGTGCAACTACCTGCTATTGATACACCTCCTGAACTATTGAACGGTTCACTTATCGGCACGGATCCTGATTCTAACCTGTTCCTGGAGTCAATACGTACATTCAATTCATGTTTCCAAATGACATCGTTTGGAGCAACAGTAATAGTTGAGAATAACCATGTTTTTCACACGGACAATCATACGTGGCATGCTTTCGAGTGGGCAAACCATCCAGTTTGTTTGTGCTGGCTAAAGACAGACTAACCAAAAATATTGTACACTCCGTTGCACTTGGAAATTAATTTGTTTTTTTTCAATTGTCATGATTAGTAATAGCAAATATTAATCATATTTTTTAATGTGTATATAACATTCCAGATATTTAATTTTGAATATATTAGTTAAGTCAATGGAGTACAATGAATCAAAATAATGAATGGTTGGTGTATTATTTTCATAGGCCGTCATCACCCACAGCGCTCCATTCCTCTTTCAGTCATAACACATCACCACACACTTACAATAAGTTAGTTATTTTGTATTTAACCATACCGAAATATTCACTAGGAATAATTTATACGGCAATACAACGTTTGCCGGGTCAGCTAGTATATATATGTATATATGTATATATGTATGTATGTATGTATGTATATATGTAGTACACAAACGCGCCCAAATGGACGTGGTCCAAATAGTGGATAATACGCCCCCAGAAGACGGAAGCTCTTTTGCTCCTGCCCTCTCCCGCCGTGAAAGGATTAGCTCTGTGCCGAACACTACTAGGCGACAAACGCCAATGGAGAGAGCACCAAAATTGATGACTTAACTGATTTCATCAAAGACAAGAAAAATCTTCATCACGAAATTAGGAAAATGGTCGGGTCAATCGCTACGGCATATAAGTTGGCCAACAAAAAAGAAGCACCAAGAAAGACAGTGGCGGCTACACAAACGTCTCCTTGGATGATCCACCAGTCTAAGGCACCAATCACTCCCAGGTTCTCTAAAATCACTGCGCGGGAGTTAGACAACCCGAAGAAAAGAAGTTATCTACACCCAGCCCATCGTCAAAGCTTGATCTACCAGCACCGAAAAAACAAGCTAAGGACGCTGCCTGGACGGAGGTTGCCCGAGGGAAGAAAAAGAAGAGAATTCTCCGCGATGCAGCGGAAACATTGGGCGAAGCCCAAAAGTCACGGGAAAAAGACGATTCCAATCCTAACAACGGACACCGCAAAACGAAGAGGAAAAAACCACTAACAAAGGCAGTCCTTATCCAACCAACCGGAGAAATTACGTATGCAGATCTCCTCAAGGAGATTAAAGCAAAGTGAACCCTTCGGAAGCCGGCGTGGACATAAAGTCCATCAAGCAAACGAAAAGTGGGGGTGTGCTACTGGAAATGAGCTGAAAACCCGAAGACAACACCGCTTTCATCGATGCGGTTAGGCTGGCTGCTACGAACCTCGGCACGGTCAGGGCATTAGTGCCGACAACAACCATCGAAATCCTCGATCTAGATGGAGTTGCTACCGAAGAAGACGTCCGTGGAGCACTCAAACGCGAGATCACCGCCAACCTGGAAATCAAACACGTCAACCTAACTAAGATCACCTCACGAGGCCAGCGGGCGGCCTTCTGCGAGATTGATGACGCGAGCGCAACAACGGCCCTCGACAAGGCACGCATAAAAATCGGTTGGGTCAACTGCCGCATACGGGCGGTCACGAAGGTAACGCGTTGCTCCAGATGCCTGGGATATGGACATGCGAGGCGCTCCTGCGGAGGACCAGATAGAAGCAAGTGTTATTACAAATGTGGTGGGGTAAACCACAAGGCCGTAGACTGTGTTGAGCAGCCAAAGTGCTTTTTATGCTCACCAGAAGAAGACGCCAAGGATAGCTTGCGCCACATCTCCGGCACGGGGGCGTGTAAAGTGTTCCGGGCTGCGCTTGCAGGAGCGAATAAAATGCAGAAATGACCCGTATACTACAGTGTAACCTGAATAGGAGTGGGGTAGCGCAAAATTTACTGATGCAACGAATCTACGAAGGAAAGATTGATGTATGCATCATTAGCGAGCAGCACACTAACATACGAAACAAAGCCTGGTTCTCGGACGACTCTAGTACGGCAGCGATATGGGTGGTCAACTCGAGCAGGGTGACGGTAGAGTGCAGTGGACACGGCGAGGGCCACGTGTGGATAAAAATACCTGGCACCTACATCGTCAGTGTGTACCTCTCGCCTAACGAGGGAATTAGTGTGTTCCGACAGAAGCTCGCTGATATCGAAGACAAAATTATCAACCTGAATGGTGAAGTCATCATAGCAGGCGACTTCAATGCGAAGTCGGCTGAGTGGGGATCGGAGGTCTCTGACACCAGAGGAAACGAAGTCGCTGATTTGGCCGCAAGGCTCGATCTCACGATACTAAACACAGGAAACAGCTCGACCTTCAGGAGACCTGGGTATCGCGAATCAATACTGGATATCTCGATGGGGACGCCGGGAATTAGCAGTGACATCCGAGACTAGAGAGTGTCTGAGAAATACAGCGGTAGCGATCATCAACACATCTTATTCAACATTGAGGGGGACCCCGCTCTCGCGGCACAGCGAGGCCCTGTAGATCGAAAGTGGAACACCAAAAGTATTGACCTGGAAGCTCTCCGCTCGTCCCTGTTGCACAGTTGGTCAACTCTCCAGTGTCACCCAACTCCCAAATCCAGTAGGGAGACGGAAAATTCGGTGCGAACAACAATGAAAGCCATAACCGTGGCATGCGACGCCTCAATGCTGCGCTCGAAAAACTGGAGCCGACACAGGCCGGCATACTGGTGGACACCGGAAATCGCGGCACTCCGTAATAAATGCCACGTGCTTCGCCGTCGAGCAACACGGGCCGCAAAACGCACCTTCGACCAAGCCTCATATACGAGTGAGTACAAGAAAGCCAAAAAGGAACTAAACCGAACCATAAAGGCTGGTAAAGCGTCACTATGGAAGGAAATCTGCAACGATCTGCAACGACCGATAATTATAAGTTGTTCATTATAAGTTGTTCATTATGGTTGTTCATTATGGTTGTTCATTATAATTCATGAACAGGTCAATTTTATTGGTTCAGTTGCTTTCCGGATTTGTGGTTCATGGGGTTGAATGTGGGTTGATTTGGCTAAATATTCCGCCGATTATCCTGTTGTTCGTCACTGATGTCTCCATGGTTGGTGCTTTTCATTCGTTCAATCATTCACACATTCATACATTATTTATTATTTGTGTTTCATTATCTATTATTAATTATTTATTTTTGTCTCCACAGCGCGACGTATCCTTATATATATAAATGTGATGAGTGGAAAGCCACCACATCACAACATACATACATACATACATACATATATGTATGAGGCAAAATAATAGTAATAATTGTACGCCAAAACCTCCGGAATTATTATCGCTTTCAATATTGTCCCACTGTAATTTCAAAAGCGTCTGGAGTTGATGTAAATTCTTTTTTAAGATCTAGATATGCGAAAATGGGTTCTCTACTAGGAGTGCACGATATGAATCGATATTTCATGAAATATCGATATATGCATGCGATATATCGTTTCAATCCGATATTATCGAATCATCTAGTATCGATATGACATATCGATATATTTCATCCGATATACCAAATATCGTGAGGAATTAAGGGACCACTTTTTCGAGGTTTTGACATTGCAATTTTTCACGCAAGTAACAGCTACAGCTGAGTATGAATTGCACAAATCTTCTATTGGAATCAAAAATTATAAATACGTAGCGCTTGTTTTTTCGGGTTTTGATTAACTGAATGATAAACATGTTATTATTGTGAGAAATTAGGAAGCGTTACCGTTTGAATTTCGCGGGTGGCATTCCTATGAGAAATCGAAAATTATTCATTCATTCTAAAAAACAAGCGTCACAGTATTATTCATCCCGAATCTGAAAATCATAAAATAATGCCGTGATTCCTCATTAACGATACTTTATTTGCATGAAAACGTTTATATAATTTTGCCTCGAATTTCGTCCTTTTTTTTCCTGATGTTACCACCATTGTGTCCAGTGCTCGGGTCAGTATCTGCCATTAGCTACCTAAATAATTAGGCTTAAGGATATTCATGTACATACATAAATATATATATAGTGAATGCCCACAATAGTAATGAATTCCAACAGTCCAGTTGTCCTCAAGCCGATAATTACGGACCAGCAGCAACTTCCCGGAAAAACATGGTGGCTCTGATATGAAGCTTCCTGAACTTGTCGCGAAACGCAAAGGCGCAAAACGCACTCTCACATTCCATATTTCCATCATTTGTTTAGCACTAGTAGTAAAAATTTTATAGTCTGTGACCTGTGTCTGTGGTCGTTCACTTCATTGTCAGTACAAAATAACCTATAAATAAAAGTTGTCTGTTTTGTTTAATACAGTTTATGAAGTAGAAATTGTGAATACAATTAGTGTGTATAAAACGATACATAAAAATCGCTGCTAAGTATTAGTCAATTAAGTAGAAGAAGCAAGCTGTGACATGCATCATATGTTTTGTTTAAGACAGTTCACGAATTTTACGATTCATACGGTGAGTATAACATGATTTGAAAGCGCTATCAAAGATCACTATGTTAATAATATAAAATAACAAGTAATCGAATGGCTTAGTATTTGTATTCAATTCCGTAATATGTAATCTTAATGAACAAATGATCAATTATTCATTTTCTTTTCAATCGTATTAAGGATGGATCACGGTCGATTGAATTTATTTCGATGGATTTATTTTTCTTTTTAAACGTTCATTAAATTTTAGTAACTGTTCTTCTTTGTTTTGTCACACTGTTCCCTTTTTCTTTTCAGAAATTAGAATTTCTTTCAACATGGCACCTAATAAAAAAAGTATTGTTTGGAAATATTACGAAAAAAATGACGAGAAAACTGCCAGATGCAAGCTATGTCAAAAAAATGTTAAAACGGCTGGCAATACCTCCAATACAATGGCACATATTAAAAATATTCATAAAGCTGTCTACTTGGAGCTTTCCCAAAATAAAAATACTGCTGCTGTTACAAAAAATTCATATTCAGATTTGTCAAACTGTATTCCTAGTATTTCAAAACAAGATAATATCACGAAATCGAAACCTAGTATAAACGAACATCATCCGTCACCTTCAACTTTAACGTCGTCACCAATGGATACTAGCGAGATAAATAATAACAATTCTCAAACTGATCAAAAAATTTATTATGATAGAGAATTGCCTTTCAAACACCAGAGGTCAATTGAAAGTAGTTTTGGAGAAATATACGCGTATAGCTCTACTGGTGACAAAACTAAAAGAATCAACAATGCAATAATGTTTATGATCTGTAAAGACAATCAATCTTTTTCATTAGTTGAGAATGAAGGATTCAAGAGTCTTTTGAAAGTTACAGCACCTCACTATAAGATTCCTAGTAGAACCACTGTGACACGCTGGTTAGATGAAAAGTATGATGCATTATCAACAATTATAAAGAATAAATTATCCTGTGTAGATAATCTTACCTTAACAAGTGACATTTGGTCAGATCTACAAATGAGAAGTTATCTAGGAGTAACGGCACATTTTGGTATCGGAATTGAATTTCAGTCATTAACTTTGGGTGTGTACCACTTAGATGAAAGACATACTTCCGAATATATTGCACAAATGCTTACTAAAACATGTAAAGAGTGGGGATTCATGACAGATAAAGTCACAGCAGTAGTAACGGATAATGCTGCAAATATGGTACATGCTGTTGAAATTGCATTTGGAAAAAAAAAGCATATCCCATGCTTTGCGCATACACTTAATTTAGTTGCTCAAAATATTTTGGGAATTCCTGAACTACATCTGATATTAACGAAAGTGAAAAATGTTGTTACCTTTTTTAAGCAAAGTTGCGTGGCAAGTGACGAGTTGCGTAAATCAGTTAAAGCTGACACAAAATTGATTCAGGATGTCCCTACACGTTGGAATAGCACATACTATATGATAGTACGTTTTCTTGATTTACGAAATGCTGTAAGTGAAATTTTAATCCGTCATAAAACAGCACCGCCGATGTTAACTGGTATGGAGTTGACAATATTAACATCGCTTCTTAACATCTTGCGCCCACTAGAGGCAGCGACTAAGGAAATATCTAGCGATAAATATTGCTCTAGCAGCAAGGTCATTCCATTAGTGCACTGCATGATATCAAAACTGAAAAACCTAGTAATCGAAGAACCTTTAATCAAGGAGGTACATAAACGCACTGTTACCGAAATTGACAAACGAATGGGCGCCATTGAACAAGTATCATCATTAGCTATCGCTACAATATTAGACCCGAGATTCAAAAAACTTCATTTTGAAGATCCGTTGGCCTGTGCAAATGCCGTTATTAAGATCAAAGATATGATTAAAAAAAATCAGCATGACGAATTAGGTACTGCTACGGAATCTGACTCTGACAATTCCGACAAAATGAGTCTGTCGGATTATAGCCTCTGGAGTGATCACCATAAACTGGTCCAGCGGAATTGGAAAACAAATAAAACAGACGAAAGACTTTCAGATGAGTTGTCGCTCTATTTGAGAGCACCAGTTAGTAGACTCAATGAAAACCCATTAGAGGTGTGGGTAGATTACAAAATACAATTTCCAAAGTTATACAATGTAGCATTTAAATATTTAACTATGGTGGCTAGCTCTGTTCCATCTGAAAGACTTTTCTCAAAAGCTGCACAGGTCTTAACTCAGCAGAGAAGCAGACTGCAAGCCAAAAGAGTAAATAAAATTTTGTTTTTGCAAGGACTAGAGGCGAAATATTGGGATTTTTAAATAAATAAAGTTGATTCATTTCTTCACCCTATCTGTTTCACTCATTTTAACCTGATCCCTATCTAATATTTAATATTATAGACTAGTCGAATACAAATTGCTTACGATATATCGAAAACATCGATATAATTGTACGATATATCGCAAAGTATCGATATGACACTACGATATTTTATATCGAAAAAAATATCGATATTTTTTTCACGTGAACATCCCTATTCTCTACATAACTCGGGTTCCAATAAATTAAATGCTCCATCTTGTTCCTTACCCTGAACATAATTTTCATTTTCTGTAGTAATTGAGTCAACTGTTTGGTTTTTTTTCTATAATTTCTCAGGAACTTTCTATAATATCCTGTTAATCTTAAAAATTGTAGATCACACTTTCCGTCCAATAGGGGAGACTCACTCTGTAAGTTATCCAGTTTCTCTATAATCTCTGTATTTTGACGTATAGACAATGTACGCGAAGGTTCCTATAATGCATAGATTTTTTGGTTTGTAAGAAAAATTGAAGGAAACATGTGGTTCAATCAGTTAACGTAATAATGAATTCGCTTTATACATTGAAAAATGGCCTGAATAAAAACGATGACGCAAAATGACTCAATGCTCATATACGAACTGTAAACTGTACAAAAATGACAGATAAATGAAGGGAAACTATTGGAAAATAAATTCAACTCTCATGAAAAAATGTTAAATAAATAAGAACGAAATGGAAAACCAAAATCTTATATTGTAGATGAACTCATTTGGCTATGGTTTGATAAACCAAGAAATTCCAGTGTCTTTATAAATAGGCCGCAAATTTGCATGCAAACCCCAGGTTTGTATGTAGCACTAGGTAGCACAGAAGATGAGTTAGTATCTCATTAGTTGTGAAATAAGGGGCGTTCTGGCCCAAGCAGCAGCATTTTGGCTGCGAGAAGCGCCACTATCGGTGTTCTGTACCAAGCTGTTGTGTAATAGGGGCGGAGAGGGGCTCAATCTGCTTCACCATCACTCGGTAGGTTTGGTTTACGGACCGGGTCCTTACTATGGTGCTCGATGTTGTGACGTAGCGTTTTCTAGGCGCCACGCACTTAATCTTATTTATAATAATAATTACCTCCAGCAGCAACAGCACACAAGGGATGTCACTTTCGTGTACTTATATTTTAATGTTTATAGTTCAAAATGATAGGAAATTTTATAATTAAACGACCGCAAAAGGAATCGTCCAATTAATTTTTCGAACACAAAAAATAATGTTTTATTGACTTCAACAAAATAATAATAACTGAATGATGAAAAGAAAATGATAATAATAAGTAATAATATTCGTCTCCAATGACGTAGCTTGCAAATAATCGAAATAATAATATAATAACAATTATTCAACCAATGCGTTCGGCTATATCCAGTATACAGTTGATCTGTCCTTAATTTTCTACATACAAAATCCTAATAAACAGTATCTTCACAACATTAACAACTTTTCTCTCAATTCTTATCTTATAATACGACCGAGAATTCGGTGATGTCTAATACAATATGGATGCCCGCTGAACAACACGAGTAGCACGTGGCGATGGACACAAAATGTAATTGATATTAATTTACTTACAGAAGAAATCTTTCAAGAATATGTAAATTCAACTCGGCAACAATCTCGGCTTTCTCAACAATTTTAACACGCTCTCAACAATATTTTTCCTCAATCACACTGATTATTTTTGAGTATTTTCTATCGCACAACAATGGGCACACGTCTTATCTTTTTCACTTCTAAATTCTAAGTGTCTTTTTCCTGTTTTCCTCGTTTTATCTTTCTTAGGTTTTCGGCATTGTCTTTTTTCCATTTTTGCCAACCTCTTCATCCGGGAGGTGCTGCCACCTTCGACTGATGGATACACGTGCTTTATCGACTACGCTCAACGCGCATCGATCAGCGAACCGCTGGACATTACGTATATGGGTCATTCTTTTTCAAACCGAACACTTTCTGACCGACACATTTTTTATTCGGCTGATTTTTTTTTTACAATTTCTGTGTCGAAAAAAAAGAGATACCTATTTGAGGATTTTTTTTTTTAACGTATTTTGGAAAATAGAAGGGGTTGAAGTTTTGAAAATTTCGTGATTTTCGGCTCGAAGACTCATCTTCAAAGCTTCATATCTCCGGATCTATTGAAGCTAGAAACTTTTTTTTTTCTCAGTTTTAAAGCTAAAATGATCAGGTTTCTGAAAAAAATAGTTTTAAATAAAATTATTGTTTAATTCATATTGTTATTAGCAAATGGAATTTTCAAATCAATTTTTAACTATTGCCCCCACCTCTAAACGTGTTTTAAGTATGACCATCGTGTTCCTTGTCCGATTTTCGATCAAATATATATTTTTAATCGATAGAGAAATTATAATTACTATTGGAGAAAAATTAATGTATCTAACCCGGCAGGTCATGTCGAGCGCGCGGTCTCCTTTGCACGCATTTCCTTATCTCATATTAGTTTCCTCTGTTATATAAATAATTATTCTATATATTTACTTCTTTCTTATTTAATAATATTATTTATTAGCGAATAAGGTTTCATGGGGAGTGGAAAAAAAATAAAATAAAAACATTATTTTTAACTGTTAAAAAAATTGATTACTCCAGAATTTGGTGACATTATTCTTTGATACATTATTTATTACTTAATAAGTTTCTCATTTCTAATTTTATTATTAAATATTTACATTAATCTTGATATTGAATATGTTATTTATTTAAAAACTTTTACAACTTTTGTGTTATCATATAATGAAAATTCTTTAGCTGCCAATTCTTGAAGAAAGCTTGGAATCATACAGTGATATTTTAAAGTGCCTTTCATCGTTATAGCCTTTTCGAACCGCATTAATAATTCTTTTTTTTCGTCTTCATATTTATTATTTGTCGAATAGCGACACGTTATATCAGATAGAGCATTTGTCGCCCAAGCAAAAAATTCTTCGGGTGTCCGAATAGGATTATTTACCATTTGAAGACTAGCTCTAGCAGCAAGTCGTTTCAATGTTCCACCTATTCCGTCGCATGGTCCTTTACCGTGTGACGTTGGAAAAAAGTGACATTCAGCTGCTATTTGGAAATCTTCTAAATGATGAGTGAGATTTATGAAATTCTTTTTATTTTTATATTGGCCGCTTGCACCATCAGAAAAATATATTATTTTATTGACATCTTTCAAATTCTTTTTTATGAATTCTACTAGTTGTTTTTGAAAAAGATGAACAGCAATAGTATTATGATGTGAACATTCGGAAATTGAAACAAAACATTCGATTTTTGATTCATTTTTGTCATCTTTATAATAAATTGAAAATGGATGTATTGTTACTTGATCATTATTCCAGTGCATACCTTGAACCGAATTTTGTATGATGGAGGCATAATTTTCGGAAAAATCGCAAATTACAATACATTCATTTTTCAATAATTTCGATTTTTTATCATCCAAAAATTCTGTTTGATTTTTAACTAAAAAAGAATGCAGCAATAATTTATTCAAACCGTTACTTGAAAATTGTGAAAATTCATCTACAGTGGATATTAATGTTTGCAATGAAGTACTTTCATTTGTAATCCACTGCTTGTACGTTATATTTTCAATGAAGTTTTCTTCAAAATTTTGTTCCAATTGCTCAATAATATTTGTTACACCAGGATACTTATCACATGATCCCAAAAAACAATTAGTGGATTGGACATCACATATCACGCGATCCAAACAATCATGATAATTTTTTAGTGGTTGTTCTGAATTAGCAGTAATTTTTTTTAAATTTGCACCATCTATTAATAATTTTACATTTTCATGTATTGGACAGACACAAACTGAATGGGTACAACTGGCGCCGGCTAATACACAGTGTTTTGGCCGTGAACTAGCAAATTTTGAAAAACTACACTTATTGTTGGGTAATTGTTTTTGAATGAGTTATATAATTCTTTTAAATTATTCAAAACTAGGCGTTTCTGCATCTGTATTCTATGTCCGTTAACTTTCACAGAAATGCAATCTTTTTTACCTGGCATTAGTTGACTATATTCGTCAGACTGGTAGAAGGTAATTATAGCATTAACAACTTCTGCTTCTAAAGATGGATGGCTTTTAGGGTTTGGATCGCTTAACATGCCTTTGTCTTCAGCAATATTTTTCGCAACGGTTATCATATGACGAGTAGTGGTAGGAAAATATAATTGTATTTTCTGGTAAGACCAATGTCTGAAAATTGTTAAAATTTTAATTTGATGAGTTTGGTCTTTAGTGGTATTAAAGCTTTCTTGCAGCGTACTCAAGATTGTCATCTCATCATCATCATCGTCGCGATCATCTGGACCACCTTCAGATACATGAAACACTTTTTTCTGAATCACTTCTGTAATTTCTTTATTTTTTCCGCAAAATATTTACTTTGAGTCAATTTTCTTTTTTGAATGGGTGAAGAGCCTATGAAACACAATCCTTTGTTCAAATGTTCAATACATTCATTCACGAATTTTTCACTTTCACCTGATACTCCCGAAGATTCCCCACTACCAGTTTTATAGTCTGATTCTTCATTTCATGATGCTTCTTCATTTCTTAGCTATAAAAAATAGAAATTCACATTGATAATATCAACATAATATCTAACAAACAAACGAATCCGACATACTTACTATCATACAGTTATATACCATTTCAACTTGATCATTCATGTCTTTGTCTTCATTTTCTTTTTTTATCTTCTGTATTCGCAGGCGACAAGTTTTACAAATTTTTTGCTGTAATGACCCCGCAGTTATTGGTAAATTTATTAAACGTAGCTGATCTTCATTCACTTTTCGCAATTTTAATGTTCTTTTTTTTGAATGTGTAATCAAATTGAAGGGATTGAAACATGAGTCAGTGCGAATGTTTGTGCCTTCTAATTTTTGTGACATTTTTTTAGGTATTCTAAGCAAATTATATATTTTTGCACGAAAAATAAACAATAATAGGTATAATATCGCTTGACTGATCAATTCTTTTCACAAACAGTTGTTTTATTATAACAACGTAACGAATTTTTCGTCGTTAACAAATAGATTATAATTCAGAATTCAAAAGTACGATATTTTAGTGCTAAACAGCAACTGATCTGAATTCAGTAATTACAATAGAGCGTGCAAAGGAGCTCGCGTGCTCGATATAACCTGCCGCGTTAGATACATTAATTTTTCTCCAAAAGTAATTATAATTTCTTCATCGATTAAAAATATGATTTTGATCGAAAATCGGACGAGGAACACGATGGTTATCCTTAAAACACGTTTAGAGGTGGGGGCAATGGTTAAAAATTAATTTAAAAATTTCATTTGCTAATAACAATATGAATTAAACAATAATTTTATTTAAAACTATCTTTTTCAGAAACCTGATCATTTTAGCTTTAAAACTAAAAAAAAAAAAGTTTCTAGCTTCAATAGATCCGGAGATATGAAGCTTTGAAAATGAGTCTTCGAGCCGAAAATCACGAAATTTTCAAAACTTCAACCCCTTCTATTTTCCAAAATACGTTTAAAAAAAAAATCCTCAAATAGGTATCTCTTTTTTTTCGACATAGAAATTGTAAAAAAATAATCAGCCAAATAAAAAATGTGTCGGTCAGAAAGTGTTTGGTTTGAAAAAGAATGACCGATATTCCGTTACTGCCCGAGTCGAAATTTTGTTCCTACTTTAGACCTGCATAGAGCTCGTTTTGTAGGAATTGAACATATAAGTAAGGACTTGAGCCATTTAATTTTATACCTATTTAAGACCTTAAAAGTGGCAGATATTTCCATTTCTTCCACTTCAAGGTATAAATAAGGTATAACGAATTTCGGACATATATATACCTAATTTAGACCTCCAAAGTCCTGTTCAGTTGTTCAATGAAAAAACATTAATATGTATATGTTTGATCAATATATTAATTATTTATAATTAATATCAAGTTATAAATAATTAATATATTGATCAAACACATATGTATTAATGCTTTTTCATTGAACAACTGAACAGGACTTTGGAGGTCTAAATTAGGTATATATATGTCCGAAATTCGTTATACCTTATTGTTGGCGAAGGCAGTTAAAATAAATGAATGTTTTTATTTACAGTTTTGCTTTTATTATAAAAAACGTAATTGTTGTTCACAGAAAATATTAACGAAGTTGGTGAGTGCAAAATATGTGTAATAATGCGAAAATGGAGAACGACAAATTGCGAATATCACTCAACAAGTGGGTTGTAAGGCCACGTGCAGCGTGATCAATTGAATTTAGCAGTTTTTGTATTGTGGCGGTGGCAATTATTAGCACAAAACAGTTATTAGAGGTGTATTAACACTCGCGAAGACAGTAATTTTAATTTACGCAGGCACAAATTGATGTTATAAGCAAAAAAAAAGCAAGTTACTGATTAGCTAGGCAGCGAAGCGTGGTTGCAGCGTAGAAGCAGTTACTCAAGTGAAGATGCAGTGGGGGAAGACAATGAAGCGAGGTCAGAATGCACCCTAGTGGTCAAAATTGTACAGTTTTGACAAGGTGCCAACTTAATTTATGCGTGGAAAAATTACAACTTGAAAATGTCCCCACATTCTCAAACATTCTCCCACCATCAATGATAAATTCATTGATTCAATCCTCGTTGGCAGTTCTCGTAGGCAGAATACACAATTTAGATATTGGTCGTGTCAGTGTTGTTGTGGCTGTCTTGATAACAACCACTCTCGTCAGTCCATCCTTTCCTGGACGTAACTCCAAAACTCGTGCGAGTGGCCATTTTGTGGGTGGCAGTCTCTCATCAGAAATGAGAACGAGTGATCCTATTTGTATATCATGGCATGGGTGATGCCACTTGGAAATAGACTGCAGATGTTGCAAATAGTGCGATGACCATTGCGTCCAAAACGTTTCAACCTTTTTTTGTATTAGTTGCCAGCGTGTCAACCGTGGGATGTCTAAGTCCTTCAGTGATGGCTCTGGCACAGCATTAATTGTGCTACCAGTCAGAAAATGTGCAGGAGTCAGTGCAGACACATCAGTAGGATCATCACTTAGAGGCTCCAGAGGTCGAGTATTCAGTACAGCTTCGATTTGGCAAAACAACGTTGACAATTCTTCAAACGTTAGGAGTGTGTCTCCCACCGTTCGAGACAGATGATATTTTACAGATTTAACAGTAGCCTCCCATTTTCCACCCATATGTGGAGCAGCTGGAGGATTGAAATGCCAATTGATTCTATGTGGTGACAGATGAGCAGTCAGATCGTTGTGTTCACGTGTATATTGAACAAACATTCGTTTTAATTCAGCGTCAGCTCCTTTAAAATTTGTGCCACAATCTGAATATATTGTAGCAGGCAGACCTCGTCGTGATGAAAAGCGACGAAAAGCAGCCAAAAATGTATCAGTAGAGCAGCCAGTCACCGCTTCAAGGTGTACGGCAGATGTAGCGAAGCAAACAAAAACGCAAAGCCATCCTTTGTCTGTTTTTGCACTTCGTCCTTTCCAAGTGCGAATGAGCAGTGGTCCAGCGTAGTCCACTCCAATAGTCATAAATGCACGTGCAGGTGACACTCGCTCGAGAGGTAGTTGGCCCATCAGTTGATGAGCACGGATCCCCCTCTGACGAGCGCACACCACACAGTGCAAAATATGACGTTTAACAGCAGCACGACCACCAATGATCCAATAATTTTGCCTAGTATAGGCCAGCGTCAACTGCGTACCTCCATGTAGGGTTTTTAGATGTGCGTCGGCAATGATGAGTGTAGTCAGGCGAGAATCTCGGGGAAGAATTGCTGGATGTTTATTTTCTTCATGCAGTGCAGAGAATTTGAGGCGTCCCCCAACTCTGACGATGTTCTCCCCATCAATAAAGGCAGTGAGACGGCAGAAATTGCTATTGGATGGCAATTTGTGTTGCGCCCTTAGCGCTTTCAGCTCAGATGCAAAATACAGTTGTTGAGTCTCACGAATCCAGAACAGTTTTGCTTTTTGCATGTCAGCAGATGGTATACAATTGATTGGTGGTGTAGCCAGTGAATTTTTCAGACGATCAAAAATTCTAAAACAAATTGCAGTTAGTCTCAACAGTTTATGAATAGTATTAACATGTTGAATAATATCCCAGTGATACTCAAGTTTGTCAGTTGTTGCCAGTAATGAAATGCCAGGTCGAGATTCATCCTCAGATGATTTATCAATAGATGTAACTTGAGCAGGCCAAAATGATTCTGGTTTTGTTAGCCAGTCAGGTCCAGTCCACCAGAGTGGATGATTTTCCAGTTGTGCAGCAGAAATGCCTCGAGAGGCACAGTCGGCAGGGTTGGAGGTGCCAGGTACATGTCTCCAAGTGGCGTTTGGCAGTAATTGTTGAATGAGACTCACTCTGTTGCATACAAATTCTTTCCAACGTCCTGGATGCGCCTTCACCCAGGTCAGAGTGACAGATGAATCAGTCCACAGATAGATGCGACCAATATTCAGAGTGATCAATTTCTGAATATGAGCCACCAGTCTTGTCAGGAGTACAGCAGCTGACAATTCCAGGCGGGGAATAGTCAGTTTTTTCAGCGGAGCCACCTTGGTTTTTGAGCACACGAATGCGGATTGACAGCCTGTGGACTCAGAAGAAACAGTTAAGTAAATTACAGCAGACATCGCTAACTGCGATGCATCAGAGAAGCCGTGTAGCTCGATTGTGGCAGAGCTCCAGGTGTTGAGCCACCGTGGAACCGAAAACTTGGCCAAGTTTTTTAGCTCTTCTCTGATAGCGAGCCAGCGTTCAGTCAGATGCGTAGGCAATTGTTCATCCCAATGAACCTTGTGAAGCCAGAGCTCTTGCAAAAGCATTTTAGCTTTAATGACGACTGGCGAGACGAATCCCAATGGATCGAAGATCTGGGCCACTTCAGACAGGATTACTCTTTTGGAGACTTTGCCAGTGTGAGGTTGCAGCTTTGAAACAAAAGAAAAATTATCAGTATGAGATTGCCAGTACAAACCGAGTATTTTTGTATCGCAGTTGTCAAAGTTGATTGTGCAGTCAGACGATTGCTGTGATGACACTCCTGCTAGCAATTCAGGATGTGATGAGTGCCATTTAGCCAGTGGAAAGCAGCCAGCTCGACAGAGACCAATAAGTTGATTGGCAATTTCAATGAGTTGCTGCACAGTGTCGGCGCCACCGAAGATGTCGTCGACATAACGTCCATGAGTAATTGAAGGTACCGCCAAAGGAAAACGATGCCCTTCATCTTCAGCAAGTTGAAGCAATGCACGAACAGCTAGATAAGGTGCAGCTCTCATACCATATGTCACAGTGGTGAGACAATATGGCACTTCATTGTTTTGTTGATCAACCCAGAGAATTCTTTGTAAATTCCAGTCAGTTTCAGCAACGTTGATCTGTCGATACATCTTAGTGATGTCAGTTGCAAAAATGTGATGATGCAGTCGCAGCCAGATCAGTACATCAAAGATGTCCAACAGTAAATTTGGCCCAGTATGCATAATATCATTGACTGACAATCCAGATGAGGTTGTACAAGAGCCATTGAAAACAACTCTCAGCTTCGTAGTGGCCTTTTCAGGTCTCAAGACACCATGATGTGGCAGATAATAAACAGTAGAGTCAGCAGCGAAGATATTTTCAACTTTCACCATGTGATTTAATTGTTCATATTCAGTCATGAAGTCATTGTAGAGTTGGCAATAGGTTGAATCAGATGACAGTCTTTTGATTGTGCGAAGAAGTGAATTATGAGCAGCTTTGTATGAACTGCCCAATTGTTCACGTGGAATTTTCAGTGGTAAATGAACAATGTATCTACCAGTCGAGTCTCTTTGGTGTGTCAGAGTGAAATGATTCTCACATTCACGTTCTTCAGCTGTTAACTTGTCCATTGAGTCAGATGGCAATTCCTCTTGCACCCAGAATTTTGTTATTAATTCTTGCAGTGTGGTGTCAGACGTATTTGGCATAGTTGATGCATGGTGAACAGCGATGGCAGATTGAGTATATGCAGAATTGATTGGACCAATGATTAACCAGCCGAAAATTGATGAAATGGCCATTGGCAGTGTATCAGATTGTTTAATGATACCAGGTAATATTATTTTACCATAATTGTCAGCTCCAAGAATGATGTCCACCTCTCGTGGTACCAGATATTGTGGATCAGCCAGTTTAAGTTTCGATAGATGTGGCCAATTTTGTTTTTTGGCAGAAAACGATGGCAGAATTGTTGTCACCCTCAGCAATGTATGAGCGCTGATGGTGACTAATGAATCATCATATATGGAGTGCAGTGTGATATTGACCTTTCCTCTTGTTTGAGTGGCTTTACCACCCCCAATGCCAAAAATATTGACAGATGATCGATCACGATGAATGTGCAGTTGATTTGGAATTTTTTCAGAAATAAATGTTAACTCGGAGCCAGGATCAATTAACATTCTCACAGTAATATTGGCAGCAGGAGCGTGCAGAATAGCGACGGCAGTTGCTAGCAGTGTTGAGGCGTCAATGTTTTCATCAATTGAATTTGATGAAGTGGCAGAAAAATCAGCTAATTCGCAGGCAGCAGTATTGACAACTGTACAAATTTCCTATGTTGTTGTTGATGCAGTTGATGTAGATGCAGCAGAAGTGGTGGAAGCAGTTGGTTGTTGAGCTGGTGTTTTAGCAGCTTTCGGTGGCAAATTCTCCATGTATTTTGAACCATGGAGGAGAGTGTGATGACGTACACCACATAATTTGCAAGCTGTAGTGGTCCTGCAATCACGTGATGAATGTCGTCCCAGGCAGTTGAAACAAAGTCGGTTTAAAATGACTCGTTTCTTTCTTGCATCTACATCCAAGTCCCTAAAGCTAGGGCAGTTTGTGATGTAATGCTTCTCGTGGCAGTAGTCACATTCCAATTTTTGTGTATTGGAAGTGCCAGATGATGATGATGTGGCAGGTGCGTTGGCAGTGGCAGCAACGTTGGCAGATCGTTGATTGCGATGAGGTGCAGCAGTAGATTTTGCAGCAACCAGCATCGGTTGTTTTTTGGCAGTTTCAATAGAACTGCAAGTTCTTCCTTGTTCCCATAGAAATGTCAAAAAACTTTTAAAGGATGGATAATCTTTTGCGGATCCAGTTTTCAATTCCCAAGCTCTTCGGGTTGCGGTATCCAATCGTTGGACAGACATGGCGACCATGAGATGTTCACCGAGATTGTCAGTGACCTTGAGCGAAGCCAGAGAATTGACAGCCTCGAGTAATTCATCATGCATATGAAGAAGTGCAGTAGATGATGATGCAGTTAGAGGTTGCAGTGATAATATGCGATCAAGGTGCGCCTGTATTAACACACGTTGATTTTCAAATCGTTCACACAATAAATCGAGTGCAATCTGCAGCGAATCAGGTTCAATTGCCAGTGTATTAACCAGATGAGCTATTGGACCTTGAATGTAGCCTTTCAAATATTGAAACTTTTGAATTGTCGATAGTGATCTATTTTGCATGATAGTAACATGAAATAGATGCTTGAAACTTGGCCAATCCCTTACATCTCCAGTGAATGGTGCAATAGTGAGCTCAGGCAACTTGTGAGAGGCTTCAGTAGTGTCAATAATTGCAGTGGCGGCGACAGATGGAATATGTGCAGGTGGTGATTCCCGTTTTGCCATTACATTATTTCTCAATCGGGAGTATAACATTGATTCCTGCAAAAAAACACAATCAGTCCAATATTTATGATCAATATGTTCACGCGGCCATGTAATTTCAAAATAAGCATGCTCCTTCAAGAATGCTTTGTGAATCATTTCAATCACGCTTAAATGATCATCAGCAACGGCAGTGGAAAATGTGTCAGTTGTTTGTGAGAAAATTGTCAGCATTTTCTCCAATTGTTGTAGGCGAGACATTTGCGAATGCAATTTCAGTGATAGTTCAGTGGACAATGCAATTGGTGAAGCGCTGCGTAGATTTTTCCTTTCAGCAGCACTTGTGGTGGCAGTCGGTTTGGCAGATGTCGATAATTTTGCAGCCGCTGTGAGCAGTGTGTTCCCAGTGTGTGGAGCGGCAGTGGTAGTGGCAGGCGACGGCGTTCTAGTGCGTGTTGCAGTAGTGGGCACATTCAAAAGCAGTTCTTGAGTGGGGGAATTCCGCCCGCTCTCCGCGGAATCAGTGGCGTGTGCAGCGTCTCCTTTCTCCGATGCAGTTGGAGAGGGAGACTGATGTTCAGAAGTGGCACGCGATGACACTCTTTTGTCCGCCATATTGGGCAGCAGTGATGCGTGTAGAAGTCAACTCTAACGCACAATGTTCAGCGTTCACTATATCGCTCTCACTTGCACGCACTGTGAATATAGTCAATGCGCACGCACTTTGTCCGTGGAAATGTATGTGTGAACCACGAGACGCACACTTACACAATTTTACACACCAACGATCCGGCTCGAAGGACCAAAATGTTGGCGAAGGCAGTTAAAATAAATGAATGTTTTTATTTACAGTTTTGCTTTTATTATAAAAAACGTAATTGTTGTTCACAGAAAATATTAACGAAGTTGGTGAGTGCAAAATATGTGTAATAATGCGAAAATGGAGAACGACAAATTGCGAATATCACTCAACAAGTGGGTTGTAAGGCCACGTGCAGCGTGATCAATTGAATTTAGCAGTTTTTGTATTGTGGCGGTGGCAATTATTAGCACAAAACAGTTATTAGAGGTGTATTAACACTCGCGAAGACAGTAATTTTAATTTACGCAGGCACAAATTGATGTTATAAGCAAAAAAAAGCAAGTTACTGATTAGCTAGGCAGCGAAGCGTGGTTGCAGCGTAGAAGCAGTTACTCAAGTGAAGATGCAGTGGGGGAAGACAATGAAGCGAGGTCAGAATGCACCCTAGTGGTCAAAATTGTACAGTTTTGACAAGGTGCCAACTTAATTTATGCGTGGAAAAATTACAACTTGAAAATGTCCCCACATTCTCAAACACTTATTTATACCTTAAAGTGGAAGAAATGGAAATATCTGCCACTTTTAAGGTCTAATGTAGGTACAAAATTTCGACTCGGGTGTGGTATGGAATTCTCGTAATAAATGTTATTTTCTTTATATGACAGCATCTACAATTTATCCCTGATTGATGTGTTGATATTTTAGCTCACATGTGCCCAGGTGATTTCTACATACAATTTCTATATTCTTTCCATTATTCCATAATTATTCTCATACATGCACTCGTCATTCACACTTTACTTTACATTATCGACTATTCATGTCATTATGTCCATCGTCCGTTTCAGCGAGCATCTTATACTTAATAAAAAATAATTGTGTTTGGGGAAATCGTCGAAATGTTCATGCTGTGCCCAATCTGTTTTTTACCATCAGTCAGTGAATCAGGGTTATCGATCAGCTTCGTACTATAATGCTGTATATTCAAGCAAGACCCAATCTGTTTTTTACCATCAGTCAGTGAGTCGACCACACACACTCAATTGCAATGAAATACTAGTGAACAATTATGGTGATAAACCATCACTAGAGGCGGTTCAATTACACAGGGATTTATGTAATTTTCATGATTGTGTGATGCGAATCGCACGACTACGTAAGGAGGTTGAAATGAATGGTCGCACGGAAAAAGTTTGTGCAAAATGTGGATGTCTGAAAAAAAGTGATGCTGCCATCGCAAGAATGACACATGAACTCAAATCTCGTGCAGACGAATCGCTGAGAGTGTTAGAACGAGTGAAGCAAAAACTGTTGGAGAAGAAAAAAAGGTTTATTGATGAATCTCAAGACTTTGTCAATACCGCTGCTTATGATGATGATGATAATGATCGGATTAATTACTTGATGGGATACTTTGAAAAAATATCAATGATTGTTGAAAAAATATACAAGTTTGATTATTTGCTCATTCCTGATACATTTGAATGAAAACCCCCATTGGTCAACTACGCGAGGAGCATGTACGGTCACGAAAACATGTCGATAACGTCATTGATAGAAGGAGGGGATAACATTATAAATATCAGAGTCTTCATAGATATTCAGTCATTTTTGTTATAGCATACATTGGGTGACAGTGAGTGAAGAAATATGGAAATGATATTGGATGTGCAGGGTTTCAAATGCCCAATTGATTGTTTTATCGTGAAAGAGCTAGCAATGATTTTGATTGATGATAAAGCTGAAAATATACATGGAGTAACGAGAATGCTATTCAAATCACCATTCGAGTGGAATGAATTACTAGAACATTACAAAACAATGAATTTATAGGTAATGCCTAATTATCATGGGATTTTGTGGGATACCGGAGATTTTTCTTACAACAAACTCAACGATGTTCTCGACATCATTCTGAAAGATGTGGCTTACATCTATGTTGAAGGATCCGAGAAGAAACAATGGCTCTCTGGCATTATTAAAGGAACAAAAACAATTATTAATCTGGAAAATTTGGGTTATCCATCAATGGAGAATATCAAAATAACTAGCTGTCACTATCATGGATATAGAAAATCTTATCTTATGTTTCATTGTGCTCTCGAAAATGTTAAACAATTGAAATGTTGGATGGAAAAACAGACACAAATGCAGAATCGATCGATTGGCAGATCATTGGAGCTATATTATCAATTGGAAGAGAGAATTGGAGACATGAGACCACAAGTCATCGCATATTTCAAGAAAGAATTCATTCTGAAATTTGCATCAACGAAAATTGATAGGATTTGG
The DNA here is from genome assembly GCA_918226075.1 of Microctonus brassicae. Lineage (NCBI taxonomy): Eukaryota > Metazoa > Arthropoda > Insecta > Hymenoptera > Braconidae > Microctonus > Microctonus brassicae. The sequence continues at coordinate 12,213,664 of OW445482.1, forward strand.
AATAAATTACCGGAAAATTTACAAAATGATGAAGATATCTTTGCTCATCGAAGGTGCCATGAACATTATAATCCCATCACCATTGATTATGATGAATTCGGAGGAATTATTCCATTAATGAAAGATTGTTCAATGTGTAAAGGAGAAAAATAACTATTCTTCAACGAAACATCCACCGATTCGTTGATTCTGGTAATCAGTGAGTTTATATGTTGGAGGAGTGGTATTCAGCACTTTGGCGATGATAAATTTCAGTTGTCCAGTTTGGTGTATACCCCTTCTCGAATAAATGTTTATATTTGCTTATTCGAACTTCATCACTGATTTTGAATTTATGTCTCTGCTCTCCCACAACATGATGATACTTGGATACAGATCTGAAAATGAATTTTTTTCTTCATCGTTGTAACTTCACGTAGTTTCATTTCGATCGTTCGATGCTTGGTATCATTGTATTCAGCAACTGAATCCGATATTATGTCAATCCACTTGTATGTTCTACGATGACTGAATTGTTTCCACATTTTATTTTTCAGGGTACGATTGAAACGTTCACATATTGAAGCTTTCCAATTGCTCAATGTCGGATACAATTCAATATTGTATTGTTTCATGAGTAAAAAAATGATCTGTAACCATTATTTTTCGCTGCATAGGTTGTCGTATCGACGAGATCTGCTTGCCAAGTCTAATCCAATCTCTTCATATCAACATGACGTCGGACGTAATGCACACGAGCAGGTTTTCCACCAATGCTACCTTTATAATCATCATCGCGTTTTTTCTCTGCCTCATTGATTAAAACTACTGCTGATGTTCATGGATCAACTGTTCGATGGTGAATGGTATATCAATATTATGGCGTATGATTGGGATATTTTTTTTTTTGAATATCGAAATTATTACGCGTACTTAATTTATTCTTCTCATGAATATCGATATCATGACGCACAGATGCACAATTCTTGTTTTGAACATCGAATTTATTACGCATAGTTGATACATTTTTCATTTGAACATCAACATCATCACGTATAGATGATATAGTCTCTTGAATTTGTCCAAGTTCATGATCGATAGTATTCATCATAGTTCCATATGGCACTGCACCATTGGCATCTTCAGGACTAGCCACATTACATAATCTTTTATTCTCCATGTAATACTGGCTATCAGTGGTGACATTGAGTCCATATCCAGGAGGACTTCGATTGATATCTTTGTTAACACCTTTCGTTAATTTTCGTCCAAATATATCTACACTCATTTTCCTTTACTGCCCCCTTCCCCCCACCCCTCCAGGTTGTTACAGTTCAATAATTGATTGATAAATGAACTGAAAAAACTATGTAGCGATAATTAATAAATAATTTCAGCCTCTCATTATTCCTCAATGATGAATATCATCTCATTTGTATGACTGGAATTGCCTGCTGCTTGAGATGATTGATTGATTGATTGAAATAATTTATTATGCCCTAGCATAAACTATGGGGCAAAAAATACATAATATGTGATAACAATAAACATATAAATGTAGAAGATTTGAAAAATCAGTTTATATGTTGTTCAAATATTAGAAAGTGACATGAGTAGCTTAGTGCTCAAAATTGCAATGAACATATAATTAAGTATATAATAATGATAAGTAAATAAGTAATAAGTAAGTATAGTCATATAGTATTTATGAAAGTAATTATAAGAAACAAAATAAATTTAAATAAAGTGTGTTAGACACATAGCTTCTAACATCATTTAGTCATATAGGCGAATATAATATTATAGTGACTGATGATATTATAGTGTAGAAGTGACTTCATTATTAAATAAATGTTCAAAACAACTTGATTTTGAAAATTGGTAGTGATGTTAACGATGTGATCTCATTTGGTAATGAATGCCATAAGTAAATACCAGCCAGATGGAAAGAATTTGCATATAGAGACGTGCGATGTAAAGGTATATGAAAAACATTTTGGATGGATATACGAGACGAAGCTCTGATATTTTCATTTTTCTTTTCAAAAATATCAAGAAGATATTGCGGAGCTGCACCGTGAAGTACTTTATATATCATAATAGCCATGAAGTAATTCCGGCGATTCGATGTCGATAGTCATTTGAGTCTGTGACGATATGGAGTTATGTGAACGTCTTGTTTTAAGTTGAAGATGAATCTGATGGTACAATTAATTAGTCGTTGTAATTTGACATTTAGTTCTGCAGTAATATCGTTGTAAACCACACAGCAGTAATCTATGATTGGAAAAATCAAAGTTGTTACTAATTTTATTCTCAATGATGTAGAGAGAGCATTTTTCTGATGTTTTAACTTATATAAGACACCATGTACACGACTCGAGATATTTGATACATGCATATTCCATGATAAGTTTGACTGCATAAGAACTCCAAGATTACGTGCATGAGTGACAAAAGTTATGGTTTGTCCTTTGACTATTATTTCGGGCAAGATTTTGAAGTCAATTTCATTTACATACGCAGGACTTCCCAAGATCATTATTTTTGTTTTTGATAAGTTAAGTTTAAGTAAATTGTTATCTGCATAATCAACTATCGCTTGAATATCTTCTCGTATTATTGTCATTTTACTGGGTAATTCTGATGGTAGACACTCTGAATACATTTGGAGATCATCGGCAAATAAAATATGATTTGAATTACGTATTGAATCACCAATATCATTGATAAACAATGAAAACAAAAGTGGGCCCAGGACAGATCCCTGAGGTACACCTATATTAACGTTTGCTAGATTTGATTTTGAATTAGTAGTTGTATCCATCACATATTGGACTCGATCAGTTAGATATGAGTAAACCCATTTAAGTGCAGTTGAAGAAAAACCCATGGAAGCCAACTTATTTAGTAGATACTTATGTGATACCATGTCAAACGCTTTACTAAAATCAAACAAAACCAATATAGTTATTCTTCGATTGTCAGCCGATTTTCGTACATCATGACACAGTTTGAGCAGTGCTGTCTGGGTGCTATACTTTTTACGATAGCCTGACTGAAATTTGTCTTGTGTATTGTTTTGTTCAAGATACTCAATGACTTGGTTATGAATTATCTTTTCAAATATTTTTGATAGCTCGCTTAAGTTGGCTATCGGTGTTGTATCAGACGGTGATAGTGGTGGATTTATCTTAAGTAGTGGTTTGATGATGGTTGATTTCCATTTGTTTGGGAAGATAGAGTTTTCTATGCAATAGTTATAGATCGACGTAAGAAGCGGTGACAATGTTGCTGTGAGTAATTTAATTACATATGGAGATAGAGAATCAGGTCCAGACGAATGAGCATTTGAAAGTGTGGATAGTAGCAGTTGATAGACATTAATATTATCAACGTGTTTAAATTGAAGTTGGGTGATGCTAAGAGGTATTAAATTAATAGCATTTTCAAGATCACTTTGTGAACAAGGCACAGTGTTATCACTAATTTTACTGTAGAACTGTATAAGTTGATTTGTTGTAAAGAAACGAAATGGTGTCAATGTAGATTTGGATACAAGTCCTAAGGAAGCTAGTTGACGCCACAATACTGCAGGATCAGTGATCATTTCCAATTTGTTGAAGTAATATTGATGTTTAGCACTTCGCATTTCAATAGACAATTTATTTCTGAATGCTTTAAATATTTGATAGTTTAATATGGTGTTGGATCTTCTATAACATTTATATAAGTGATTGCGATGTTTGATTTTAATTTTAAGTTGTTCAGTGATCCATGGAGTCTTATGTTTTATGGTGTTGGATGTTCGTAAAGGCGCAACATGCTCAAGACTTTGGAGTATGGAGTGTTCTATACCATCCAGAATATACTCAATGTCATAAGATGATGATTGACTATCAAATTGTTGACGAAAGGGTAGGATTTTACCACTGACTAAGCTGTTTAACAGTTCAATATCTATATTTCGATAATCCCTCCAATAAACTTGACGAGATGGTGGACTAGGCATTTTGACTGAGTAGGACATACTCAAGAGATCCTGTCCTGCAATAAAAGGTGTATCAGTTTTATCATAATTAGTTACTTTCATAATGTTATCCACTATGAACACATCTAGCCAAGTGTTTGACTTGGCAGTATGATGCGTTGGTTCAGATGGTACTATTTTTAATGCAAGTGACGATGCCATATTTTTGAAATAAGACGATTCAAAATTATTTGATGATAAATCACAATTCATGTCTCCAGCTAGTATTACATTTCTAAAGTTGGGATAGAAATTATTGAATTGATGAATGAAAGAGTTGAAAAGTATGCCTTTTGGTCTCCTGTACAAGCAAGAATATAAAATGGAATCTTGTGATGTAGTTGAAATTTCCAATATAATATATTCAGGTTCATTAATTGTATTGTTTGGAGATCGAGACAAGATAGTAGCTTTTAAAAAGTTGACAACGTAACAAGCCACGCCTCCTCCTATGCAAAGTAGTCTATCGTTACGTAATAAAAAATAACCTTCGATATTTACTAAATTATCATGTACTCTAGGCTTGAGCCATGTCTCCGCAACACCAATTATATGATAATTTTGCTCTTGTACATGGTTTCTAATAATATCAATATGTCCTAAAAGAGAATTAGCGTTGAGTTGACAAATATTTAATACTGATCGAGACGATTTTGATCGTGGTAAGTTAAAGACAGTAATATTTTGCGGAGCAGATAGTCAAATGGATGATGTTATTTGGTCCAAATCACTAGTTGTTAATATTTTTACTTTATCCGTACCATCATCTTGGCGCACATAGATAATACCTTCTGAAATCCATGCATATTTCCACTTGTGACTGCGTATTTTGTCCTTAGTTTTTAAGTATAGCTCATATTTTGCAGAGTTAAGAAATTCATTTATATAAACAACTCCATTCATATCTGTTCCAAATAATCGCTCAAGTGTCAGTTTACCCAATTGTCTTTTACAGTCGATAACATGCTTTACAATGTGTTCTGATTTGAATTTAATTATTAATGAATCATTGACAGTGCGAACAGCTTGGCTGGAATTATGAGCATTATTCTTTTTCACACGACGTATGCTAAGTATATCAGTAGATAATTGCGGGGTACCAAGAACTGTTAATACCTTTTCAACCACAACATTGTTATCTGTGATTAATTGTGATGGTAATCCTGAAATAATTATCTCAGATGACGATTTAAGACTTGAATCAATTATTGAAGATTTAAGATTTTTAAGTTCGTTTGAAAGCATATTATTTTGATTAAGAAGATCACTCATTTTGTTTGACATAATTTCACTATGTTGTTCTAGTTTTTTGATCTTTATTTGATTTTCAGCAACCGTTTTGGTAATATTATGAATCTCATTTAACTTGGCATTTTGTTCATTCAGTTTATTGCTTTGTTGTTTCAATGACTGAGATTGATCTTCTAATAGTTGTGTAAGACGAGTATTAAATTGTTCTTGTTGTGCTATAAACGTATTTAAAGTAGTTTCAATTGTTGATTTTTGTGAAGATGTAGACATATTTGTTGACGTTGATAATAACGATGGAGAAGTCGACCTAGGTTCATGAGTCACAGCAGCCACAGTTGCTGTTGAGTTCACTGATTTTTTTCTATCACTCATATTAGATGTCGATAAGTGGTTATTACAGCACAAATTGGCTGAAAAGCTCAAGAGGTAAACTCTACTACAGCTCGGATGGAATGTCCTGTGACACACTCTGCAATGCCGACTCTCTCGTATTATAAGCTGTTTACATCTATAGCACTCTATTGACATGCAGAGACGAAATTATCTTCAATAGCAAGAATTACACTACTGACGTGTGAACGTACAATTCCCATTTGACTTGATGACCATATACTGTAAATCGTGTATGCGTATGTTATATCCCCAACGTAGGGATATATACATATATATATATTACTATATACGTTAAGCATAGAATAATTAGATAATAAGAAATTAAGTTTTAAGAAATAAATATTACACTTATATTCATATAAGATACACATATATGTATAAGTTACAATAACGAGAACTACCACTGATAAAACAGAACTCTACAGTCACCAGAAAATTAACTTACACCATAATTGCAATATAAGAAGAAATAAATTTATAACATTAAAATTAAAAGAAATATAATATCAAAAATATAAAAATGTATTTTCAACAAAAAAATGATAACGCATGCAATTAGATACGTTTGACAAATAGCTCGACAAATTCCTTCGCTATCCAATAGACAAATAAACCTATGTAAATAAAACAATCATTTTCTCACGCAATTCGAAAAGCAAAAGAAAACTAGATAAAGTCCTCAAATAAAACGATTACGCAAGAAAACGCGTCTTATAAAAAAATCAATAAATAGAATTTCTGAGAAATGAATAAATCCAAAATAAATAGTAAAACACATATGAAGAAAATGGAATTTCTAAAATCAATAGTGCATTTCCGTAGTTGATAAAAATATATAACACCTGAGTAAATAAGTTTACAATATCGTTCGATTCATTATCGCATAAAAGAAATTGTATCACAGTTCTTAGAAAAGTTAATGCATCAAAATGCTGGGGGTCGTCCCCAACCAATCACAGAGATGAAAATAGCCGTAAGACGAAGGACCAACCTACATGTAAAATAATAACCAATAGAAACTTATTTTTTTTGAATCAGGAGGTGAAAAACCCTCCCCTAATTAAAACTTATAAAAACCCAAATTAACTCTGAAAAGTCAGTTCTCCGACGATTATTGAAAAGATCAGTTCTCCAACAGTCAAGAAATAGAGCAAGTTCTCTGACAAATCTTTAATAAAGAAATATCATTAAATCAGTACAGTTCTTTAATTAATAAAATCACATAGTTCCGAGTTCAAAACGAGTAGAGTACAAGTTCCTACTCAGATTACACTCGAGAGTGATAATTATCCGCGACGTTCGCGAGAAAATTAATATTGAATAAAAACTTAATAAATAACTAAACAAGTCGGAGTTCTCGTTTAAAATTAAATAAAGATACAATAACTAACAGTAATCAAGTTAATAATTTTTATTTGTCAACTCATCATCGATATTATTATTAAATAAGTAAGCCATTGAACAATCTTGTGAAGTGCAAATAATTAAATAAATAAGTGATTTAAATTTAAATCGTGTTCACAAACATTATTCATTTACCGCCAATCCGAACATCTTCACAATTCCACTAGTTTCCGTTTCGAATCTACATCTCTAGAAACAAACAAATCCCTATAAAATAAATTATTATAGTGAGGTTGGCATCAATTACTCCGGAGCATCGCAGAGATTGGCTCTCAACCAATCTGGAGCAGAGGCGGCCGACCACGAACAACGTAAGTCAACAAGGTAAGCCTCTCTCGACGAAATCGCGCACTCCAGGACGTAACACGTATGCACATGCGCATAGTATACAATTAACACGACAGGATTCCAATTTGAGGTTAAGCATAGATATCGTTTGCAATAAATTTTTTATAATTAGAGATATAAATAGTCCACAAATTGCAACAACAATACACTCAATTGAACAAGCTCCAAATTCACAAGGTTAGAATCTGTAAGCAGAAGACGCCAAAGGGCAAAGAACAGAAGAAAAGCACAAAAACTGAGAGCTAGATAAGCAACGTGTTACTATACTTACTCACGAGGAATAAGAGAGATGCTGAGAGTAGACAAAGGCGATCAACAAGTTCATTCGGATCATCCGGATATACATAATCTATTGCTTCATTACTCTGCTTACTGATTTTATAGTAGGGTAATGCTTTCCCAACTCTTCTTTTCATTTTCTTTTGTGATGATGAAATGGACTTTGCAATGTAATTTTGATATTTCAAACCTCCATCTGATATAAGAGTAGCATCAGGATCATAAAGTTTGTACAGATTGTTGGTTGAATGAATGATTTCGATATAATTTTGCATATCAATATCACTTATAAGTGATTCATTTGGTGTTTTGGTAAATAACAATTCAATCAATCCAGGTGTTTCTGGATATTGTTCATTAGCAACATAAATCATGTTATCTTTGAACTCAATGGATGAATCGCTCATCATGAAACGATTATCTTTCAATTTCACGTTTCATCTGATTAGATGTAGTCACTAATTTTTCCAAAGGTGTCACTACTGGTTTGGAAACTTCTTTCATTGCTTGCTTTATTTTGTCTCTACCCAACTTAATCATTTTGTGCTTTTGTCGAATGATATCACTTGTTTCCACTATTTGCTTCAATACATCTTCTCCTCTTTTTTTATGATTTCTATTCGCCATGTTGATATATTTAAGTTCAAATCAGAACTGTAGATAGTATTGCCCATACAATTCAATTTATACGCATGAAACAATCAAATCTTTTTCTATATCTTCACGAATTGATATCACTGTCTTTGTCAATTAATATGAAGCCATATTTATCTTCCTAACATGTTGAACATGAATCTCGGGATTGCATATATGTCTGTGTTGATATGATCATCATAGAAATGCTTACGATCCATTTCATCTTGTTGGAATATTATCATCGAATTGGCATTGTCTCGTACTAAATGTTTAGGAATATGTGTATACGTTTGACTAAGATGGAACAAGTCAACATCTTTATGTCGCCCCATGCAAAAAAAGCTCTCATATTATCTTACTTCTCGTATACGACATCGTCAAAAATCATTATGGAATTTGGTTGGGCATCTTCAGGTTTTACAACTTCTTCATGCTCATTGAATGGAAAATAACCAATATCTTCCACTTGTTTCAATATATGCTCCATATACTTGTACTTTGAATGATTGAGTGATTTTGAATAGATATACACATTTCTAAATCTCAAACTATTCGGATGTGTAATGAGTGATAAAAGTGCATTGTTCTTGCCACAATTTGATGGACCACAAAAAATTGCACGTATACCATGCGGCAACAGTTTCTCATGACGTTTTATTATATTTTGTTTTGGTATTTGATTATCAAAGTTCATAATACGTTTTGTTGTTAACTGTTTGTCAAATTCAAACTTTGTCGGTTGTTTCTTACGCATCGTCATTATCATGACTAACTATTGGACATAAAAGATGTCTACTTATATAGGTTGGAGATGCAATGATTTTGCTTCATTTGTCCAGTGACTGTCATTGTGAATACATGTTTTTACTGTGAAGGCGCAATATTCATGGTAGAGGTCTCGTAAATAGTATCATTAATAAGCGTCCTTTTGAAGTTTATATTCCTGGCTATTAATATTGTGGGTCTGGCACAAAATTATCGAAGAGATTGGCACGCGGTGATCCAGAAATTAATCCCTACGACGCTGCATGCAAGGATCACGATATTGCATACGCAAAGTATCGTGATGATGTTTCTGAGAGAAATAGAGCTGATATAATGCTAGCTGATAGAGTTTTTGAACGTGTTCACGATGAAAACGATAGTGTTGGTGAGACGGCTGCGGCTTGGGGTGTAAATAATATCATGAAATTGAAATCAAAACTCGATGCATGTATGGAGAGGAAGAGTTCAAAGGTGAGAAAAGCTAAGGAGAGAGAGAGAGGAGTAAAAAGATACCAATGACATCATCCAAGCTCCAGCTGGTGGTGATGCTGGTATAACTAAAGCTGTGAATGACGCAAGCGCAGCAAAACAACAACTTGAGGAAAATAAACGTCACAATATGAAAATGGAGGAGTTGGCATTGGGAAAGGGATTGTATTCGACATCATATTAGAGTGGAATGGGTCTTCATTTGAATCCAGCATCAAAAAACATGTGAACCAACCACATCGAGCGTTAACTGATGCTGATTCTATCAAATATGCGAAACTTACGCGTATCCCACATTTTCGCGGGGTATTCATGCGAAATCATTTACCATCCAGTGGTCCATGAAAATATGAATCGGCTATTGTCAATCTTGTTGATAAGGATGGGCCCGGCACACATTGGGTAGCATATAAAGAGAAAAACAATCATGTAACGTATTTTGATAGTTTTGGCAATTTGCGACTTCCACAAGATTTAATGGAGTATCTCGATGTTGGTAGGGTAACATATATTTATGAAAAATATCAAGACTACGACACCTTGATATGAGGACACCTATGTTTGCAATTTTTGACTAAACAACTATTAAATGAATGCTCATGAACATGTGATCATTAGTCATGGGTGATTCATTGACATTGACAGTATCAGGGAGATCTTCTGTACTCGAGGCTCGATACTTTCCACCAATTGAACTGTCACCGGGAAGAAATAATGTATTAGGGCTCATTGCATTGGCGACATTCGATTCAATTCCCAATATTGATATAACCAACAATCAATTTTGCTCAATTGATATTGAGGGTAATCATCCGATTCAATATCGCACAATCACCATACCTACAGGCAGCTATGAAATTGAAGACATTGGAAGTTATCTGCAAAAAGCCTTACCGGGAGTGACGTTAACCCTCAAGCCCAACAACAACGAATTATGCTGTGAAATCAAGTGTGATAGTGTTATAAATTTTACAGCGACGAACTCAATAGGACAATTACTTGGATTTAGTCCACGTTTCCACATGCTCAACAGAATCTCTAAATCAGATTTACCAGTGACAATTTTTAAAGTTAATGCATTCCGTGTTGTGTGTAACATTACAACGGGTGCTCATATCAATGAAGAGCGAGTACACACGATTCAAGAATTTTTCATAATTGTCCCACCAGGATATAAGATCGTTGAAGTCCTCTCACATGACATTTACAGGCCTGTTGCCGTGCAAGCAATACAACATTTACAGCTGAGAATAGTCGATCGAGACGATCATCTAGTGAATTTTCGCGGTGAAGTTATAACCATAAGATTACATTCGAAATCGATGAAGTAATCGGGATAGTATATGATACAGAAGGAACAATTACGCAAGTACAGAATCCCCTTTATTTCACTATTCTTATTCAAGAAGTGGTTTCATTCGGAATTCTTCCCGAAAGTGACATCATATCGCGCATCAATGAAAATCCCTATTGAAGCTGTATTACCTGCCGACAATTCTTCATCTCACCTACAATAAATAATAATAGGAAATATTGTAGTTATATTTTTATCACCCAAGTTTCGATCTGTCAAATGACCTATGAATTCTACAATGCCTGAAGCTAAAATATCGTTTTCCAATGATCAAACATGTTGCAGGCAGTGTGAACAATGAATTAATCCTTATAGAAGTTATTGAGCTGATTAATTTGAGGGATGCTATCGAATGAATAGCTAACGCGTGAAACAAAGTGAAACTGAGGGCTAGTTATTCTAACACTTGAATCTCTGATTTTATCAGAGGACATAACGTTGCCTTAGGTACTTCATGGTGGTTTCGAAAATACGAAATCATCCCGAGTCGAAATATGATTCCTACTTATAGCTTCTAACTCCTGCTGTATGGAACAGTTAGGAGTAGGAATACAGGCCCTAACGTATTGTTGCTTCCAATATGATTTAGATACTCATTTACGCCTCGTTCCTTACTTTTTGATCCTTCGTAGATTCATTATTATTGCTATAATTGTTATTTCTATTGAGCATCACAAATGATGACATTACAAGATGATAATTTTAGGTTAGAAATTCGTGTAATATACATCTAAATTGAATATTCGGAAACTACGCAAATTAACGAAAAAGTAAGATTGTGAGGCATCAAGAAATTCGAAGCCGTGAATTAAATTTTTCTTTTCAATCCATTTACATCGAAACCACCTTTAGACTGCATATATATATTAACTCTCATCACTCACGCATCGCGGATATGTCAGAAAGTACATCATCAAGCATTTTTACTGACAATAGAGAATGTGTAAAAATCACTGATTAAAATATACTGCACAACATAAAACTCAACTCCACCTCCATTTTATATCACATCGATATAGTTTTAATGAATATTGTATTATAAAGTGAATATAATGTTATATTTGTTTATAAATAAGTTGATCGAAGCGCGAAATTATATCAGCATAACTGGACAAATGACAATACAAGATCAAACATGTATAACCAAACTTGGGAACAGAATTGATTCAAAGTTTCAACATTCAATTGTGTGATATTCAGAGAATTTTTTTAAATTATATCCCATGTATTTATATCTGTTATTAATACACAATTTATTTAGTGAAATATTTCACAAATTGTGATTATTGTGTTCATTCTAGTATAGCCTTAATTTTAATAATATACATACAATCATAACAGAGTATGCATTCAATAAATAAAAGGTAATATTCATTGTTGATAACGATTCCATCAAACATTGCAACAAATTCAAATATATGATGTATATGATTATTATTATTTTCAGATTCATACTTGATAAATTAATATAAATTTTACCAATAATTAATTTCCAATATTATTATTATCATATATCTGTGCTTCGTCGGTAACTCATCATCCTTAAAGATTTCCAAATTAGTATTGAAATTGACCGCTAGAGTATGAAAATAATCTTCATTATTATGATATGTTTCTTGATATATATTCTGGCTAGTGTTAAAGTTGACCGCCACAGTAGAGAAAGGATGAAATTCTGTCATGAACGAAAAGGACAAGCTTATAGATACAACGTGAGTTAGAAAAAGGCAGTTGCAAACTTGCAATAATAATAGCCAAAACGATAGGAAGTTTTAGAAGTAAGAAAAAGATACTACAGTACAGATTGAAGAGAGACAAGTTCATAGTATCATACACACATTGAATGAAGATGCCCAACAGACGACGACGACGACCAAGACTGAATTTTTTTCATCATGCAAATCATAAGTTTCTAACTTCAACTCAATATATCTTCCGTGATACGGAACGTAGGGAAAAAATAAAATCAGTTTCATTATATATTTTGGACACAAGCTTCCACTTGCGTTCATCAGTTTTTCGCTAAATTTTGTGCATATATGAGATCTCATCATAGTGGTCTCCTACAACTTTGACTTTCGCGTAAAGATACACGGTACGTAGTATCTCGCTTCGCAGTGAACTTGGCGCGAGACACTACCATGTCTCTTGATATAGTCTATTCATATACTATATAGAATAAAGTCTATCCATAGACTGCGTGTATACCTATTACAGGGCATACGGCATAGTCCATATGTGTATAGCAATTATAGTAAAATTTCCATAAGGCCGGGTACATACTAGACGAATAAAGGCGAAAGATGTTGTTCGGATGAATTCGCTCGGAAATGTTTGGCATTCGATGTGAAATTAGCTTTGCCTTCCACATTGCACGATCAAATGCGAACGAATTCTTTCATCGACGTTCGTCTGTTTTCGTCGGAGCTGCGGGTGCGTTGTAGAAAATTGTGTAACATTCATATTCTCGATATGAATTGATATAATTCAAATAAATAGAGTGGCGTCAGCCCATGATTCAAATCAGAAATGAAATTGATCAATTAATGTATCTACACATGACGTAGATTTGTACTGCGCAGTGAAGCCGTCTACACTTGAAAATAGACCAAACGAATTCGGCAGAATTTTCTTTTGACGTACCACCTGGCGCGCGAACCGGTCCATATCAGCCGAGACAGTTCGTTCGCCTAGTGTGTATTCGGTCTAGTATTCTTTCTACCACAGCCTACGGCCTGGTAGCCTACGGCCAGTATAATTGAATTTTATCATAGCTGTTTACGCCTAAGACATTTCACTTCCAATATACGCACACAATGCAGATCATTTGTTTCCAAAGTGAACGAATCCTTTCTCGATATGAATTGATGGAATTTGAATGAATAGAGTGGCTTTAGTCCATGATTCAAATCACAAATGAAATTGATCATTTAATGTATCTACACGCGCACACAGTGCAGATCATTTTTTATTATTCCTGGTACGGGATCGTGCTCGCCGCTACTGTGCGTAGCTGAAGCGCAAGGAATTTATAGGTGAATTAGTAATATGTATTTGGATAAATTTGGAGACATGAATACTTCAAGGTTGAATTTTTTGAATAACGCAATTCGAATATGATATATCACAATTATTGATAATCGAGATTGAGTCTTGAACAGTTCGTATCTATTTCGTCATTGTTTGTATTTCGAACTTCACTTGATTATCTTCACTTACACTTTCACTATTGATCACTTATGATAAAACTTTGATAACGCAATTATAATAGAAATGGTTTTATAAGACTTCAGTATGAACTTGAATATTGAGACATAGAAATAGTAGAATTGTTAATTATGATCAAGGTAATAGAAGTATGGATTTAGTAACGATATTGATTATTTGAATGTTGAATCAAGACTGATGTAATGTGAAGAAAAAGATATGGAGAAGACAATGGTTCCGGGAATGCGGTAACGCGTTCTCATGCAACCATTGTTCTAGTCAGCGTTTCTAGAAAACAACGTTGGCGTGAAATTGATATTGAAGAATATTTCGATTTTGAGTTAGCATTGAAATAAAGGTAGGTGCTGACAGTAGGATTAGGTTTCCGTTGAGAAAGAAGAAAAAAAAGGTTTCCCACAGAAGAATGATGAGTTTGCTCACCAGCTAAGATATGAGATGAATCTAACGAGAAAATAATTATAACATGTTCTAAAGTGCGAGATATGGTAAATATTTGAATATTGGTGCGTTTGATGGAATGTTCGATGACATCGACTGCGGAGAAGAGTGAAAGGTCGCTTACGACCTAACAGTATATTTGCATTTTCATTTTTGTTCATTTTTCACAACAATGTTGAAGAAAATTTACTGGCGATTTTCCCAAGTCGAATACGATTCTGGTAGATTCCTAACTGTTTAAGATTATTTGGATCTTTTCATGAATTGATAATGATATGATTACTCTTTGATATTGCTTCATGCCTTTGACGTCTGCATAAAATCAAGGGAACAAAATCGTATAATGTGGGATAACCAAACATCAATTGAATAAACAGGCCCATATATACGCATAAAAGTCTCTGATTCATTAATTGATGAAATCCATGTATACTTTTATTGTATATTTGGAATTGATTTCGTTAATCAAATTATAAAAAAAAAGGATATAATCCGAAAATATGATTAGTTTCAATAATACCGAAATCAATGATGAATTAATTATATAAAAAAGATTTAAAAGTAATAGAAAATGTATTTATTCATTCCCAATTATCGCAAGAAGCTCTTCTTCTTCTTCATCTGATAAGATCATGCCTGTGCCACCTCGACTTTTTCCTCCATTTAAGATACATCTGTGATAGTTCAAGGAGAACACATGGTATTTTTCATGAAAAGATTTCTGGGGTGTACTGTGAACCGATTGTTTATCAGTGCACGTCATTTTTTTCGAATCGGATAAGTCGAGTCTGCAATAAAACTTAAGAAGGCAAACATTCAAATATATTTTATCAATGTTTAAATGTTCTGAGGTCTCACTTCATTCAATCCAACACGGCTGTTTTCATAATTGAGTAACGTATGAACTTACCTGTTGCAATAGAGTGAGATTGTGATCACGTGCTCGCACGTGCTATTTAACCCAGCTTCGACAGAACATTGCATCAACATGACCTTCCCTGTTTTTTACTATCCCGCTGATTTCGTGTGAAATATATCTCAAATTCGAGATTTGTACACAAAAAACCAAATTTTTGTAATAATCTAAAATGTGAACCTGACTAGCGAGTACTTGTCCACAATGTATCAAATACTTGAAATTGAGCAGTGTTCGACCTGTAATGAAATTTCGTGAACTTACAGTCATATTTTCAAATTCAAAGATTTCATTCATGGACAATCTCATTTTTCAAACCATTACTGACAAAAATTAATGTTGAATGGCAAGGTTGACAAACAATTGGTCATAGTACGATGAGAATCGGATTCTGCACTTAGAATAATTTCCACCAAAGGTCTAACGTCATGACTCTGTCCCTAATAGGATTTTCGATATCCCCAAAGCCCTTTCGTAACATTTCATCAAGTTACTAACAGAAAAAATTTCTCGATAGATACTAGTAAAGATGTTGCACATCAAAAACAATGAAAAAACTACAAATATAAAAATGGAAAAAATTATATCACTTGCAATTCAATTCTGGTGTACTTGCAACATATCTACCGGAGATATTCAGGTAAATTCATTATAAATTCTTGAAACTAAAATATATGTACATTGATAATTAGTAGAGAAGAAAGTTTCTAAGAAACGCTTTGATATAGAGGTTCCAAAAGCACGGAATTGAGAAAATACAAAAATGCAACAAGAATACGTTAACGAAAATATACTCACTTATAAAAATAAAAAAAAAGTGATTCTTTTTTCTGAAGCTAGAATAAGTGCGTCTGGGGTGAGTGTAGGAATAAACGGGCAGAGAGATAGATTGATGTCGTAGAGGTGGCATAGTTACACGACCGATACCGAGAATGGGAAAGAAAGGATGAAAGAAAAAAGAATATGAGAGATGGAGAGAGGATTGAGTGGAAACGAGGCGGACGAATGAGGCAAGGACTGAGATAGCATTAGATAGGTGAGTTGCCGTTGCGTTATGGTAGGGAGCCAAGGGATGGAGAGTGACGCGCGCCAACGAGACCATGGCATGAGAGGGTCGGCTGATGGTAGTCCAGGGTGGCCCCAGTCACACAGTCGCGCGCCAATCTCACTGAGGAACGTATGTCCTGGTGCGCTCTGAATATGGATGGAAGCAGAACTTTTGTTGAGAGTGGGAAGACTATTTCTCCCCTGCATTCATCCATTTGGTATTCAGTGTAAACCGAGTTTTACGCGGAGGATTCATTCCCAATCATCTATAAATAAGATTACTGAGAACAACTCATAAGTCTGCCATCGTGTATACATCAACGTGCGATCAGCAGGTTAGTTAGATATTTTTATATAAAAATGGTAAAAAATATTTCTGTAATTATAACATTAGTATAAATGTATACGGGGAGATTTTTTAATTTGAGTAATAAAAGTTTTATAAACTATAGTAATTGCTCCGAAATTCGATACGAAATATAATAGCATTGTCATGTCCGTATAATACCAATCACACGAGACTCTGTAACTATGCATTATGTAGAGTTCTATAAAATACAGACATTTGTATTATTTTTATTCAAATTAGACGAGATTTCAACATATATTTACATACGTTATCGGAATCACGTGTTGTGATTTTCACGAATTTCCTTATTTACAACTAATTAGTTGTTGTAGGCTATTTTTTACTGTCAATTTTGCTGTAATTATTCAGTTCATATTTGTGAAATTTATAATATATATTCAAATCAAGATATATTCTCGCTCTATTACTCATTCATGTAATGTATTCGTGGCAAGGTATGGTCATAAATGAATAGGGAAATCACGTGTTTCTGAATACTCATAAAGGTATTCCATTCACCAAATAAATTTGGACGTACTTCAGTTTGGAATTGATTGTCAATAACTGACATCACACGCGTTCAGATTCAGTGTAGTAATTGATAATATATCAAACAGCACATGAATAGACTGGAAAACAAGTTTCAATGCATGATTAATTATTCGTGTCTATGGATTTCAGTTTAAAATATATTCGGAAAAAAAGTAGATTAGAATAAAATGTGGATCATTCTTCCAAGTGGTATGGGGTAACGCATACAGTTATTAGACAGAACATAATTATTGGACAGTCTAGTTTTAAGCCTGGAAAATAAAACTTATAAACGTTGGATTGCAACCAACGCCCGAAGATCATTTGTTTACATCTATCGAGCGTTATTTGCAATCCAACGTTTACAAAATTTAATTTTCAAGCCTAAAACTAGACTTTCCAATAACTATGTGCTGTCTAATAAATGTATGCTTTACTCTAATCCTTGTTAGAACAAATGCATGCATGGAATAGTGAGTGGACGAGAATCGTGTAGATGCATTAATGTCACGTTAACAAGATCAAATACCAATTACTTTCTTACCCTCTGGAGATGAGATGCCAGTCGAAAGTTTTAATTCAATGATTGCACCATTAACGTACCTTGGAGTTATTCCGCAATGTGATTATATTGCGATGAGAGAGGCGCTACACATCATTGAAACCGTTCTTGATAACTATTTTCGCATGATGAATTGTATTGTTGGAAAACATTTCTGTCAATTGATGAACACATGCTGAAAAGAATTACACGATCAACGGTAATCACAATTTATGATGATATAATTATTTGGATGAATTTTTTTTTTCAATAACTGAATGTCACCAAACAGGAGTTGATAAAAGTGAAATGAGAAACTCACCCTAAGTGAAACGGGTAGTAACGAACAAATTAGAGGACATGATGAAAAATAAGTGAAATGATTGGAGCGTTGAAAAGGAAATGGTAGAAAGCGGAAAGCGAAAAAACGACACCATTCCCAGTTGCGGTTGAAGCAATTGTTGCTTATTTGAAAATCCTATCAAGTACTTATTCAAGATGAACCTCATGAAGCTGTCATTATCTTATACATTCTTATTCACTTCTAGCTCAGTCATCTTAGGGTTTAACCTCGGAATGAAACGGAATAAGCTGAATTTCAGTGAAAACCTTTATTTTGGCATTCTAAATGTTGTCTGAAAAGTCCCATATGGTCAGCTCTGTGAAGTTGGCACCCCCAAATGCGAATTTTTCAATTTTTTTTTGCACGGTTCGTTTGTCCATCGTAGGACCACGTAAGTCCACCCAATAGATTATTTTGTCCAGGCACAGTTTAAAAGTTATGCACAAATACTTTTTTTTCATAAATTTCCGACCAGCACCCCCAAATGCGAATTTTTCAATTTTTTTTGCACGGTTCGTTTGTCCATCGTAGGACCACGTAAGTCCATCCAAAAGATTATTTTGTCCAGGCACCGTTCAAAAGTTATAAACAAAATTTTTTTTTTCATGTATATGGCGACTAGGAAAATGCGAAGTTGGCACCCCCAAATGCAAATTTCGCAACTTTTTTTGCAGGATTCGTTTGTCTATCGTAGGACCACATTTGTCCACCCAAAAATTTATTTTGTCCAGCCCCAGATTAATCATTATTCAATTTTTAAAATTGAACGTCTCGCCCGGCGAGACGTTCGAAAAATCGGACAATTTTATTTTTTGACAATACTGAAGCATTGTGAACATGCTGAAGAATAAAAATCGAAACAAAAAATTTGAAAAAAAAAAATTTTTTTTTCTCAAAAGAAGTATTTCTAGGTTTTTTACAATAATTGATCTTTTTCATGGGTGAAATGAAGATTATTGCACGAAAAAATTCGAATTTGCCTAAAAAATCAAAAAATTGTCATGATGGTGATTATTTGGGATTTTGACCAAACCACAGAATTCGAGGCTTCGAGGCAATAAAAAAAAAAAATCACAGGGGTTTGGAATTCTCAAGGTTCATTGACGACACTCTAAACTTGGGAAACGAACTGAAATATTCTGCATTTATTCTTCATATCCAAAGTTATACAGAGTTATCTAATTATCCTTGAATGTGCGATTTTTCATCTCTTTTTTAGACGAAATTATCGCTCTGAACAAAATTTTTTCGTTATGGACTACTAATGGCATCTTATAGAGAATGTTTCGCGGTTTCCAGAACCCTCCTTCAATTTCTTGTACGATCATAATTGACTGAGTGAATGGTCACCAAAGTCAAAAAAGACTTTTTTGCTTTGATTGTGGATAACTTATCAGCAAAACGTCTCGCCGGGCGCTTCATGTGGTCAAATTGAAGGGCACAAAATTTCCCAGGAAAGCTTTATAGTGAAATTTCAAAAAAAAAGTTTTTTTGAACCTGGAAATTAAATACTAGCTACAATTTACTTTTTCTCGATTTTTCTGTGCCATCATTTTCTCTCGAGTTACGAGCTATTGAAAATTTCACATGTTGATCAATATCCTCAAATTCTTGCTACAATTGTATTTGGAAAAAAAAAATTTGATAATAGGTTTCATACGGTGCCTGGACAAAAAAATCTTTTGGGTGGACAAATGTGGTATTACGATGGACAAACGAACCGTGAAAAAATAATTGGGAAATTCGCATTTGGGGGTGCCAACTTCACACTTTCGAAAATTTCAAAAGTTGAATAATAATTAATCTGGGGTCGGACAAAATAATCTATTGGGTGGACTTACGTGGACCTACGATGGACAAACGAACCGTGCAAAAAAAAATGAAAAATTCGCATTTGGGGGTGCCAACTTCACAGAGCTGATATGGTCACGTGTTAACCTCCTTAGATATTCAAGGTCAAAGGTCACGAAAATCAGTTTTTGGAAAATATCTCGCTTCCTTAGCCTCGAATCATATTCGCACTTATTATAAAAGTTGTAGAGCATAAAATTCTCTGCAAATTTTGTCCGGAACAACTTTTTATACGCGCAACCGTTTTTGAGATAGAGCGCAAATATTGTGGAGTGTTCAGTTATACATGCTATAGCGCGAGGCAATCATGAATCAGAGTTCACGGTACAGGGTTTTCACTGCATTATTTGTTAAATATTACGTAAGCAACTATTTGATAAAAATTATTCATAAATATTACTTATAATCAAATAGTAATTTGATAATATATTAATAATATTACTCAATTTTCATATGATTAATATATAATGGATGTTATTAAATGAATTATTTTGAGTATATTTTCATCAAAATTTCATGAAGGACAATTGTGTTCCATTCTGAGATAGTATGAATTGATGTTTTCACAAACTCAAATGTTCATAAGTAGGAAAGAAATTTAGTATTTTTTTTAATAGAGGGGAGTAACTAAATGTGGGCTAGTGCTTTAATATGGGCTAGTAACAATGATATTTAATGATATTTTGTTTAATGCTCAATTTAATAATATATTATGATATAAAAAACATAAGATTGTTACTTAGCCCTTTAAAAATGTATGTGTGATTACTTGGACGTCAATAAATGGTTAATTTTTTAATAGTTTTTTATTTCTGAGGCAGAAACAAAATGGTAGCCCATATTTGGTTACTCTCCTCTAATGCTATAATTTAGCGATCATTTTTAAATGAATTTTCACTGTTAACAGAGTAGTTTGTGGCGTTATTTACACTTGTTAATCTCTCAACGAGCATGTTGATAATGTTTTTTTATTAAGTCGATTTGATAAAAAAAATCTCTTCGCAGGTTGGTACTATCATTATTTCATCAAAACAAACTTCATACAATTTTAATAGTGAAACAGTACTTCTCAGTTATTCCATAGATTCAATATTTTTATTATTGTCCGAATACCCGTCAAATACAACAACAACATTTAAACCATAATGTGTTCGCAAATATTTAACGTTTTCATCTAGAACAACTGAAAAAGTGTTTTCCTTAGCTCATACGACGCGGTGCAGAAGAAATCCACCAGCAACAATATATGTGTTATTATTCTCATCAAGTTCGTAATCAACAGGTACCATATCGTCATATAATGACGATTTCATGGTTCTTCTCATGCCATCGTTGTCAAATAAAGATGTCGGATACGGACTTAATTCATATTGAAGATATTCTTGCAGATTACTCTCAAATTTTTTACTTACAGTTATTCTTTGGAAAATCAGCAAAGGATCTACAGAAACTTCACAATCGTTTATCTTGACAGATTTGTTTACAACGGAAAGCGGTGAAACTTCATCGGCGCGTTTAAGCTTTATCTCATAAAAGTCCTAAATAGTTATTTTTACCATAGATTCAACTCCGACTTCATAGACTCTGTGACAGTTAATTTGTTTATTCCCAATAATTCCAGAAGCTAAGAATACCAACTTTCCCGTATATGGAAAGGGATTATGAAGCGTAAACCAATCGACTAGTTTACTCACATCAGTTTTATATCTTTTTTCACTCGTGAATCTCTAGCATGAACGTATTCTTCTACAGAATTTAAAGAAATGTTCCAAAAAATTTCATATTTTCAATACTAATAATAGAAAAGGTCATATGGTAGGGGTCTGTATTTCCGTGTATAATCTTAACCGTGATACCCGGATCTATGAGTTTACATATTTGAAACAGAAATACTCAATTGCTTTTTTATTTAAAATGTAATTATTCTCAATAAAATTAAAATGAAAATATATTTAAAATTATCCATTGAATAACATTATTAATTATATGAAAAGTGAGTAATATTATAAATATATTATTAAATTAGTATTTGATTATGAGTAATATTTATGAATGATATTCATCAAATAAAGCTCATGTAATATTTAACAAATAATGCAGTGAAAACCCCGTACCGTGAACTCCAATTCATGATTGCCTCGCGCTATGTATAACTGAACACTCCACGCTATTTGCGCTCTATCTCAAAAACGGTTGCGCGTATAAAAAGTTGTTTCAGACAAAATTTATAGAGAATTTTATGCTTTACTACTTTTATAATAACTGCGAATACGATTCGAGGTCAAGGAAGTGAGATATTTCTAAAAAACTGATTTTTGTGACCTTTGAACTTGAATATCTAAGGAGGTCAACACATGACCATAGGGGACTTTTCAAATAACATTTAGAATGTCAGAATAAAGGTTTTCACTGAAATTCAGCTTATTTCGTTTCATTTCGAGGTTGACCCCTTTTTTTGGCTTGCATGACTGGGCTATTCGTCGACTTAACACTTTAGACGAATTTCGGAAGAGTGGAGCTGAAGAAAAAAAAGTACAAATGCTATGTAATTGAATTCCAAGTACAAGACATGATCTATCCAGCATTATTTTTTTATTCTTTACATTTTACTCATCTCATAAATAATGATATTTCACAAAACTAAAATGCGCTGTCTAAACTCACCTTTTTCATCTTTCTCTTTTTTCATTCATGTGCCTTTATCTGAATGCACCAATATAATTTTCAAAAATATATCTACTTCCAACGATTGAAAATGACAAATGCTTCATGATTATGAGTAATTTTTAGAAATGAAATTGCATACGATTTTGTAACTTGAAGTGAACCAAAAGAAATTAGAACAATAAAGTGAAAGGAATTAGTTTTGTTCTGGTGAAAACTTTGCTTATATTCATTAGACGCACGGCCTAATGAACTTATTGTTCGTCAGCTGACTTCATTCGTTGGAATTCTCCCGATTACATCCTTTATAAAGACTTATCGCTACCGACCAGGAATATCCGCTTGACACATTTTTTACAAGATTCACATAATAATCATAACATACGCAATGAATATATCTCTGAAATTATTTATACACAAATAAAGAAAAGTAAGAACGATTTCGCAAAGCAGATAACTTTGTTACTAATTTTTCATCATATATATTCCTAGATGAAACATATTTCAAGTTCGCCATTACGTGGTGATATTACAAAATCAACAATATAAAATTTTTCCAATACGTGCTTGAGAATGGCGACTTTTTTTGTGTAATTTCCGATGATGATATGGTCTTTTTATAGTATTTTATTTTAAACCAGAGAGAAGATATAACTTCAATTTTCCTGCGAGCAGAAAAATGGCCAGATTATCACTGAAAGTAACACTCATGAAGTTGTCGTTTTGGTGCAAGTATTGAGAAATATATATTGTGTGCACTGCAAAAAAAAATTTGTGTTTTTTTATTCACCCAATTATACGTGGCCATGAATATAAAATGACCACACATTAAAAAAATTTTGAAAAAAATCCACTCACTATTTGTGTTACTTGTTCTTTACGCAAATTTTGTATCAATTTTCAATATAAGAATTTGTGTTGAAGCAGAGAGAAAAATTTTGCGTAAAATGAATATTATTTCAGGTCGAATCTAACATTGAATTTTTATCTCTCAGACAATATGCATTTGAAGTCAACATATTTTTCAATTGTTTGTGAGTGTTCAATATATCATCGAAGTTGAATTAAGTCACACGATTAATAAGTTGTTCTAATATTATATTTAAGTTGAATTTTTTGAGAAAAATTTTGCCACAAATAATTTGTGGACTTTTACAATAAATATTGTACAGTGCACGTGATTAAATTTACTTTGAAGTTTGGAAAAAAAAAATTACATATTTGAAAATTCATTGTAAAATCATTTGAGGATACAATAGTATTGAATTTGCGTTACATGATGAACTCTTGAACAAATTAAGCAAATTAATCATTGACAGCAAACAAATTAGAAAAATGATTGCCCGTGAACATGAGATTCTAGAAATGTGGAGCGCTCACAGTATCTACCGCAAAGCCCACGACCTCTTCAATATCAAATACCGGATAATTCATCATAAATATAGACTCGAATGCAACAAGGAATAAGTATTTTCTATATACAAATATATAAACCAAGAACTAACCTACATTAATAGATGAGCCCATATCGCGTGCACTATTAGTGATCGCAGTTAATTATTAACAAAAGATAGAATAGTAGATGCTGTTATACATTTTTCTTTTGAATTGACCTCATCGAATCTAGTGAGTTAAAATCCCTTACATATATAAATCGCATATGATCATATCTGACTGAATAAAACATTTTATATGGATAAAAATACGTATAAATAAATAAAACATAAAACATAAAACATAAACATATCAATTGTCACTCATTGTGCTGCCGTAGATGCGAAATCATATATCTATGATGTTTTTCGATACGTTCAGCTATGAGCGGGAATAAACATCAGGCGTTAAGTGTGATATAGTTTATTTTTATGAGAGCATTGCGATACGTTTATTTGAAGAAAAAAAAAAATTACCATATTGAAAATGAAAGAAACCAAAAATAAACTCTCTGGTAATTAAAAAAACTTACAATTTGACTATAGTATAGTGATTAACTTCAATAACATCATCATCAATAACTACGCGAGTATTAAGACATGATATTAATCCGGTTTCCCTTTCATGAATTGTGATCTTTTATACCCGATTGTTTCGAGGTTAAAATACCATCATCTTACTCGGAATTAACTCCAAAACCAATTCAACATTTCATTTGACCTGTGAGGAGTTATGTTCAAATATAAAATGCTAATCTGTTGACATTTCCGACTCACCGAAACATGAATAACTATATCTGACTTGTACGTGAATTCATATTAGTTGAATATTATGATATAGTACTGATTCATGTATGTTGGCATATTACCACCTAAACGTGAGGAAAGATAATATGATAAATTCATATCTGCGTGTTTTCATGTTTTCTCATATTTGGAACTTAATGTCAATACATACAAAATCAAAAAAACTTTTTAAAAAAAAAAGAAAAAAAAAGCCGGCAAGTTCTTGTATGACAATAGTTATTTGTGTATCTAGGCCGGAAAGTTGATCATTTTTGGCCAAATCCGAAATATGTGGCCGAGGCGTAGCCGAGGTCCACTATATTTCGGATAAGGCTAAAAATGATCATCCGGCCTTGATACACACAATATTTTTTAGGCGAGTGCCTCAAAAAATGATGTTTAAGGGATTAAATTAAATAGTCACTAAAATGACAAAATTAATGAAAATGTACTTCGCTGTATACCTATACATATTATAGTATAATATAGGTATACAGCATGCGCTGGGATCACGCGACTTTGTCTTTTGTTTTATGGGTAAATATAAAATAACAGATTGCGTTGCTACACAGTTCAATCACAAACGTTGTATCTGTCAGTATCGTAGCGTTTGGATTAAAAGTAAAATAATAGTATGTTTCATCATGTTCACTGTTAAATAAATATTTATGTTTTAGTTATTATATATTTAATAATATTATAATGTTATGAAATAATATTTTAAACTCCTGCTTTAGTTTCGTTATTTTTAAGGAATAAATTTATAATAAATATTATGATCAATTGAAATAATTAACATGCGTCCGTGAAGTAAAAAAGTGTACAGAAAAGTATCATTTTAGGGACTCTATTTAGTCCCTAAAACGTCGTTTTTTGAGGCACTCGCCTAAAAAGAAATTTAATTGCAGAAATAACTTCTCAAAAAGATTTGATATGAGTCATTATTGCCAAGTACACAATATAAGGTTATAAACTCTTCACACTTTAATGATAGGTGTCATTGATTGCAATTTTCAAGGAACCTTATCACCAACTGTAATGAATCTAGTTATTTAATGTTGAAATTCTTCGTCATTTTTCCACTTTTGATACGAACGTACTTGGCGCGTCCGAAATAAGGTTAATTTATGATGACCGGAGGATATCTTGACGTATGCGCTGTGTGGCAGATATGAGTGAATTCTTGATGCCGTCGTGAAAGTCTAAGGTATGAATGTATTAACCCTAGGACCCTACACTATATGTTTCAGAACGAATACCCTACATCGGGGTTACGAGCACCCCATCACTTTAAAAATATGCGGTTGACTCACTATCCGTCGTAGAGAGGTTGTCTTTCTCTTAATTTCAACGTTCGAAATCTGAGAAATTAAATGGAACATAGAAAAAAGTTTAATACTCTATTTTCACGATCAAAAATTGATTAAAAAAAAAAAGAGACGTAAATTTCCATTACTTGTTTATTGGTTTATAAAAAATTGTTCTACGCGTATTTTGCAAAATCCAATTATGGATTCTTCAAGAAGATAGTATGGTATAACCTAAGAAAAATTACGAGAAAAAAATTCGGAGTGCTTCAATAATTTTGCAGGGGGTAAAGTTACCAATTTTTGCTGTTTCTTTGAGATTGTTTTTTTGAGGAGAAAAATGTGAATAAATGGTCAGAACATTTTTTTATTCGTCAAAATAGTGTTTTTTTTATTGATAATATATTGTACAATATTTTCATCGAAACAACAAAAAAAAAATCAATAAATAAATGTTTGTTCAGTTGGGTGCACATGAAGTGCACTGCATTGAGCGATAATCCTGACAACGTGGCAGCCGGCATTTCGAACAAATATATTTTGTTTTTTTATCCTTATTGCGAGGACAAAAAGCACACCGTATCCGTTTGTCCAAGATATAATCTATGATGTCAGGAATTTGTGCAGCTGTGAAATCGACGCCTAGTACCATTTCAATTAGAGCACAGACATTGAGACGCAAGGTTGAAACGTTCAGTCGACGTTGCAAAAATGGCGAGACCAAGCTGTGGGCTAAATTTTCATTGAATTCCTGTGAACTGACCAAATTATTGTCTTTATTCAATGAAATCAAAATGGCTGCGTTTATTGGAATTACTATATCCTTACGGGAAAAGATAGACGGAAAAATGTGTGGTGTTACGCTAACCTCAGACTTTTGATCACGTGCTCTCACTTTCACGTCCAGAACGAAAAATTGTGGTTTTTCCGGCACGAATCTACTCAGCATAGTTCTTTTTTCCAATGCGATGAATAGAAATGAGTTGCTTTTTCAATTGCCGAAATCCGAGGACGGCAAAAATTTGGTTGAGGTGTGATGCACCCCTGAGTAGTATCCCAGGGTTAAGTGTATGGTCTTAATGATATTACGTATATATAAAATTCTAGTAGAATAATTGAAGATTGGATGCTTGCATAATAGCTGCAGGCAATCATTTTCAATAGTTTTTGTAGATTAAGTAATACTTGTATGTATGTTTTGGTAATAAAATGTTGTTATTGTTTAAAATTTTATTCGCCCTGATAATGAGAGGGCAACCTACTATGCATGAATAGGCTTTTTTTGAATGAAACGTGATTAATTCAATTCTGAGCGAGCATCCAACGTGTGAACCCGCTATATTGGAAATTTCTTTAACGTATGAAATTATAACAGCGCAATTAATGATAGAATGATTATATTTTTCAGACAGGTTGAACATAATGATTTATGAATTCACCCTCTTCAGAACTAAAAGAATATCATTAATGCATCCACACCGTGAAAAATTTTTCATGAATGTCCACTCAAAATTTGTGTCAACTCAATTATCAATATCAGAATTTATTTTGAAACCGAAGAATAATTTCGGGTGAAATAAATGATACATCATGTTCAATTTCACGCTGAATTTTTGTTTCACAGACTATGTACATTTTAAGTCAATATATTTTCAATTGTTTGAGAGTGGTCAAAACACCGCCGGAGTTGAATCGTGTCACATGAATAATGTGTTATTTTAACATCATTTTCAGGTTGAATTTGTGTGAAAACAATTTCAACACAAATTCCAGGTGGACTTTCGGAAAAAACTTTTTACTATGAGATAACACTTTATACTTCAACAGATACATACATATAATGCAATGCCAATGCCCTCGCACTACGTATGATTGCAAGATCAAATTCTATGTGCGTTTATACATATGTTGAAGGAGTTGCATCCTTTATATAGAGTACGAATGAGAGAGCGGCAAATCGTCCTGGATTGGTTTGCTATTCACTCCATGAGCACATTTACTACATAATACCAATCTAATTTATACCAGTAGATAAATGTAACAAAATTCATGCGTAACGAGGATTTGCAACTCCATCTCATAAACATGAATGAGATAAAAGTTAACGCTGTACAGTGATAGAACATAATTTTGCGCAAAATTGAATTTTTTCATACACGGCGTGATATTTTACATTATTGTTGTACATCATTTTTTCACTTCACTCGCAAAAATTATGAATGGTACTTATATTAGAAACATTCAATGATGATATCACCGAACGACGATTATGTACTATATATTCATTAACTTTATGGGGACCTTCTGGTCTATTGACGAGAATTCGATAGATTTTAAAAAAAATTTTTTATAATGAAAAAAATCAAGAATGCGATTCTAACTTTGTGAATATATTCCATTATTTATAATCTTTACAAAAATTTGAAAAAAAGTTATTACTATAAAAAAAAAGCCCCAAATTTATCCCTGTGAAAAAAACCGACCTTGCTAGCGGGAATGGTTTTGGCTCATCTACTTGTCAGAAATCAAAAATAAAAAATGATCCTCAATTGTTATGAATATATCTATCGTAGAAACAAGAATGAAAAAAAATGAAGAAAAAATTGGCAAAATGACACGTTGTCAAAGTGAAAAGTCTGAAAACAGCCTCATTTTTACAACGTTTCGTTTATAAACAAATTAGAAATATTCGACGGAAAATTTTTGTTCTAGTTCCAACGATAGCTGCTTGTGTACTCAATAACGTGTTCAAATTTGAGACAAATCTGTCGAGTAGTTTTTTTTAAATCATTCCCGTGAGACAGAAAAATGTAGTTTCGAGATAAACGCGTTTAAAGTTGATAATAGATCCATTCACTGAGGGACCGCCCCTTCTACATACTTCAGCGCTGACCTTTAATGAACTATGAAACTTGAAATACTGTGAATATCATTACGAAATTATCTCAGTATAATCTTAAGACACTATATTTTCGGAACATAGAAAAAAAAATTAATTTTTCGAAAATTCTAGACCAGGAGGTTCCCTCATGAGTAGAATTGAGCAGACAGCGAGTTAGGAATTGTTCTTATAGATTGTAGAATCGACTCATTGTGCAGATAAATAGAGCGTAAGAGTGCCCAATCAACGTGGTTCAATAAATGAGAGTGCATGACGATGATTCTTCGTAAATATGCACAAGTAGTTGGAAATTTACACAGACAAGATGTGAGTTCTAATAATAGACACGCGTTATAAGACTACATGTTTCTCCGGTTTATGGAAAGAACACACACACACACACACACACACACACACATACACACACATACACACACGCACACACACACACACACAAAATCACTTCTGCAAGTCGAAGCGGCAATCGGGCAATAAAACCATGGTCTGCCTCAACTGAGCCTCACTCTTCTTCCTCCTTGCCCACTCCTAAAGCCGTCAATTTCCTCCCTTCGCTGTGCATTACGTTTTGAGCTATTGTATATTAAGCTATTGTATAGCTT
Source organism: Microctonus brassicae (assembly GCA_918226075.1). Lineage (NCBI taxonomy): Eukaryota > Metazoa > Arthropoda > Insecta > Hymenoptera > Braconidae > Microctonus > Microctonus brassicae. The sequence goes on from OW445482.1 coordinate 12,243,527, forward strand.
TTATCGCGGGCTTTGAGCGCGGCGACCGAATCAAGAAATTCCGTAACGAAAAAAACCTAACGCCCCCCACTCCGACCGGCACAGCGGTGCATCGTCTAACGTCGTTTCAGTTCGGCAGACTTCGGCACGGTGTTTGTGTGCGTGCGACTAGGCGTATGCGTGTAGACTAGCTGCTAAGTGCTCATAACTGATTCTATCTCTTTTCGACACAATGCATAAGTTGATAAAAAATGCTATGCAATAGTTTTACCGCGGCAGTCCCCGAGTGCCACAGATCATTTGTTTTTTTTTTTTTTTTTATTAATTTTCTACATGCATACCGTGTACACTCTTTGGCTCAAGATTAATAGAAAAAAGTGTGCTGGACGAAAGGAAAAAAACTCAATAAAGAATGAAACAATTAAAAATAAATGTGTTACATGAAACTTCAATCAATTGAGTTGAATCTCATTGAAAAGTTATGTCGAAAATAAAATGTATAATAGAATGAATGAATTGAATCAGCTCAATAACAGGCAGGAGTACAAAATCAGCAAATGTAACCAGGTTTGGTCTCCTTTTACCGTAGGGGTTAGGCACAAGTTTAAATGTAATGCGTGCGTCACTTTGATGTGACGGTGTGGTTGTGTGTGCGTAATTTTATCGTGGGTACTCCTACGCAGCTGAGACACACACCGCGCAATTCATAGCATTGTGACTTGATGTAATTGTGACGTGCGAATGAACAAACATGATGTTTGATTATATGTAAATTATGTATGGAAGAGAAAATTATCACATATGTAGATTCCATTTTCTGTAGTACTGTATGCAACCACATCCAATCATATACCACCATGTATATGCAATTTTTCATGAATCTGTATTGAGTAAAAAAGAAATTGTATGTGTTTGGGACCACACGATAGAAGTGCGAACTTATACAACATTTACAATGTTAACCAATAAATGTAGTAGAAATTATATTAAGATCATTTCATGAATATTGGATACATATATGAGGAACGAAGCGAAATTAATATCATAAAACAAGATTATTGATTTTTGCTCTATAATAATATTGACAATTTATGAAACTATTATAATGTATCAACTACTCAGGTATATTTTACTCTGATTAATTTTATTATTCACCACAATTTAAGAATGAAACAAAAGGTTTGATGTGACTGAAACATCATGTAAATACTTTTGATTCAAGTCTCTTTAGATATCTAGGAAAAACACCGTCAATCGTCGTTTCATATTTTTTATGTTTTTTCATCTGGATCATTGGATATATTTGAATTTAATGTTGATTTCAAAAAATCAACTAAAGGCTTTGATTCGTTTCTTCACTCAAGCAACACTCAATTCTCCGCTCGAAATCATAGGTAATTCATTTAGTGTAGGTTTTGACAATCGAATTAATATATTGATATTCCCTTCCCATTGAAAATGAAGTTTGTGAAGACAGCAGTGACTGTTTGAAGCCTATCGAACGATAACCTTCCAAACTCATTTTGTAAATCAGTGATAGAGATAGATTCTCCCCAGCCCTCAAAGAATGTAGAATTTTTATTTTCAGTCACGATGTGGAGTGTTTCGATGCGTGTTACTTTTGATAATGCAACGTATACCAATTGCTGAGAATGCATTTTCCCATACCCATAAACAATTATGGCTGATGTCACCCATCATGACTTATGGATCGTTATAGCGCATGCACATATAGGTACTAGCGGGAAATAATAACGTTTGGTATTTTTTATTTTGTTATTATTAAAAGGTGGAGTGCATGTTGTTCCAACTATAGGTGTAAGAGTTATTCACGCGAGCATTTAATATCTCTGTATTCTGTTTGAAATCATCGTTGGACTGATTTTCTTGATCCATCTTTTGTAACGGACAATATTTGAATATTTATGTATTTCCATGTATTTGTTTAGGGAATTCTTTTACAAACTGCACACCAATTCAAACTTGTCATTGCTGAATGTTCCGAAAATTTCTTTACAACTTATATACAACTTATATACATGAAATTACTTGACACGTATTTCAGGATTTTGATGGAATTTTTTTTTTTTTTTTTTTTTTCGAAACTATCCACGTATGAATTTTCGATAATTTGATGAATTTTCCTCAACTTTCTCGTAATCTAAATTCATTATCTATAGTTTTACTAATACGATATACTCTTGTCTACGAAACACTTCTTTTAAAAAAGTGGCATCTGTAGTGGATCAGAAGTAATAGAATGTTTTCAAGTGCAAATCACGCAGAACAGAAGATCTCTAATGCACGCAACGCGTTACTTCCGATCAATAGAAATGCCACTTTTCTAAAAAATGGATTTTCTAGATGAGAAGATAAAGAACAAAATGGTATTCTTTCGAAATGATTTTGAAAAAATCTTGAATCTAAAAAAAATTTCGTAATAGATAAAAGTCCCTCCGAAATAAGCATTTATTTTCATAAATATTATTGAAGAAGTTACAGTCGTTGAAATTGAATAATTTTTCACCCATCAATCTTTCATGCTTGAATTTCTGGGCAACGTATATTACAAAAGGGTTGATCGGTGGATGCATATTATCAATAACACTTTTTGCACAATCAAAATTACTCATAAAATTTGAGTTCTGATTCGAAATACCTAGTATTGGAAAATAGACTGCATTACTTTTTATCGAACTGAAGAAAAAAAATATTGTATTGCCCTGGTAAACAACTTCCGTATCCGATGTTAATAATGAAGTATTGAGAGTGTGAACATACCTAAAATGATTGAATGGAAAAATTTTATTTCTTGCACATTCATAGTACAGATAGGGTTACGAACAATCAATAAATTTTTTTTTGTTTCCATCTCTGTTTTAGCTCAAAATAAATATTAGTCGTACTTTTCGGACGCTGTTCAAAGCACAACGCAATGTGATTACTCAAAATCGATACGGTCCACTTTGACATAGCAGAAGTGCAGTTTCATGGGAAGTGAGTGCTATTTCAGAAGTGCTTCAATCAAAATACACGAAGATTGACAAGTTGCCATTTGGCAGCAGTTAGTTTAAATATATTTGTATCGTATCACGATTGATTGGCCGTGACTTAATTTGTTCAGCATCGGAAAATAAATGAAAAAATGAGTCCCGAATAAATATAGTATGTAATATATTTCATTAACGTTTGGAAGTATAATGCTTCTCCAAAATATGATCGAAGACTGAGTATGTACAAAATGCATTTACAATAATTTGAAAATTCAGAGAGGGAGGGAAGTAAATGGCAAATGAGTAAAGGCGTAGTCGGAGAGTGGGATATAGGCGATAGTTATTTACTTAAGACGGCAGACAATATTGCTATACAACTTATTGTTGGAAAAAAATAATGAAAAATTAGGTTCGAAAAGATAAATTTACAATTATAGTTATTTCTCCCTACAACATATGAGGCATTCCAAATGGAATCGGCCAGTCATCTGACTTTGCATCTCCGATTTTTTTTGATAATTTTTTGACTCATAGTACCCATTGAGAAAGACCTTCATGATTTTTTGGAACTTTTTTTGTCCAGCCGTTTTTGAGATATCGATTTTCGGAAAAAATGGCTGTTTTTTTTCGAATGCTTGTCACTTTGCGAAAAAATGGCCGATTAGGACGATTTTTCATTTTCAATTTTCCTTTCTTACAGTACTTTCAGAATATAAAATCAAAAAAATTTCGAAATCGTATTTCTATAAAATTTTTGAGTGCGAATTATAAAATGTTGATTTCCAAAAAACACGTACCAATCAATTTTTTTGAAAATTTTCCCTAACATACTATCACCCATTACGCAACTTTTTCCTTAAGTCCACTGATGAGCAAATGATTTGATCTATTTTTTTTTCGAATGCTTAAATTTTCATGTTCAGTGAAAAGTGATGTTTTTTTTTTCAATTTTCGTCTTTAGGCGCACAATTAAATGGAGATATCCCTACGAAATTCCATAAATTGAATTCCCAAATGATTCTCGAGCTCTGAACATTGAATGTTGATTTTTTAAAAAACCTAGTAATCGATTTAAGGATCTATGTTTTTTCGAGTTTAAAAACTATTCATTTCACTTATATATATGCAAGAATATCTGAAATCATAATACTTTACATCGAAGTTACTTCCGAGGACTATGTGACACGTAATAATTATTAATTAGTTTGGACATTGATTAAAAGCACAATAAATGGGTCAAATAAAGTAAGCATTATATTAGATAACATTTCTCAAATTCCAGATATTTCTTGATATATGTAAGTAAAATACAAAATTCTCAAACTCGAATAATCATAGATTCTTAAATTCGATTATTACGTTTTTTAAAAAAATCAACATCCAATGCTCAGAGCTCGATAATCATATGGAATTCCAATTTATGGAATTTCGTTGGGTTTTTGATACATAATTGTGCGTCTAAAGACGAAAATTAAAAAAAAAACATCACTTTTCACTGAACATGAAAATTTGAACATTTGAAAAAAAATATATCAAATCATTTGCCCATCATAGGACTAAGGGGAAAAGTTGCGTAATGGGTGACAGTATGTTGGGGAAAATTTTCAAAAAAATTGATCGGTACGTGGTTTTTGGAAATCAACATTTTATAATTTGCACTTAAAAATTTTATAGAAACACAATTTTGAAATTTTGTTGATTTCATATTCTAAAAGTTACAGGCATTTAAAAAAAAAGAGCCATTGTTTCCGAAAATCGATATCTCGAAAACGGCTGAACAAAAAAAGTTCCAAAAAATCATGAAGGTCTTTCTCAATGGGTACTATAAGTCAATAAATTTTTAAAAAAATGGGAGATGCAAAGTCAGATGACTGGCCGATTCCGTGTGGAATGCCCCATATGTTTTTAGATGAACTTATTTTGAGTTCGATTCACGATGTCATTACAAAGCAATTTCGAAATGAATATAAATATGCATTTGAACTATTTACCATAAAGATTGATCGAAACAATAAATTTTCAAGCAATATAATTTGGACCAGTTGAAAGAGCTAAAGTTATAAACTGAATATTTTCTGAATTATGAAAGATAATTGAAATAATTATAATATAAAGTTGAAGATTTATGGCTATACAAATAATAATTCTGAACAATTGATATGACCATTATGACGTCATAGCAATATTTTTATGATATTTTGATACTATTTTCGGTGAAACCGATAGTACAAGTTATCCAGCGTTCAAACTTAATGTATCGTCTGAAATTTTGTAGATTTCCATGTAAAATAATAACTATTAGAGGGAAAGATGGAAATATGGCCTCTCGTTTGGATTTCCATTACAATCAGGATTTAATTATTTCTTTATGGATTATAGTCATAGTCAACTAATTCGAAATGTATTGGATAATGAATAATTCATAAAAAAAGCTGTGATGCGTTTTGACATAATACGTCGTCATATATGATATATTTATTCAAAAACATTATCTTACTTCGATCAATACATATTCTTCATAATTATCTCATGAGTAACTATCAATACTTTGACATTCATTTCATATTTTTTGAAAATGTTTTCTTCCAATCATCAAATATCATTAACGATACTTACAATTTGACTACTTGGACGTCAAATTTTCCATTCATCTCATTCAAAGGAAATACCTAAATTACGGAATTCCAACGCAAGGTAGCTGGCCACCTTCGGATTACGTGACTGCTTTTCATCTATGACTACGTACAGCTATTTTGATGATGCATAAGTTTCAAGTTCCATATAAAAAGTTGTACCTTTTGAATTTCTTTTTGTCACAGCCCAGATCATCGAATTTGATGTTTCTTCCAACATCTTCCAGTTGCTCTTAACAACAGTGCCTTGAGCTGGATGGTCACATTCACATAAATGACACAAATTTTCCCCCTGAAGAACTTCCATATATGCATTAAGTATTTGTATGTCAACTTTTATGTTTTCAAGCAAGAACTGTAAACATATGTATCTAATTATTCTGACTCATTCGATATCGTTCATCTTGCTGCTTTACTATATTCTGTACGACAAGTTTTTTGTTGCATTTCATCTAACTGTTCTTTTTGGAATCTGAGAATAAAAAATTGAATTATTCGCTACAAATTTAGTACACTCAATTCTGAACCTAGATCTCAAATTGCGATAACAGAAGAGGGATGGGGCATATATTACACGCATGAATATGTTGATGGTGACTTAACAAAGTTTTTTCAATACTTCCACTAAAATTGAGATTTTTTTCCTGTCATTTACGGTGGTGATATGACAGGTAGAATATATGTTAGAAGTGAAATTCAGTACGTATTTAGTCAATGAAACTAACAGTTCTGGTGTAATACACGAAAATCAGCCGAATTTATAAAAAATTGAACTTTGGCATTGAATAACTTTCGAACAAGTAAACTCATCAAATGATGAGAATATACCTTTTTTTCTGATCGTTCAATTCTAGACAAAAATATGTATTGTGATTTGCTGCGTAATTGGTAATTTGCAAGTTATAAAAATCAGATGTAAAAACAATTTTTCTCATGTTATTTTTATGGAAAATAGAAAAATGCGATGCGAACTATCTCAATATCGAAATTGAGAGCTGATATTTCCGGGGACTTGTTTTTTGACCCAAACGGAAATTGAAAGCTTGGTTCCAAGGAGATAAAAATTTTTGTTATTTTTTAAATCACCCTAATATGTACATATTTCACGTATGTATCAGGATCGTGCAAGAATGGTACCACATCATCTCGTGTTAAGTTCAAAAGTTTCATGAAGCTATACCACTTACAAGTAACTTTTAGCCGGAGGTTGTATTTAAAAAAAAATGAACAAATAAGCAGTCGCGGGACTGCCGACAGGAGTGAAAACATATTTCTGATATGAATTGATAAAATTTTAATAAATAAGGTGGCGTCAGTCCATGATTCAAATCACAAATGAAGTTAATCAGTCAATGTATCTACACATGACGTAGAATTGTACTGCATTGTGAAGCCGTCCACACTAGAAAATAGGCCGAACGAATTCGACCGAATTTTCTTCTCATATACCGCCTGGCGAGCGAACCCGAACAATAATGTTCGCCAGTGTTTGTTAGCACGTCGACATTAGCCGAAAGTGGCTGAAAGAATTCTTTCGCCACTGTTTCTTCACCTTCGTTCGTCTAGTGTTTACTCGGCCTAAGTCTATTGGGACCATGCAAAAATGGAGCCACGCCATCCCGTGTTCAATTTGAATGTTTTATGAAGCTATATCATCCAAAAGTAACCACCAACTGGAGGTCGAATTTAAAAAAAAAAAGTCTGTGACAAGTGTCATAACGTACTGAAATGTAGTGATGTCGCTCTCAAGGGTTCAGAATTTCTCCACCCCACGTGCGCGTCCGTTCCTTCAATCCCCGTCATCGGCTTGTACGGTCCCAATAGCCGCCGCACCCACAGCCTATGTACTTTTAGCGTGGAAAGGAAAATAATGCTAGTGCGCAGGCGCCACAGACTCTTCATGACATCACTGCACGAGCGAGCTATACAATGGATACATACATGCTATATGGACTGTAGCTGTATCATATATGTATTATAACGGCCACCTTTCCGAAAAAAAGCTAGAATCCGGTATTATTTATTCCCAGCCGGACTTACCGTTATGAAAATATTAATTGTGCTTTATTTTGTCCAAACCCAAGAGAGAATATTCAAAGGATGCCACCCTAGTTGATAAATTTGAAGAAAAAGTTCCTAGATATAACTAGGGAATTTCTCCAGTAACTTGTTGTTTTGCCGAAATGCTAAAAATGAAATAAAAGTAGGAATAATCCTGAAAAGAATGACTCGAATACTCTAAAATAAATAATTAGGTCAAATAAGGTTAAATCAATGGTGATTTATATAATTAACAGATTCAAGAAATGGGAGAACCAAAAAAAAGAAATTAAATTTACTGTTATCAAATGAATTTTTATAGTTTTGAACACTTTTGCCAACATATTAAATGTTTGATACTTATTAAAAAATGTTTGATAATATTTATTACTAATCACTAATTGAATTTAAGAATTTGATAGTGATTGATAGCGAAAAAAAGTATGAATAAACGATCAATTATGATATTAACAAGAGCGATTTCAGCGAATTATACAAAAGTAAAATTGAATGACAATTTATTATTATTTCCCAATAATATCAATGAACCGAACAATACGATCGTTTCTACGAATAATTTATTATTGTTGTTTCACTAATATTATTTTTATGAACGCGAATTTTATACAATATAACAAAACGTGCCTTTTGGATATCGTCTCTCTCTTCCTAACACGCGTGGAGCCCGGAGTGGGTCTACAAATACTGATTTTATTCACGAAATATAATTTTATTATTAATAATAATAACCTTAGAACTATTGACTTAGCCCCCAAAGATATTGCTGCGGTGTCAAACTGTTCAGAAATATATAAAAAGAAAATGAACAAATATTAACGAAGAAATTGCCCAACAATGGCGTCACTCACCACTTACTATATTCTCAATATAACTTCTCTATGCAATGCCGTACTTATTAAACTTCCACAGCATTCATCAACTCGCACAAGTCTTCATTGAAATATAGGAAATCTTCCGGTACAATATTCTTACTTCGTTTTACAATATTTAAATACAATAATTCCCTTTTTCCAATTATATTTTCCCTTCACACACATGCAGCACAACCATACTCTACGATGTTGATTGGCTGCGACAATTCAAATTCAAACATCAGGATCTCTGATTGGCCGGTCATTGACCTGAAGCGGACTCTACCGGGATAAAAATTATAAGGTCCATAATTATTTATCGACTGCAGTATTGAATTATGCAGGTTGGATCATAATTATTCGGATAAATTCGGTAGTCCAGTGGCGCCAAGTCAATGTTTTCATCTCAGACAGTGTCCCTAACCCTCAAAAATGTCATACATGGCATATTGTTATTGTCCACTATAGTTGAGCGTCATGTGGATGTTGTTCAGTCCAAATTATTATAGGGTGAAATTATTATATTGTGATCATTCATTCATATTATTTCCTCCGGATTTTTCGCTACCGTGAGTATTATTTTGTAATCACTATAATGTCCTATCACTTATTTGGCTTGATGTTCCTCTCACCACTTCGTTTTTAGGGTTATGCAGATCATTGGATGGTTTATTTTGAAATCCTATTTTGCCTCTATTTGCCCAACACTCTGGAAAACGTCTTATTTGATTCATTTGATTGAACGAAGTCCACTTGATGATTTCTCCTTGATGATATTTGGTGCTGACTTCCGGCTTTTATATGAACATTCACACATTACACTCACAATCATTTATACATTTACACACCAGCTAAACTTTCATCAAAATTTTATTTAATTCATCCGGATATTTTTTACTTAAATGTTAATTGTCAATATTGTTTTATTACGGCGCAGCAATATTTTTCTATAAAAAGAGGCGAGGGATGATGTGTTCGAAGCACATCATCACACTATATATAGACGATTTCAAGGTTGGTAACGATCACGCGAGTTCAATGTTTTACACCCATCCGAAAAAGTGCCTAACGCGCCATAAGAAGTTTCCATTTCAAAAATGTCTGTGACAAGATGCCAAAACGTACTGAAATGTGATGTTGCAGCTCTCGAAGGTTTAGAATTTCTATACTCCACGCACACGATCATTCGTTCAATCCCCTCCATCGACTTGCACGGTCCCAATAGACAGTGTTGAGCCGCCAACATCATGTGTATTGAACTACAGCTGCATTGCTGCGTAGACTTGATTGACTGTGTGCGTTACATCCGTCGCGTTCATCATATAAACTTGTGGAAAAACTTGAAAGGCTAAAAAATTTTCCGAAATTGTTCCGTATTATTTGACAGACTGCATTTCAGTGAAAAATGGTTGTATCGTGGTTTAAAAAAAAAGATTGAAGCTGGATGAACAAGCTATCTAATCCCATCGATGGCTTGACTAAAAAAAAAATTCCCTAAGTTCGTGGATCGAAAAGAAATAGAAACGAAATTTGCGAATTTTTTTTTTTTCATGCTATTTCTTAGGATTACGTTATGACCCGTGGCTTCCAAATTATTTTGCTACAAGATCTGAAAAGTATTGTCTCAGAGTTCCAAAATGCTTTTTTTGAAAACTCAATACGACCATTTTTTACTGACATACAGCCTGTCAAAAAACACAGAAAAATTTCAGAAAATTTATCGACTTTTTAATTTTTTTCACTAGCGTATAGTTTTATTCGATCTATTTTTCACCATCTGTTCCTAATATGTATATGGAGCATTTCATGTCATTTCGGCAAACGTTTGGACGCAACCCTCTTCAATTTCACTAATTTTTTTATACGTTGTAGTACGTATTGAAAACAACTCGCATACTAATTTTTAGCCTTTTATTTCGAACCGTTATTGAATCATTAATTTTTGAAATTTTTGGGTAAGGAATTTTCAATTGATTACAGATTTGTGATATGTATCGATATCCAAGAAAAGTTGGTAGGTATTATTTTCGTTTTCGTATGTAGTTTTAGGAAAAAAATAAAAAAAATCATCCGAAGTCATTATCACTTAGTGATTCACGTTTGAATATTCAAATCGAGATTTTCAAAAAGTTCGACACCTCCGATTTTTTTGAAAAATTCTCCCTAAATTCTACTCCAAATAACGAAATTTTTAAGCCACTGTCCAGGATGTGATCGCAATTATTTCTATTTTTTATCGAATTTTGAAATTTTTTTTTCATCCAATTATCGATAATTTCATTTTTCCAATTTGAATACTCCCTAAAAATGTTACAAATAATTTTATCGAAAATGATCATACGTGACTTAGTCAAAAATATTTCACTTAGTGTAATTATTTTAGACATGAACGAATTTTTTTTGTTATTTTTCAACACGAAACGATTGTTTTTCATTTTTTTCAATTGTGCTATGGATTGAATACTTTTCTGAGTCTGAATATTGCTTCTTTTCCACTGTATAATTCGATGAAGGTGTGACTTTATGAATTTTTTGTGTTGCCGGTATTAGTTTAGCATTTGTAAAACGAACGTCTAATTTTTATTTCATTTCATCATATTGTTGGACTGCTGAAAACCTGATATTGACGTTCTGTTAATTTTGGGACGACCAGTCGAACAATTGTTTTGGTGTCAATATTTGGAGATGAGGTGGTAACTGTAGAATTGCTCGTGTGGCCATTCTTTTAACTGTTCCACCAATTCCATCACAAGGTCCTTTGCCGTGTGCTGTTTACAGTTAAATACAGTTAAGTTTACACCAAAACAATTGTTCAACTGGTCGAACAAGCATGCAAGTTGTTTTCAATACGTACTACAGTGTATAAGAAAATTAGCGAAATCGAGGAGGGTCGCGTCCAAACGTTTGCCGAAATGACACGCAATGCCACATATACATCGATGGGTAAAGATGTGAAACCAAGTGAATATCTCTGGAATGGTTATAGATATAGAAATTAAATTTGGAGGGTAGACATAAGAACACATTGTGCATTTGTTTTTGATTTTTTCACCAATTCTCAACTCCTGGTTCAACCGGAAGTAATGTCGATTTCAAAATTTCAAATGGCACACCCAGTATTTCATCTTAGTTTGGATAGAGCATTCCCTCACGAATATACGGATATGAGGTTTTATATTTTTTATTTCAATGCCAACCTAGATATCAATAAAACAGTATCTGAAGAAAGTAAAAAACTAATGATGTATAGTAGTTGATTGAAAAAATTTATAATCATATCATCAACTCAAACTACTACAAATTTGTTTAAACAAATCACTACCACGATGATTTTCATTTGGTCAACCAAATCACGGCAAGTATACGGTTTCCATGGCGCCGCCAAATGACAATTGATTTTTGTAGAACGCGAGGAAATAAGACGTTTTCGGAGAATAATAAATTTCAATATCTCGCTTAGTTTCCGAGATATCGAAACTTCAAAAAAATTTTTTCATATTTTTATTTTCATGTTATGTTTGATATTTTTCGGCGAAATAAGACTCAACAAAGTCTTAATTCGTCGAGGAAGGTATGGATGTAAACGAATAATCTGTATGTGCGCCTCAAAACAAATTTGACCGTCACAGTCGCACTAGGAAATGGAATTCAAACTATAATGTAAGGAGACACAAGATTCCTGGAATTGAAAATTTTGTGTTTACATACATTTTGTTTACATCTAGGAATCTTATATTCCAAGTGGGTGGAATCTTATACCCCACTTGAATACAGGAATAACATGAACAGATCATTTGTTTACATTTATATTCATATTTGATATTTTCTATCATTATGGTGTTGTCTTCAGTAACAACTGGTCTATCTATATTTCGACTGGGGTAAAACTTTTTGCAAGTCACAAAATTTTAGGTAAAAAAATTATTTCGTCAAATATTTCATGAATAAATATATCTTTGGCGAAATCATCATTTTTGTTCACATACTATTTCTTCACATTTATTCGTTTTTATTGTGATAAATGGCGACTTCTCTAGCTCTAACATGATTTCTTTCATACTGGATGATGCAGTTGAAATTCAGTAAACTGATTTCCTCGTCTTCACCTAGCAAAGTCTCATGAAAAACCACCATATTCCATTTTTTTATGATGGGATTCAATACATACGTAGCCTGAGTAATGTAGACTCTGGCAATTGAAAAAATATATCGGCAATCCTTCTCTTCGTCGTATAAATTCAATTATTTCTTGATCGAGAGTCTCCAAACAATTTGAAGATAATCTTTGTGTTAGAGAATGCACGAAGTTATTTTCAGATTAATAATGGACAGGCTGGTTAACAAAAAATATGTTGTTTATTTAATTAATTAAGTTAATATTAAATAAGATGTTGCACAAAAATTATGAATAAAACAATAAAGAATATCTGGTGAGCGCGATTATTGCAGTTTGCGGAATGCAATGCACGTGTCGCACACGCGGTATACGCAGTTTATAATAATGTGAGTCGTAAATCCACAATTATTACTTATGATATTAACAGCATTTTTCTCTCAACGATTGAAACAGATTGATTTTAATTATGATGTGATTAACAATGATAAATTCAGTCTTACAAGTTCACACACACAATTATTCAATGCACTTGCCACGTGGAATGTAAAGCCACGAGGTTCACAACGATTATTTCAGTTTAAATTGCAATTGTTTACACACAATGTTGACGATTATTACACTAAGCGGTTAACAATTATTCTGATAAGTTCAATGTGATACAAAAGACAACGATTTTAATGCACGATGAAATACAAACGATTATTACAGCAAAAAAATGAATTTGCGCAGGTAGAGGCGTCCAAAAATGTCGCAACAGTTGTACGGTCAGTTGAACAGTAGTAGCGGTAGACGAATTAGGCATAGGCAAAATAGCCAAAAATGCCTAGTAATATTAATTGACCAATGCACGCGATGCATTTCGTCAGGTTGCGCCATCAGGGTCAAAAATAAGTGACCAAATTCAATGGCGTCCATTCAAATCGATTCATATCATAGATCTTTCTCGAACACTTTGGAATTTTTGTTGAAACGATGCCATTGTTGTTGATGGTTTCCGGCTATGGTAAAACCTCAGATTGTCATTGCATGTAATCATGAACAATCTATCAGTAGAAGTAGCACGTGACAATGTGACGTATACTAGTGATTGTGACTGGTTCATATCATATTCATAGACGATTTCAGAGTACGTACCGCCCTGTGATTTATGTATGGTACTAGCACATGCGTGAACTACAGGGAAATGTGTCCGTTTTGCAGTCATTGTTTCATTTGTTTATAAGTATAAAATGATCTTATCACGCTACCGCAGGCCGTAGACTGTGACAGACGGCATAATATAAAAATGTTACTATATTCACCATATGCATATGTAATTTGCCCCGTAATAGGTATCCAAGAAACCTCATCATCACCTATTGTAGTCAATCTAGTTATATTGTCAAAAATATCCCACTTTCAATACGTACGTACTTGGCGCGTCCTATCAGTTGATGGAGTTTATATTAATTGAAATTTCATGTATAATTAACATCATCAATTATGCTTAGTTCGGACGCGCCAAGTACATTCGTATGAAAAGTGGAATATTTTTGACAATATAACTAGATTGATTACAATAGGTGATGATGAGGTTTCTTGGAAATGGCAATCAATGACACCTATGATTGATATGTATTCTGCTATAATCATAAATAACTAATATAATTACATGGTAAGTCTATAACTTTATATTGTGTACTTGGCAATAATGACTGATATCAAATCTTTTTGTAAAGTGATTTTTCAAAGTAACTTTTTCCAGAGTAATTTTTGCAATTAAATTTTTTTGTCATATGAGAACTTGGCGCCTTTTTTTTCTTTTTTTTTTTTTTCAAAATTTTTTCGGTTTTGATATCACTCCTTTTTTCATTACAAGTACAATAATTAAAATTGAAACTTTCGGAAATAATCGACATTTTCTGATTAATACATAATGAACAATATGGGAAATGAATATAAATCATCTATCGTAATTTGAATTTTCTCTAAAAATTTTTATTACATGCAAACATAAATTCATCTGGATCAATAGAATACAAATCAGTCTATCAATAAACTTTTTTGTATAAAATGATGATCCTCATATATAACTTTCAAAATTGATTCAAAGTTGTAACATTAAATTGTGTGATTTTTAGAGAATTTGTTTATATGATATTTCATGCATTTTTCATTTATTTATATTCGAGATGTGATGATACATGTACTAATTATGTACGATGGTACGTACGATAGTTGCATCTATATCGAGCCATACTGCAATTACATTTATAATGCGTAATTATTGGAGATAAATACGTACTTATCATAAATGAATTGAATTTTTTCATGTCAGTTGAAAAAAAAATAAATCCGTTGTTATTATAACACATTAATAAATTCAAATATATGATGTATATAATTATAACTTTCTGATTCATACTCGATAAATATAAACTTCCAATTTTATTATTACTATTTCTATGCTTCGTCGGTAACTCATTATCCTTAAAAATTTTCAATTTAGTATTGACATTAACCGCTAGAGTAGAGAAATAATCATTATATTATGTTTCTTGATATTAACTTTGGCTAGTGTCGAAGTTGGCCGCCAGAGTAGAGAACGAATAAAATTCTGTCATGAAAGAAAAGGACAAGCTTATAGATACAACGTGTGTTAGAAGAAGGCAGTTGCCAACTTGCAATAATAAGAGGCCAAAACGATAGGAAGTTTCAGAAGTAAGAGAAAGATACTACAGTAGAGATTGAAGAGAGACAAGTTTATAGTATCATATACACATTGAATAAGGATGCCCAACAGACGACGACGACCAAGACTGAATTTTTTCCATCATGAAAATCATGAGTTTTTAACTTCAACTCAATATATCTTCCGTAATACGGAACGTAGGGAAAAAAAAATCAGTTTCATTATATATTTTGGACACAAGCTTCCGATCGCGTTCATTATTTTTCCCTCAAATTCTGTGCATATATGAGATCTCATAATAGTGGTCTCCTACAACTTGGACTTTCGCGCAAAGATACACGGTACGTTGCATCTCGCTTCAAAGTGAACTTGGCGCGAGACACTACCGTGTCTCTTGATATCGTCGATAAATATACCATATATGAGTAGCAAGCGGTCGACAACAGAGTGGAGAGACCACAAAACACCGCACAAAGCGGAGACCTAAAACTGTGAGCTTCTATAACTGTAAGTCTCAAACGTTACACGTTTTCGTAGCGCTAGCTTGTGTGACGTGACCTTGAATTTTTACTCCAAGCGCACGTATAGAAGTTTTACTCCAAAAATTGAACTCTACATGAGGCTCAAATAGAGGCTGCTTAATTGATGAAACGAGCCAGTCTTGATTCAGTTACAATTTAGCAAGTCAAAGTTTTTTTTGCGAGTTCTATGCCTACACAAATTCGACCAGGTGATGATAACATTGTTAAACAAGCCTTATTGTTGCACGATAACGCCCATATAGAACTTTAGAATTGTCCTCAATTTTTCCTACTCGGAAATGGACTGATTGCACATTTTATTTCATTTAATGTTTCATGTAGTGAGAGGTCAGGCAAGATGGGCTCAATGAGAATATCAGTCATTTGACTCTCAGAGGGTTTTGACAAAACACTGTCGAAGAATCCCAAGCAGCGCTGTCGCGCTATCTATAAACATGTACGTGAAGACTCAAGCAGCGTGCCAGCGCTTGTTTATTTTTTATGTTGAGAAATGCCGAGCGACTGAGTCAGTTGTTCACAATATTCAAAATGTACTGCGTTTTCTCGACATAAAATCTGAACAGCGCGATTGCGCTGCTTGTGACTCAAACGGTTAAGAATTCAAACGTAATTTCATCTAATATTTCTTATTGTAGTTTGGCCAAAATCAAGTACATGTGAAATGCCATGTTCCTATAGTAGCCATGCAGTATTGCAGTGGCCATGCTCCTACATTCAAATTTGAAAAAGTAAAGTATGATGTACCGCGCTGACCATGACGAATTGCGCAGACCGAGTCGAAATTTTGTTCCTACTTCAGATTTGCATACAGCTCGTTTCGTAGAAATTTAAGATATTATTAAGGACAAACTATTTAATTTTAGTTCTTTCCAAGACCTTAGAAATGGCAGATATTTCCATTTCTTCCACTATAAGGTATCAAAAAGGTATAACGAACTTTAATTTGTACCTTCTCGTATCTGCATTCTACATGGATAATAAAGGTATGAAAAAGGAACAATTAAGGAAAACTAAGGAGTTATTAAGGTTCTAATGACTATGGGTCGTTCCATGCCAACGCGAACCTCAATGACAGTCACCCCCTCCGATTTCGTTAATATTTGGTGAGAATTTTCTACTTGCCGATATTAAAAAATTCCCCAAATCATTTTTTCGGGAAAAGTTTTTGTTTTCGAGATATAGCAAAAACATTTTTTAAGGATTTTCGACTTTTTATGTTTTAAGCTATTGTATAGCTTTTATCGCGGGCTTTGAGCGTGGCGACCGAATCAAGAAATTCCGTAACGAAAAAAACCTAACGCCCCCCACTCCGACCGGCACAGCAGTGCATCGTCTAACGTCGTTTCAGTTCGGCAGACTTCGGCACGGTGTTTGTGTGCGTGCGACTAGGCGTATGCGTGTAGACTAGCTGCTAAGTGCTCATAACTGATTCTATCTCTTTTCGACACAATGCATAAGTTGATAAAAAATGCTATGCAATAGCTTTACCGCGGCAGTCCCCGAGTGCCACAGATCATTTGTTTATTTTTAATTGGTTTTTGTGCTACAACTATTGTTTTTTCCAACTGATTTGACTGAAGACTCTTCAGCAGCTATCATCTGCATTCCAAATACTCAAAAACCCCAACAAATGGTCAAAATTTGAAAATGATAGGTTTTTAATTGAATAAATGTGAAAAAAAAAATGAAAAATAAATTTCTCTGTTGTCGCTCTATTGATTCAGCTGCTTTTGGTCTTAATATTTTCCAATTATGCTATAGAAATATCCTTGAAAAATTCGTTTTGTGATTTCAAGTTTTGAGTGAGAACCGGTGAACTTAAATCGCGAGCGTAAAAATTTCGACTCGGGCTGTTCCGAAGTATCTATATACATGTTACATCTTGTATTGTCATTTGTTCAGTTATACCAATGTAATTTTGTGCTTTGATCAATATAATATTATACTCATATGATAATACAATATTCATAAAAACTATGCTATTATGATACAAAGTGAAACTGGACTTGAGTTTTATGTTGTGCAGTATATTTTAATCAGTGATTTTCACACATTGTCCATTGTCAGTAAAAATGATGATGTACTTTTTGATATACACTTGATGCGTGAATGATGAGAGTTAATATATATAATGTGTGGAAGTGGTATTGATGTGAATAAATTGAAAAAAATAAACAAATGATCTGTGCCACTCCGGGAGTGCCGGCAGAAGTGAAAACTTGAACATTAACGTTGTACATTTTTTAATATTTTGGAATGGTTAGGGAATAATTTCGGACGAATTGCTTTATTTATCAGTATAGAAGTACTATCATTTATGTGTTCCATATTTTAAACACTTTATATATGAGAATTTTACAACTATACAGACGGTCGAGCCATCAGCAGATCAGCTGATCAGCATTCAACAGTAACCATCACATTCAGCATGGTGAGCGATAAATTTCTAGTGCGCAGGCGCCACGCACTAGATGCTCCCACCACATCACTGCCGTGCATGCACGTAGCAGCCTGTAGTACAAACACAAACGCACACTCACACAAGCGCCCCGTGCCGCTTAAACGAAACAGCCAGCAGGCATACATTTTCGGCGCGCTGCAGAAAGAGAGGGGGTTCCTCTCCTACGCCGGCAGTCTACCCTCCCTACATCTTACGAATTTTCTATCAGCATCACGTGACCCTGACGCGAGTTCAACATTTTCTACCCATCTAAAAAAAAGTGCACAACGCCGCTAAAGAAGTTTTACTTCAATAAATCTCATTCAAGGCGTTGAGTTTCTTGATGTCTTACAACCTCATTTTTTGTGTTTATTTACGTAGTTCCATATATCGAATTTAGATGTATGTTACACGGCTTTCTAACTAAAAATTCTCTTCGTGTAAAATTCATCATTTGAGGATCTAAATCACATTGCAAACAACTTTACGTTAGGGTCTGCTTTCCTACTTCTTACTGCATCTAACTGGAGGAGTTAGACGTTGAAAGTGGAGATTAAATTTCGACTCGGGTTGTCACATCACTTATGCGTAACTCTGAACGCTGAACACGCTCGTCCGAAGTTTCACGTTGATACTTCTTATCCAATCATGAAACCTACTGTTTCCATAATTTTTTATACAGGTTCATAGCCTCCATTGAGTATAATAGCTCTTATTAATGTAGCGATCTCAACCATGTTATCCCCTTGACATTCATTACGACATTTTTGTTAGAAATAGTCAACACAAATTTTGAGTTGACTTGTATGCAAAATTTTTCATTGTGTAGTATTTTCAAGTATACTATATTTTTATTCCCACTTTAAGATCATTTTTTTGAGGGACTCATCTCCTTTATACGTATAAGTACGTCTAATAGTTGTTGCCTGTTTCATGTTCCATTCCAATTCTATGCTATATTTTATGTTTGATCAATTTTTCCATAATTATACAGAAGCAATACTTTCAGTGCGTGGTTACTTTTCAATTCACGTTTATTTCTTTCTGGATTCTCAAAAAGCACTCCCCATACTCTTTTTGAAATTACATTCGTCACGAAGTTGAATTGGAATTTCGAAGTGACGCATGAAGGGGTGAGCAAAAAAGATCAGTACTGCTATCGAAGTGATGTTATTCATTATCGAACCCGAATCGAAATTTTGTTCCTACATTAGACCGTACTGTCTCTCAATTGTACCTCGTGTCTTCTAAATAGTGACTTCCCAATACATTTCTGTTGGAGAAATCGTGTTTTTCGAGCTTGTGAAAAAATGCCGGGAGATGTTATACCCGAGGTTGAAGTAAATGAATGTCTAATAATGTAAAATTAACGTTGTTGTTTATTATAAAATGCACTTTAGTTGATATCACATAAAATCAAAATATTTTTAATGATCTTAGCTTAAGATGAATGTATGAGTTAATCTAGATGTATAATTGTTGTATAACCACGAGATTATATGAATCGTCGTGGCTAATTATGCTAATGGCGGTATGACAAAAACACGTGGCGTTACACACAATGCCCAATCGATAATTATATGAATATATCGAGATGCAATCGGATAGCACTCAAATGTTGAGCATTCAAGCTCAGTACGTTGCACTTAATTGAATTGTAAAGTATTAAATCACGTTGTGATGCACATAGATTTTTTATAAGTGAAAGTGTGAAGTAAAGAAAAGCACGTTGCACTCGTTCCAAACCGGTAGTAGTAAGTATCGATCCTCTATCATGAAGAAGATAGAGAGGGACGGCTAGCGATGCGCCGTCGACAATAATGCATGTACATGAAGATCTCGCGCAGGCGACAAGGCTGTGTGAGTAGGCGCACAACAGCACTGCACATGCGACACGATTGTATTAGTTGTGCATGAGATCTCGAGCAGGCGACGAGCTTGTATTAGCGCCTGTGTGAGGCACCTCGCACAGCCGTCAAAATTGTGTGAGTGTATGCATGTAACGCCCCATTGACCCATATTTCTCTTTATCCTGAACACTTTCACATCCTTCATATTGATTCGAACCTCAATAACTTCTTAGTTTTCCTAACTTGTAGTCCGTTCAAATTAGTCCAAAAAATAAGAGTGGCTGTACAAAAATTCTCAAAAAACTGAAAGTTGGTGAAATTGTTCAAAACATAATTATAGATAAAATTTAATAAGTCCTCATCGATCCGATTTCATGATAAAACGGTGAGTTATATCATGAAATTAGTTCGAGGAAAATTGTAGATCATGTGATTATCTATGAAAAATATGATAATAATTGTTTTCCTAAGAGCCACCGTTTCTGAGATATAACGATTCAAAAAGCTGGAAAAGTTTTAATCGTCATCATATGCATGAATACGTCACGTATATACATCACTGAAGCTGTAATATAAGTAAATCAGGTAAAATACTCACAACAAGTCTAGGTTAATGTCAATGTTGGAAGAAACCTTTACTGTTGAAAATATATTGGTAAAACAAGTTAATAATGATGCTGATGTACTGATTATTAACACAGCAATAGAACAATTCAATTTTACAAATACAACTATTGTTGTTGGTGGAGATGCAGACTCACTTGTATTTCTCACCGCTCGAACACCAACTGAAAAAACTATTTTTTTTTATCAGGAAAAGCTCAACATCAATCGGATATATATTCATCGAAAAGTTTATCTATTTTCGCAAAGTGTCAAGACCATGTACTATTTTTACATGCAATAAGTGGCTGTTATACGACATTTGCATTTTACAGGAGGGGTCAAACAACAGTTTTTAAAATTCTTGGAAAAGAAGGCTTAGTTCAATGTACTCCTTGAAAAGAGTAATTCAATTCTACAATAAGTGATCACCATCGGAATTCGCTTCCTTCTTCCTATGTACGGAGCTCCCAAACAAATGATCATCAGCTTGACCCAAAAGAATGCGGTTGTAAGTTGGTCGACAATACAATAGAACCAGTTCTGACTTTACTCCCACCTGCGCCAGAAAAACTGCTGAACACAATTTTCTGCAACTGTAAAAATGAATGTAGTACTAAGTATGGTTGCAAAAAAGTTGGACTGCGTTGTTCTCTGGCATGTACAAATTTTCAAGGCCGGTTGTGCTCTAATGTTGAATCACCAATAGTAGAGGATTCGTTTGATATCAACGAGGAGACATGCGATACATCATAATTGAGGCAATTTACTTGCATTCAGAATGAAGAAGAAAGAAAAACAAAAAGAAGAAAATTAAGAAGAAGAATAACAAAGAGTAGAAAAAGAAGAAGAGGAAGCGGAAGTATTTGAAAATTATGAATCAGACGAATAAATTTCGCTACTTTTTTCTAATTTACACCACTTTTATCATTTCCCAACCTTGCTAATATATTGTAATGAGGTGGCCAGGCCACTCATTACATTCATTTGCGCCCGGGCGTATGCAATTGAACGTAAGAAGAAAAATGTGTGTAAAAGTATGAATGTGTCCGGAGTAAGTACAGAAGTGATGATCAACCTCGCCTTCACGTCCAAGTTGTACCCGCTATGGTCAATCAAAAGAGAGCTCCGGAATAGTTTATTGTCGTACAAGAGAATAATCGTATTGAGAGCCGCTGTATACTGCGTTACAACCATTATATGCAAGTGAATAGAGAGACACAACAAACTTTCTCAATTCAAATACCATTTGGCTGACGGCTTGAGAGAGAGACGAACACATTGACTAGTGACTGTTATCCGGAATGCAGCCGAAATTATATTTTGATTCACTAATAAGTGGAGCAATGGAATTTATAGACGATGGAAAGGGATATCCAGGCTGGAAACGAGACCACGGCGATCTTGTACTTACTTCCGACTTCGACGTTGTAACGTAAAGACGAATGCGTGTTGTGTGTGCTTGAGTGTGAGGATATGTTAGTAGTAAAGTAAGGCGGGTTCTGGATCAAAACTAATCCGCTAGAGGCGCCACTAGGGGTTCTGTTCCAAGCTATTACATAATAGGGGAGGGGAGGGGCCCAATCTGCTTTACCATCGGGGGGAATCTGTACTGTAAAAGGGCGGTGAGAGGAGGAGAGGGACAGAGGGGGAGGGAGTTCTGCTTTACCATCACTGGTTCTCTACCATCCCCATGATGGTGCATACCTTACCTGCGGATGGTAAACCCCGGGGGTTGTTGTCTACCTTACCAACCACTCAACTGCGCACTTTGATGACTCATGTGTTTTTCAACGAAAAAAAGAGCGGCAACAAGTTCTTTGATGTTGTTTGACCTTCAGATTAAACTATTGTATGCGCATAATTTTTACTGATGGTTATGACTCATGTGTGTTATCAATAGAGTGAGGTTTCAGATTACCACGCTTCGGTTTTTCCATGAAAATAGCGGCTAAAAGTACTTTGATGTTGTTTGTCCGATTTAACTTTCAGAAAACTATTGTATGCGCATAATTTACTGATAGTTATGATTCATGTGTGTTATCAATAGGGGGTGGTTTCAGATTACCACGCTTCGGGTTTTCCACGAAAAAATAGCGGCTACAAGTTCTTTGATGATATTTGACCTTCAACTCCCCACTCTTTGCATTTTGCTCACGGTGAGGAGTGGGGGTCATCCTATAAGAACTCATGATTTTTCAATTTGACCTTCAATTCCCCACTCTTTACATTTTGCTCTCGACGAGGAGTGGGGGACATCCTATAAGAACTCATGATTTTTCATATAAACTATTCAGTTGGCTTTCATATTTTTATGTGTACGACTTGCATCTTCCTGTGCTGCACGTAAACTTCGCCGCGAAGACCAAGCAAGTTGTTCTCGTTCACTCAACATTGCTGATGCATCTTTACGATTACCCCTGAGTGAACGAGAACAACTTGCTTGGGCTTCGCGGTAAAGTCTACGTGCAAAAAGGAGGAAAGATGTTGGCGTGCAGCATAGGAATATGCCGATAATGCACTTGAAGCATCACATTATCAGTAAATACAACAGTTGAATGAAAACCCCCCATTGGTCAACTACGTGAGGAGGATGTACAAAAACATGTTGATGATGTCATCGATAGAAGAGGGGATAATATTATAAATATCAAAGTCTTCATAGATATTCAGTCATTTTCTTTGTTGAAGTATATAGTGGGTGACAGTGAAAAATGGAAATTATATTGGATGTGCAGGGATTCAAATGCCCAATTAATCGATTCATCGTGAAAGAGCTGGCAATGATTTTGATTGATGATAAAGCTGAAAATATACATGGAGTAACAAGAATGCTATTTAAATCACCATTCAATTGGGATGAATTACCAAAACACTACAAAACAATGAATTTATGGGTAATGCGTAATTATCATGGGATTTTGTGGGATGCTGGAGATATTCCATACAACAAACTCAACGATGTTCTCGATATCATTCTGAAAGATGTGGCTTTCATCTATGTTAAAGGATCGGAGAAGAAACAATGGATCTCTGACATTATTAGAGGGTCAAAAACAATCATAAACTTGGAAAATTTGGGTTGCCCATCAATGAAGAATGTTGAAATAATTAGCTGTCATTATCATGAATATAGAAAATCCAATCTCATATATCATTGTGCTCTTGAAAATGTTAAACAATTTAAATGTTGGATGGAAAAAAAGTCACAACTGCAGAATCCATCGATTGGCAGATCATTGGAGCTATATTATCAATTGGAGGAGAGAATTGAAGATATGAGACCACAAGACATCGCTTATTTCACGAAAGAGTTCATTCTAAAATTTGCATCAACGAAAATTGATAAAATTTGGAATAAATTACCAGAAAATTTACAAAAGGATGAAGATATCATTGCTCATCGAAGATGCCGTGAACATTATAATCCCATCGCCATTGATTACGATGAATTTGAAGGAATTATTCCATTAATGAAAGATTGTTCTATGTGTAAAGAAGAAGAAAATAACTGATCATTTATGCTTTGAAAAATAAAAAAATTCAATATTATTCACATGTATTATTTATTTACCCTATATACTAATATATCTATAGCGTGGTATGGGACTAAGGAAACAAATGATTTGACTTTACTTGTTTGATAAAAATTCATATGTTTTTTACCTGTATATATCTATAGGACTAGTATATAGCGCGCCTGAGAATTTTTTAAGCTATGCATGGGATAAAATTTTTAAAGCAATGACAAAATCAGATCGATATAAAATACAACGGAGTGAAGGGATGAATCCAAGAATAAAAAAAATTGGGATGGAAATTTTCTTCTTATTGTATATTATATATAATTAAAGTAAATGAATCCAAGAACAAAAAAAACATTGGGATGGGAATTTTCTTCTTATTTATCTAATTAAATGAAAAAACACACAGTTTTATTGGAAATTTGTTTTTTTATTTTGAAAAGAACATTTTTACAATTTGTTTCTTATTCCTCATACTGGAATTCACATTGATGGTATTTACCACCGATATAATGGAGAGTAAGTTTTGAATTAGTCGATGCTTCTGATATTTGGTTATACAAATTATCATCCTTCAATAAAAATTCAGTTATCCTCTTCGGTAGGAACACATTGAATTCATCATTTATAGTCATAATGATGCTTTGTCCAAATTTAGTTTTGACACGTTTCACAGATGTTACTGGATGTAATGATTCATCCGTCAGTTCATTCCATGATTTTGTTGGTAAAAAATTTTCCAAACGACTAACTTCATTTAATTTGGAAAAATCCATTTTTGCTCACAAATTATCTTGATATTTCTCCTCTGAATATGCAACGAAGTGATTTCACTGTTTGAGAATCAAAAAACTTAATGCAGTCGTATAATATTTTCTCTCCTTTATATATAATGCTCATTATCCCTACCACTCCTAGTTACATGCAAGAAGATGACTCATATTATAAACAGGAAATGATTCCAGGAAAAAAAGCGGTGACAAGTCCTTTGATAATGTTTATATTTAATGACTCATATCAATAAGGGTGTCGTTTTACTAAGGATTGCGATTATTTCCAAGAAAAAAAGCGGTTAAACGTTATTTTGCTGATGTTTAAACTTGATTGGTTTGTACGCGTTTTAGCTGCTTTATGATTGGTTAAAACAAGTTTGGACACGTTTAGAGATTGATATCACTGCTTTATGATTGAACACGTTAGAGATGACGTCATCAATAGTTACATGCATGAAGATGACTCATATTATAAACAGGAAATGATTCCAGGAAGTCCACTGATGTTTGTTTTTAAATAACTCATATCTTAATATTAGAAAACGATTTCCAGGAAAAAAAGCGGTGACAAGTCCTTTGATGTTGTTTATATTTAATGACTCATATCAATAAGGGTATCGTGTTACTAAAGGTTTTTCCAGGAAAAAAAGCGGCAACAAGTCCTTTGATGTTGTTTATATTTAATGACTCATATCAATAAGGATATCGTGTTACTTTTTCCAAGAAAAAGCGACTAAACGTTTTTCGCTTTAACCTTGAATTACGATTGGTTTGAACATGCTCAGAGATGGATATCGCTGCTTTATGATTGGTTTGAACACGTTTAGAGATGACGTCATCAAATGTTGTATGAGGATATCAATGCTTCATGATTGGTTTTTAGAAATGATAAGATCAAATGTTACAAATATATATATACTTTTTTCATTTCATTACAATCCCTTATTTGTTCATATTTATTACATCAACTGAATAATTTAACTAAATCACTCAATTCTCAGTTGAAATCGTTCACGATGGCGAACCATGGGCCACGACGAGCATTTCTGTATGCATTCCACACAAACATTGCATGAATTTGTTTTTTCATGTTATTTTTCGTACAGTGCCACTAATAGGTTTATATTCAACTATGCGATCATGCAAGATTAAACAGTAAGCGGAAGTATTGGCGGGGAATTGAATGGAAGATTCAAACTCGATTCTCACATCTACTGGTCCAGATTTAATATTTTCATTCTGCTTCGAGCAGTCGATAACAATGAGAGGCGCTATGGTTGCAAATTCACTTTTAGTTAACATCGGATCGGTATATTTTCCATAGTACGACGGTTGAAAATTCGTGTACATGTCATACAACATAGCGTATTGATTGCGATCAAAATCAATGTTGAGATTTCCATATGGATATGATTGTGAATTGAGAAACACTTTGATGTCACGTATGTTGCAATGATTAAAACGACTGTTATTTCTTCGCGCTGAATTTCTTTCTCCTGTTTGAAATCCTAGAATAATGTAACGAGGTTTCTCCAGTTGTGTCGTAGTCTTGACAGCCCAAACATTTTTCATTGATAATGGAAGCAGTGGATACTCGTACAATTCCCAAGTACGAAAGCTCATAGGAATGGTTGGATCTCTTGCAATATAATTCAAAAGTTGAACTTTTTGTGTATCTGAGACTTTGATGTATGGTATTAACCACTCAATTTTCTGGAGTGTAAGTTTAACATCTTCCACTGCAGTTTGAATGTAAGCATTCACATCTGTACTTGTTCGTGTGAGAACCAATTCATGCTTAGCATTTACAATCACTTTTCCATAATCTTCAGCAAATCCCAACAGTAAATTCAATGGAATGCTGATATCAAAGTAGCCATTAGCATTGATCAATTTAGTGTCATCCGTAGACAACCATCCAGCATTTTCCAAAGTATAACTTTGCTCTGAACGCAATGAAACATATCCTTTCATGAGTGCTGTTATACCAACTTTTTTGCATCGATCAATTTCAACGGCATTCAATTCATAGCGTATTTCCTCGAATAGATGACAAACAGCTAGATTGACGAGTGCTGTAGTCGCGACGGCAGATGAATCATCTTTAGTTAATCTTCCGCAGATATGTAATGAGCTCTTGCTCGGCAATAAGCACAAGTCCTGATGTTGTACTGCGATGCGAATTTCATCGTTGTTATTGAAGGTCGACGATGCATATGGCTGATGTGCATGAATCTCATAATGTGCAATGGATTCATCAAAAATGATTGGTTTTTGTATAGTTAAAATTTTTTCCATGGTAGCAAACAGAACAAACAGCAGCAAAATTTTATTGTTTTCCACGCAGCGTTAGGCCGAGATTCTTCAAAAGTTGAATGTTCTGATGTGTGAGACGTGCACCTTGTCTTCGATGACTGATGAGTTTTCGGCATGTTCCTCCACTTTTATAGCTTCCACCATGAATTATCGATGGTACTTGTGTAATTGTTTCTCCTGTATCGTATACTATCCCCATTACTTCATCGATTTCAAATGTAATCTTATGGTGATAACTTCACCGCGAAAATTCACTAGATGATTGTCTTGATCAACTATTCTCAACTGTAAATGTTGTATTGCTTGCACGGCGACTGGCATGTAAATGACGTGTGTTGGAACTTCAACAATCTTATATCCTGGTGGGACACTAGGGAAAAATTCATGAATCGTGTGCACTCGATGTTCATTGATATAAGCACCCGTTGTAATGTTACACTCAACACGAAGTGCATTAACTTTCAAAATTGTCACAGGTAAATCTGATTTGTAGGTTATGTTGGGTGGGTAGATATGTGGTTTGAATCCAAGTAATTGTCCAATTGAGTTCTTCGCTGTAAAATCTATAAATCGATCACACTTGATTTCACAACATAATTCATTGTTATTAGGTTTGAGGGTTATAGATATATCTGGTAAGGCTTTTTGCAGATAACTTTCAATATCTTCAATTTCATAGCTGCCTGTAGGTATGAAGATTGTGCGATATCCCATCGGAAGATCGGTCTTAGTATCAGCTAAATTTTTTTCATCAATCAAGCGAAATTGATTGTTTGTCACATCAATATTGGGAATTGAATTGAATGTCAACAATTCAATGAGCCCCAATACATAATTTTTTTCCGGCGACAGTTCAATTGGTGGAAAATATTGGGCCTCGAGTATGGAGGATCGTCCAGATACTGTCAATGTCAATGAATCATCCATGACTGATAGCCAGTTGTCCATGAGCATTTATTTTATAGTTGTTTAGTCAAAAATTTCAAACATAGATGTCCACATATCAAGGTGTCGTAGTCTTGATATTTTTCATAATTATATTTTACCCTACCAACATCGAGATACTCCATTAAATCTTGTGGAGGTCGTAAATTGCCAAAACTATCAAAATATGTTACGTCATTGTTTTT
Organism: Microctonus brassicae; assembly: GCA_918226075.1. NCBI lineage: Eukaryota > Metazoa > Arthropoda > Insecta > Hymenoptera > Braconidae > Microctonus > Microctonus brassicae. The sequence continues at coordinate 12,272,010 of OW445482.1, forward strand.
CTTTTCATATGCTACCCAATGTGTGCCGGGACCATCCTTATCATCAAGATTGATAATGGCAGATTCATATTTTCGTGGACCAGTTGTCGGTAAATTATTTCGCATGAATACACCGCGAAAATGTGGGATACGCATAAGTTTCGCATATTTGATAAGATCAGCATCAGTTAACGCTCGATGTGGTAGGTTTACAAGTTTTTTGGTTTCAAATAAAGACCCATTCCCCTCTTATATGGTGTCAAATACAATCCCTTTCCCAGCGCCAACTCCTCCATTTTCATATTGTGACGTTTATTCTCCTCAAGTTGTTGTTTTGCTGCACTTGCATCATTCACAGCTTTAGCTATACCAGCAGCACCGCCAGCTAGAGCACCAGCAGCACTTAAACCAGCAAAAATTGGTATGAGAAATGGTAAAACACCTCCGGTTTTCAATGGTACAGGTAAAATCCTTGGCGGAGAGCCCACTTTACTCTTTCCACCGGCTTTTTTTACAGCAGCACGTGCACCATTCAACGCAGACTTGAGAACATCTCCATTGGAATTTAGCATGGAATTTTTCGCTTCTTTCACAATTTGCTTGAATGTCGTCATTGGTATCTTCTTACTCCTCTTTCTCTGCTTTGCTTTCCTCATCTTTCTTCTCTCCATACCCGCACCAAGTTTTGATTTCAACTTCATGATATTAGTTACACCCAAAGCCGCAACCCTCTCACCAATACTCGCGTTTTTATTGAGAACACGTTCCGTAGCTCTTTCAGCTAGCACTTCATCAGCCTTATTTCTTTCAGAAATATTATCACGATACTTTGAGTATGCAATATCGTGATCCTTGCATGCAGCATCGAGGGGATTGATTCCTGGATCACCGCGTGCCAATCTCTTTGATAATTTGGTGCCAGGACCACAATATTGATAGCCCGGAATATGAACTTCAAAAGGAAGCTTATTGATAATACTGTTCACGAGACCTTTACCGCGAATATTGCGCCTCCGCAGTGAAGACATGTATCCACAATGACAGTCACTGGACAAATGAAGTAAAATCATTGTATCTCCAACCTATATAAGTAGACATCTTTTATGTTCACCAGTTAGTTATGATGATGGCGATGCGTAAGAAACAACCGGCAAAGTTGAAATTTGACAAACAGACCACAACATTACCTATTATGAACTTTGATAATCAAATACCAAAACAAAATATAATAAAACGTCATGGGGAATTGTTGCCGCATAGTATACGTGCAATTTTTTGTGGTCCATCGAATTGTGGCAAGACTAATGCACTTTTATCACTCATTACACATCCGAACGGTTTGAGATTTGAAAATGTCTATATCTATTCAAAATCACTCAATCAACCGAAATACAAGTATCTGGAGAATATATTGAAACAAGTGAAGGATATTGGTTATTTTCCATTCAATGAGCATGAAGAAGTTGTAAAACCTGAAGATACCCAACCAAATTCCATAATGATTTTTGACGATGTCGCATGCGAGAAGCAAAATAATATTAGAGCTTTCTTTTGTATGGGGCGACATAGAGATGTTGACTCGTTCTATCTTTGTCAAACGTATACACGTATTCCTAAACATCTAGTACGAGACAATGCCAATTTGATGATACTATTCCAACAAGATGAAATGAATCTTAAGCATATCTATGATGATCATATCAACACAGACATGACATATACGCAATTCCGAGATTTATGTTCAACATGTTGGAAAGATAAATATGGCTTCATAGTAATTGACAAAGACAGTGATATCAATTCAGGAAGATATAGAAAGGGATTTGATTGTTACATAAGTATAAATTGAATTGTACAGGCAATACTACCCACAGTTCTGATTTGAACTTGAATACATCAACATGGCGAACAGAAATCTTAAAGAAAGAGAAGATATATTGAAGCAAATAGTGAAAACAAGTGATATTATTCGACAAAAGCACAAAATGATTAAGTTGGGTAGAGACAAAACAGAACAAGCAATGAAAGAAGTTTTCAAACCAGTAGTGACACCTTTAGAAAAATTGGTAACTACATCTAATCAGATGAAACGTGAAATTAAAGATGAGCCTGCAGATATAATTCCGAAAGATGAGATAGATCAAACATATGCAACAGCTCTAAGTGAGAATGATGATGGAATTCATGACCCATACAATAACAGTGAATTTAATGGAACAATCGATAAATTTGAGAGTGATGATATTTCATTTGAGAGTTCGCCATTGAAACCACAACAATATGAAACAAATAATCAAGTTGAGAGTTCACCATTAAAACAACAAGAAAATAATTCGACATTTTATTTGAAGAAGTTGTTCAGCAATAAGAAAGGATTGGATACGAGATTTGGTGTTCGTAAATTGAAAGATAATCGTTTGATGATTGGTGATTCACCTATTGAATTCAAAGATAATATGATTTATGTTGCTAATGAACAATATCCTGAAACACATGGATTGATTGAGTTATTATTTACCAAAACACCAAATGAATCATTTATAAGTGATATTGATAAACAAAATTATATCAAAATTATTAATTCAACCAACACACTATACAAACGTTATGATCCTGATGCGAGTTTTATATCAGATAGAGGTTTGAAATATCAAAATTACATCGCAAAATCCATTCCATCATCACAAAAGAAAATGAGAACGAGATTTGGGAAATCATTACCCTACTATAAAATTAGTAAAAAGAGTAATGATGCGATAGATTATGTATATTGGGATGATCCAAATGAACTCATCGACCGTCTTCGTTTACTCTTAGCATCTCAAGCAGCAGGCAATTCCAGTCATACGAATGAAATCATCTCTATCATTGAGGAATTACGCGAGGCTGAAATTATTTATTAGTTACCGCTATATACTTTTCCCCGTCATTCATCAATCAACTATTGAACTGTAACAATCGGGGGGTGGAGGGGAAAAAATGAGTGTAGATATATTTGGACGAAAATTTACAAAAGGTGTTAACAAAGACATTAATCGAGGCCCGCCTGGCTATGGATTCAAAGTCACCACTGATAACCAGTATGACATGGAGAATAAAAGATTATGTAATGTGGCTAGTCCTGAAGATGCCAATGATGCAGTGCCATATGCAACTATGATGGCTACTATCAATCATGAACTTGAACAAATTAAACAGAGTATAGCATCAATACGTAATGATGTTGATATTCAAAAAAAGAATGTATCAACTATGCGCAATAATTTTGATATTCATAAAAAAAATATTGCATCTATACGTCATGATATTGATGTTCAAAGAGAGGATTTTCAACGATATCATGGAAAAGACTTTCGGAAATAAGATGAAATATTCAAAAATTAATAGCGATATTATGAGAAAAACATTCATCTTCAAGCATCATTTCACATCCAACAGCTGAACAAGTAGGAGCACAATGGTTGACAAAAACTTGGACACAATAGTGAACAGAAAGGTGGCATTGGTGGAAGAGCTACATAAACCTGCTCGTGTACATTACGTCCGACGTCATGTTGATATGAGAGGATTGGATGAGACTTGGCAAGCAGATCTCGTTGATATGACAGCCTATGCAACAAAAAATAATGGTCACAAGTACTTGCTAACAGTGATTGATATATTCTCAAAATTTGCTTGGGCCATACCTTTGAAGACTAAAAATGGGAAAGATGTTACAAACGCAATGAAATCCATCTTGAATACTGGACGAACACCGAAAAAATTACATGTTGATCGAGGCAAAGAATTTTACAACAAAGATTTCAAATTACTCATGAAACAATACAATATTGAATTGTATTCAACATTTACAAATTTAAAAGCGTCAATATGTGAACGTTTCAATCGTACCCTAAAAAATAAAATGTGGAAACAATTCAGTCTTCGTGGAACATACAAGTGGATTGACATAGTATCTGATTTAGTTGCTGAATACAATGATACCAAACATCGAACGATCAAAATGAAACCGCGAGAAGTTACAACGATGAATGAAAAATATCTACTTCGAACTGTATACAAGCATCATCATATTGTGGAAAAGCAGAGACATAAATTTAAAATCGGTGATAAAGTTCGAATAAGCAAATATAAACATTTATTCGAGAAGGGGTACACACCAAACTGGACAACTGAAATATTTACCATCACCGATGTGCTGAATACGACTCCTCCAACATATAAACTCACTGATTACCAGGATCAACGAATCGAAGGATGTTTCTATGAAGAAGAGCTCAGCAAAGTAAAATATCCAGATACATATCTTGTGGAGAAAGTTATACGTAAACGTGGAAATAAATATTATGTTAAATGGTTGGGATTTGATAATTCACATAATAGTTGGATAAATAAAGTAGACATGTAAACGGAAAAAGTTTTTTTTATTCTCTCCTCTATACCAATAAATATTACAGCAGTATTCTATAACATTTCCACGTCATCAACATTATCGTGGGGCTCTCGATAGCCCCATGGTAAAGTATCGGTCGTTTGATGTGATACAATTCGTTTGTCATCCATCCAACTGAGTGCCAATTTTCGTTGTTGTATTGTACAAACTTCATGTTTCTTACTCCTAATCAAATATTGATCGACAATAAAATTGTCGTGATTGAAAAGGCATTGTTTATAATCATTGAAAGTTATTTGGCGCAATGATGACCCTTTGATGCCTTTAGCTTTCTTTTTATCACTATCATCACCTAATATTTTGAATGCGTATAATTTTGCACGTAGCCCAACAAACTCAGTCATAATTTTACCGTTATTTTCATCTTTCATTAAACCAATCACTTTTTTATTCATTAATGGTATATCATATTCATTGCCAGGTGGATAATCGCTTGTATCAAATTTGTGGATATCACGTTTTATTATCGCATATACGTCTGGTACAGTTAATTGATACAAGAGACTGTCTGTATCGGTGTACATCAATTTCGATTGATTGTGTGGGAATGTTTTCTTTATATAGTTGTAATGAAAGTCATATATGAATATTTTGGATACATCAAGAATACAGTATCCTATGTATATTGGTTTATTGAATGTAATTTTGACACGATCCATTTCAATTATTACCATATCATCGTCAAAGATAGTGCAACTATGAAAGTTTGGTTTGACAATGAGTGATCTTGCACCCCATCTTCCTCCCCATTGTGTCACCAATTTAACATCTTTATGTTTTCTAACATTCTCCATGGTCTTACCAAATACAGCGTTATTCATTAATTTGTAAAAATTTTTTTCAAACTCATTTTTTGACTTTTTCCGCAAATCTGTATTTAAGTCTATATATTTTTTCAGCCATGGAGATTGCTGAAATTTCAGAACTCTATGGATATTACCAATTTTCATTCCCAAGCTTAAACATTGCTTCAAATTTCTATAGTGAATAATATATTTTTCTTTTGGGAGGAGCGTTGTTACTAATTTTGAATTCTTTCCTGTTGGTGATGTAAAGTGTTGAGGACACAGAGGTAAATCTCGATGTAAATCATGAAGTTCTTCTGGATAATCTAGATCAACTTCAAAAATGTATCCAGTTGATGAGTCATCTGGTATACTGAAAATATCACCAATAGCCATGTTTTTTTCCCACGCAAATCCACCAAATGGTAAATATTCACACATAGCTGCTCCGTATAGATTATTTACATCAAAATACATGAGATAAGATAAATCTATTGTTTGATCATAATTGTCACCCATATATTTATTATTCGCTTTAGCATAGCGATTTGAACATTGAGCCACTCCACCCCTTATACCTTTCTCGATAAACAATAACATTTCTGGATCAGTAAAAAGTTCCAACTGCACATTAGTATACTTGAGCATTGCATCAAAAGCCAATCCTGGAGCGGTGTAATAATGCAAAGGATCTAAATTATATGATGAGAAGCAGTTACGTCTGAAATTCTCAAATATATCTGCCAAAAGTAATACATCAGTCTTCAGATATAGATCTGAGTATTCACCCAATGTATTGATGTTAAATTTTTCCCAAACTTCTTGTGCATGTTCATAATTTTCATTCGTAATATCATCATTATTTAATTTAGAATAGAATTTATCTTTCTCCGGTAATTGTTGTTCATCAAGTTTTGCCCAATTGTCAATGTACTCGTAGGGAAAAACACCCTTTCTTGTGACTAATCTGAATTGCTCATTATCCTTATAAACATTTCGTGTAATTAACTTATCATCATCTCTCAAATATGATGATAATTTATCAATACTGCTAGCCATAAATCGTAAAGAATCGATAAAACGAAGAGTTATTTTTGTATTCGTGACTTGTTTACTGAACGAAATATATTTTTCTTTGTTTATAGGTAAAAGTGATATTGATCCTTCAAAATGTGTTGCTAAAGATTTGAGTATAAAATGTGAATCGTATCCAGATAAATTATGAAACACGATAGGTATATAAAATGGTAATTGATAGCTCAAGTTACAGCTTTCATGTGCAGCACCACGATAATTGCCCGTTAAATGACAATGATCACGATGTTTGTTATCACTTAGACTGAATGGTTTTTCACAAATGTGGCAAACTGTGGCGTTGTTGAATTTATTTTTTTCATCGTCTGTTAATGGCTTCATTGGTATTATTTTTGAGTAAATTTGGTTGATTTGCTGTGCTAAAACATTGAGTTCGTTGACAAACCATTCAATACAATTAGCATCTCGCATCAATTCAAATTTACACAATGAATTGTCATAGGAGCAGTGTAAATAATAAGCTATGCTGTGCGGAATATGTTTTTGCTGTGCGTTTGTGGTTGGCTCCAAGATACACTCAAGATCAGCATAAACGACAAATGGTACATCCTCTTTGAATTTGTAATTGCTGAATGATAATAGGTTGTTTTCCTCATTTGGTAAAATCACTCTTGCCATTTTATTCATATTGATGCAATCTTGTCGATGATTTTCATAAGAATATTCAAATTGAAAGTGGCATAAACAGCGATCACAAATAAATAACTGTGCGTTATGTTTCGATATTTGTGACGATACTAAACGTGACAGATTTCGAATCCACGCAAAGTGATAAAATTTTTCAGTCTTATCATCAATTTCACTGGGGGCCATGAGCAAGTTAATTGCTGCATTTCCATTCGTATTGGCATGTTTACTTATATAATATGGAACAATTTCACTTTTATGTTCATTATAATCGCATTCAATACCGTAAACATTTATCGATAAGTCATTCATTGTCTCGAATTTTGTCACATCACGTAATGTGAATGGGAAACATAGTCCCTCGTAGTTTAGGTTCACAGCACTGAAATGTGGGTAAGATGACGTTTTGTCTACATTTCGCGAAGCTGGATAAAGTGCTGCTGTCACTGCCCACAAGAAACAAAATTCATCGCCATTTTTTATATTCACAACGGCTTTCTTCAATTTAATGTCATTTGGTAGATCCACATATGTTGATAATCCACCTTTCAATGGAATGTATTGATTAATATTCACCATTAAATTAATTATCTCTAACATTGTCCATCCTGAGTCACCCTCTTCAAACTCTTCTGTTTTTTTCAAAAGGCGTTCATTAATATTTTCATTGCACCACCTATTCATGTTGGTTGACGGGAAAATTGGTGTATTTTTCGTATTAAAATATTTAATTTCTTCAATTGATTCACCATTTTTAATTCTTTTATAACGACATGCTAATACAACATTCAATTTTACATTTCCATCATTTTGCAATATGGCCTTCACTTTATCGCTTATCATTTGTTTGGTGTCCGATAAAAATGCAGATAAATCTTTGTGCTGCAGATTTGTAATGATGCCAGTTTTAATTCGACTATTGAATGCCGATTCAGCGTCATCCCATTGAATACGATTATCATTAATTCCAATATTACCACCTACGATATTGATGTGGTGGCGGTTTCGTTGGTGCTCGCGGAATTTTACACTTAAAGATTTGAGATGCGCAATAGTTGTCAATATGTGAGATTTCTCAGCCACAGTCAGGTGTGCCGTCATCAAAAGTCTATTTAAACACTGAACATTTTCATTACTGATCCGCTCCCAGGTGGCAATCAACGAATCATTTGTTGTATCAGAATCAATCGAGAGAAGTGCTTCATAGGCACTTTTCATCGATTCGATGAGATTCTCAGAAATCTTCTTGTCATACATTTTTCACTAACACTTTTTTTCGAATGAGCTATTATACTTTCACAAAATCTGCAAGTAGAATGATCTTCCGACTTTAACCACCTTCACTATTTATACAAGAGCAAAATGCAAAAGAGTAGGGAGTTGAAGGTCAAATATCATCAAAGAACTTGTAGCCGCTATTTTTTTCGTGGAAAACCCGAAGCGTGGTAATCTGAAACCACCCTATTGATAACACACATGAGTCATAACCATCAGTAAATTATGCGCATGCAATACTTTTCTGAAGGTTAAATCGGACAAACAACATCATAGAATTTGTAGCTTCCTGTATGGAGAATAAGAATAAGAAAAAAATAATAAATTGTAATCATAAATATTCAATGACAAATAATATTTTCAAAAATAAAGAAAAAAATTTTCGATAATATTAAAAAATTTGAGTTTTTCATTACTTTAAATTAGATAATAAACATCGAAAATCTTCATTCGCCACTATATCAGCGGCGAATGTTATCAAATTTTCCCACCATAGTCTCTCATACTCCAATTCTGCGTGCACAACAACCATTGTTTATGCAGAATGAATAAACTACTATACGCATTGCCTATGTCGCGCGCTATAGATATAACATTCTTATGCCACGCGTCACCTAAAAGAAATCTCCGGCACGCTATAGATATAACATTCTTATGCCACGCGTCGCTTAAAGAAATCTCCGGCACGCTATAGATATACTAGCCCTATACCACACATCGATTTAAAACATTTTCTCATGCGCTATAGATATACTGCATAAGCTATGTGGACGATATATTGATATAGGATAAAAACATTAGAATGTGAATAATTTTTAATTTTATTGTAATCAATGATGATTGGGATTATAATGTTCATGACACATACAATGAGCCATGATATCTTCGTTTTTGCGCATACAATAGTTTTTTTCTGAAGGTCAAATCGGACCAACAACATCAAAGTACTTTTAGCCGCTATTTTCATGGAAAAACCGAAGCGTGGTAATCTGAAACCTCACTCTATTGATAACACACATGAGTCATAACCATCAGTAAAAATTATGCGCATACAATAGTTTAATCTGAAGGTCAAACAACATCAAAGAACTTGTTGCCGCTCTTTTTTTCGTTGAAAAACACATGAGTCATCAAAGTGCGCAGTTGAGTGGTTGGTAAGGTAGACAACAACCCTGGGGTTTACCATCCGCAGGTAAGGTAGGCACCATCATGGGGATGGTAGAGAACCAGTGATGGTAAAGCAGAACTCCCTCCCCCTCTGTCCCTCTCCTCCTCTCACCACCCTTTTACAGTACAGATTCCCCCCGATGGTAAAGCAGATTGGGCCCCTCCCCTCCCCTATTATGTAATAGCTTGGAACAGAACCCCTAGTGGCGCCTCTAGCGGATTAGTTTTGATCCAGAACCCGCCTTACTTTACTACTTATGTTTGTTACCGAATAATGGTGCGGCGAGGTTTACACCGTCCGGAGATTGGAGGACAGAACATAGTGATTAGCCGTGAGGGCAAAAGAAGTCGCGGGTAAAGAAATGCGGCGAGATGTCACGTAATCTTATGTTTGTTAATATCGACGTTATGAGTAAACGTCTAGAAGCATTTATTGTAACGACATTTGATTCGCACAGCGGTATATTTACACGAGGTCGGAAAGTCACTGTATATATTTTGTATGTGAATGAGTATTTTGTATGTGAGTGAATATAGTCAAAGCTCAGTCTTGTATACCTGTCCCGAACGCCACGAAGTATGTAAGAATGAAAAGGAGGAGTAAAGTAGAGTCATAGTAAATAAATAGAAGAAAGAGAGTAAATTGTATAGAATTTATAGTCAGTAAAAACAAGAAATAATATTGTATTTCAAAATATTGGTTTGGCCTTTAGAAAAGGTCAAACCAATATCAAAACCATTGTAAACATTGTCATTATATTATATTTTTCCATTGGATTCATCTCGGTTAATTAATAAATATTTAGAGTCATTTCAACATCAAATAAATTACTCAATATCAAAATTATTCATATTATATTATTTAGAAGCATGTAATATTATTTTCAGAGCCTTGAGAATTTCCCCAGGATTCTTTTAGGTTAATGTAACTGGGGTGGCATCCCTTGCAAAAGAGTAAGTTGACGGTAACTCCGGAGGATAGAGATGAATATCCGGATTCTAGTCTTTTTGAGGAAAGGCGACCGTCACAATATGTTATAATTAAATGCAATAGCTCCAAAATAAACCGAATCACAACAGATTCGTGGAATAGGCCTACCAGAGAAACAACGAAAAAAAAAAAGCGCCAAGTACACGACCTCATAGGTGGCGTGGAAACGTGTGCATACGATGACGATTAAAACTTTTCCAACTTTTTGAATCGTTATATCTCAGAAACGGTGGCTCTTAGGAAAAAAAAGTGATGATATATTTTTTATAGATAATTACATGATTCACAATTTTTGTTTCAACTAATTTTATGATAAAACTTACTGTTTTGCTGAAAAACGCGAAAACCCTATTTTTTCGACCTTTGACCTTGAGTAACTTTTTTCCACGTGTCGGATCGATGAGGACTTTTTGAATTTCATTTATAATTATGTTTCAAACAATTTCACCAACTTTCAGCCTTTTGGGAATTTTTGTATCTTTGGAGGTCCAGATTGACCGGACTATTTGTCCCTTTTAAATACCTCTATCATCATTCATGTAGATACAAGAAGAGACAAGTTGAAATTCGTCATACCTTTTTCATACCTCCAAGTGAAAGAAATAGAAATATCTGCCATTTCTGAAGTCTTGAAAAGGACTAAAATTAAATAGCTCGTCCTTAATGATATCTTCGATTCCTACGAAACGAGCTATGTGCAGATCTGAATAAGAAACAAATTTCGACTTGGGAACGCACATTTTCCATTTCATTGATACCCCTTTTTTTCTCATTTTATTTTTCACTTTATAATTTTTGATATGGAAACATTTTAATTGTGTTTTTTTCAATATGGAATAATGAAAGTATATATTTGTTGTTTATATGTAATTGCAATGAACTCCTCAAATTATTCACACCAAGAAATGATTTGTCTAGTTGGTACCATTTTCATGGTAGAAATATATTGAATTTTGGAAAAAGATTTAGTACACTCGACTATCTAAAGTTATGATACTCACTCATAGAAAACATAATTGATAGAATACTCTGCGCATCAACCCATTGAATGTATGGTCGAAGTTCACATTCAAGAACGCAATTGCAGTATTCATTCTTTGATATAAATTTTGGGGCATTATTACGTCCAATTGAGACTTCATTTTATTGAAGTCGGCCAGAGCGGGGCTAGTTGATCACTATTTGGTTTTACCTTCGATAACATTAAGACAATACATAAAATATAATCAACCCATGTGCATTGAGGTTAATAATTCAGTCTTCTCCAAAACGTCTAGCGAGACAAAAACGTTTCGGATGGAAATTTACGAGTCATTCCCAGAAATGGTCAAGCGCTCCGATTGCTCAATGTGCTCCACTAGTGGGGTTAGTTAAGCATGGGTATGGGGCTAGTTATGCAATGCCTACAATGGACGGAATGACTGTATAGAATTATATGTATACAAAATAAAATTCTTTTCAACAAACAAATATTAATTCATTATGATAATCAAATACCTTTATTATTTTTCATCTCATTTGTTCAAAATAAAAATCTGATATTTGAAATGAAATCAAAGACAATCAAAAGTTTCCAATCTTTGGATTATTATTACACTTTTTGTATTTGAAATTATATATTTGAAAATAATTATTAAGTGAATAAATATCAAATCAAAGCAGTGACTAATTATTTATTTCAATTAATTTTCCCAAGCCTTTCGGCTTATTTTACAATAGCTTCTCTTCATGCTCTCACATTCGTCAATCCTAATCTTGCGGCTGCAGCCGACTTCCATATTAGAAGTACCCGCATTCACTCTTAATTGTGGGGGAACTACAGAAAACCCGCAATAGGTACAACCTGACATAGACTGGTCTGATGAGGCTAATATTTTTCTTCCGAAAAATACTGCGGTCTGCCGGGATTCGAACCCAAGCAGTCCGCGTGTCAGACTTTTCGTTGGCGCACACTTTCAACGGGGGATCATTGTTTGCAAATCTGGCACTGAATCCAGTTTTCTCCACACATACTCTCATGAAATTGTTCGTAACAAACCAGGCAAATATACTCGTCCACTTCCAAATTTGATAGCAGAATTTTTTTAGAGCCTCTTTTCTTTTTTTTGGTATTTTTAACTTTGGGTTTCTCAACTTTTTTGACTTTTTCCATTATCAATTCTTCTTCTAATGCATTTTTTTCAAGAGCATCTGTCAAAATAGGAAATTTTCTCTTTTTTCTTCCAGCTTTACTGATATTTTTTGGACCTGCTTTTGGATTAGGTCGAATGACTTCAGAAGAAAATACTCCTGGTACTTCAGCAATAACCAAAATGTTTCCATTGTATTGATCATCTTGTAGCGTAGATGCAACAACGGTTGTGCCAAGTTGATTAATAGCAGCTGGATCACTTGCATCTGGTTGACTAGAAGCAGCTAGGCACAAAAAAAAAACAAAGGATTCTGTTAGTTGGTCTGAGCACCGGACGACAATTGACAGTCGTGCAATATGTTCTCCACCCGTTACGCCTACTTTTCATTATTCAAACTTCTGTTGTAAGTTGCTTAGTTTTCGAGATATTTTAATTGCACAACTTGCCCCTACGATCAACTAGGCCCGCTCTATTCTATTTTTCAGAAATTTTTGTACTAGTAGTGATGTAATTTTCGTCTTCCCTACTTAACTGTTGAATATTCAACGTTATTCTATATAACTGATGATCCTGCCTCTTAATTCTTACTCAATAATATTTAATCTCGGTATGATCATGAAAATATTACAAAACTCATATTGCATTTTTGCGAGATTCTCTATTGTTATGACTGAAAACACTCATATATATCATGAAAGTGAGATATTAACAATCAAGTTGATGATAGTTTCAATACAGTTAATTTCAATATTATTATTATCATACTTCGAATTCACCATTCACAGTGAATAAACGATTCTTATATTATTTTATTTCACCAACTACCAATCTTTGGATTGACATGTATTTTCTTCTGTATTCTAACTACGACTAACTTTAATTATTGTGGTGCATGAAAAGGGCATCGTCATGGGTACTCCTACACACTGGTAACATAACGCATATGAAGTGCGAAGCACCTCTAATCTGAAAAAACTTCCATAACCAAAAAATGACATTTGTCGGAGCGCAAGAATACATCATTCGGACTCATTACAACGTGAGAAACAATAATTCCTCACGAGGAATTTAGTTAACTTGACATCTAATTTATATAATCAAGAGACACGGTAGTGTCTCTTGGTCATTAATTTTGATTATATTAACTGCAAAATATACTAAATGAATTTTTTTTCAGGTTATAATAATCTTCAGTATAAATGGCGCTTGTAGACGAGAAGAACTATGAAATATAAATATTAGTCATGTCAAAGAATATGAAAATTCTATGATCTTAGTAACATTACCAAACACTAAAATACGTAAATTCACAATAACAGATAAATTTCATAATATTGTAAGAAAATACATGGATTGTCGGCCTAAAAACTGCAAATATACAAAATTTTTTTGATCTTCCAAAAAGGTGAATGTACAAGACAACCAATCGGTATAAACAAATTTTTGAAATGTGCCTAAAGAAATCGCAACTCATCCAAATCTACCTAAACCAGAACGATACACGGGTCACAGTTTCCGCCGAACATCTACGACTCTCCTTGCTGATTCTGAGGCTGACATAACAACAATAAAAAGACACGGAGGATAGCAGTCAAATAAAATTGCAGAAGGATGCATAGAAGACTCAATCAAAAATAAACGAATACTTGGTGAAAAAATAGGACAAAACATAACTGTCATAACTAAGGAATGTCGAAGTACTTTTACATCATCAACTGACACGACTACAACTATTCAAGAACAAAGTAATCAAAGTGAAGTCTATGAAAAAAACGAAAATTGTGAAATGCCTCCATTAAAAAAGGCAAAACCTAACTCAACTGAATTTATAAATACAAGCCAACCATTATCACAAATCAAAAATAATTCCACTACTAATGAAAGAGTTGATTTATCTTCAAATATCAAATTTCCCGGTAAAAACATTATTCTTACTTTAGATAATTGCACAAACGTATCATTTAATTTTTGTGATAAATAATTTATTATTCAGATTAAAAATCCAATATAACATATAATATTAAATCTTAATTAAAAATAAAAGAGACAGTTATACTGTTCAAAATTATAATTTTTACGCAATAAAATTAAAATTTAAAATAATTGAAAAAATTAATTTCAAGTCATTTGTTTCCTTTCATAGTCAACTTCCTGAGCAGTAGTTGTAAAAATAAATCTATGCTGCATGTGGGATAAGTAGCAAATATGACAGTCGTGATTACGACATTCACTGTAAGGTTTATGCGACATCTACCACACTCGTCTTCATAAGAATGCCCCATAAACCTTACGCTCATGCCGCAACAACCCGACTGTCTTATTATTTGCTACTTATTCCACTTGTAGCGTAAATTACTATTTTTTGAGAAAGTATTTTTCATCAATTCATTGAGTTTATAATGAAATTGTCATTTTTTCATTCGTTCGGTTGCATTACATAAAAAAGAATTATTGTTCATATAATATACACAAACCTATAATTATACTGCGATTTCATTAAATTGAATGAAGAGAATTATCAACATTACTTTAATCAGTTTCAACAATATTAGAGTTGCTGACATCATCTTCACCCGTAATTTCAACAATTCATGCATCATAATCATCATATTCTAAAAATTACACTATAGGCTAATAATAACCAAAGTAAGAAATGAAGAATTTTGATTCGAATTTATCCAAGTGTCTTATAAAAACAGCATTGATACTCGAGTCGAAATTTATGTCCTATACTTCAAACCTTACAATTGGCATTTCGTGAAATTCTTTAGGAGCAAAGAAGGTTGTTTGTACATATTTTAATTGGGAATGCAACTCCTCCTCAACACCTCGAAGTGGTCATATATTGCCAAATCTTCCATTCTAAGGCGCAAAGGAGAACCTAAAAATAAACCTACATAGACGCTTCAGATCAAAAATATTTAACTGCTTTATACTTTTGAGTGTAACAAATGCATTTGTGGAACAGAAGAGGAAATGACGAAAAAAAGGTCGATGATGAGAAGTGGATCATAAAAAAAGGGGAGCATGGAAAAAATAATCAGAATGAAAAAATATTCACAATTTAAATCATTGTTTTTATAACGATTAAATGATATTATTTTAACTTCTCCTCATATTTCAATTCATTATTTTTTTTTCCATCACTATCTGTCACGTGGATAATCCAAAATCTTTGCTGTATTAATAAAGTTTCACCATGTCTTTATGTAGCCTGTCAACCACCATATCAACGCATATATTGTTTTTCCTCGACCCATTTGCTCGTCTTTTTTCTTCACTAAAAACAATTCACTCTGGACAAATATATTGCCACAAATTTATTCATTTTGCATTTAGATTCCGCCATCAATGCAACCGTTAGACTGCATTATGCATCCAAGATGTCGGTGGGCGCGTCACTACTACGTGACTCATTTGTTCAATAACTGCACGAGGTGTTGAGAGCTGATTTTATTGAGCATTATTGGAGTAAGAGGTCCTGCGGAGGTTCTGCGTCTTAGATTATCAAAACATAAAATAAGACAATCTTGTGCTAGGTCTAAAGAACACCAAAGTAGATTCAAACATCGATTTATATAGGTTTTCGAGGTTCAATGTGGAAATGATAGGGCCAACGAGGACAATAGGATGCCTATTCGATTATTTGGAGTACTTCAGAAGGACAAGAATTTCGACTCGGGTAGTAGTTCTATATTTCATAGTGCTGAGATATCAATCATTGGACATTGCCAATTCAAACTCATCATTCAAAAATTCAATAAAAAGTAGATTTCTATCGTCTGTAAAATTAATGTTGAAATCTCCCTTTAAAATCATGGATTTTTCGTAATGTTTTGTACTAAATCTCTTTTCAAGTAACGCGGACCCTTCTTCAGAATGAAAAATCAAATTTTCGTATAAAAATTTGTGTACCGCCTGCATAGATTTTCCTGGTGAAATATAAAAAGAAACCATTATTATGAATCGTTCATTTTCTGTTCGGCAACTACAACAATGTCAGACAAATTAAGAGGACCTTCTGGTCTAGCGGACGGAAATTCGATAGATTTTCAACTTTTTTTTTTGTTATAAAAAAAATCAATAATGCTATTCAAACTTTGTAAAAATATTTCATCAATTATAATCTCCACAAAAATTGAAAAAAAAATAGAAAACAAAATTATTATTATAAAAAAAATGGCTCCAAAGTTGTCCCTGTGAATAAAACCGATCTTGCTGACGGGAATAGTTTTGGCTTTTCTACTCATCTAAAATCAAAAATAAGAATTGATCCTTAATTTTCATGGATGTATCTATGGCAGGAACTAGAATGAAAAAAAAAAAAAAATGAAAATTGACAAAATGACACGTTGTCAAAATGAAAAGTCTGAAAACAGCCTCATTTTTGCAACGTTTTGTTCATAAAAAAATTAGGAATATTTGACAGAAAATTTTTATTCTAGTTCCGACCATAGCTGCTAGTGTACTTAATAACGTGTTTAAATTTGAGACAAATCGGTCGAGTAGTTTTTTTCAAATCATTCCCGTGAGACAGAAAAAAGTAGTTTCGAGATAAACGCGTTTGAAGTTAATAATATCCCCTTCTACCTACTTCGGCACTGACCTTTATTGGGCTATAATACTTGAAATACTGTGAATATCATTACCAATTTTCCACAGTATAATCTTAAGACACTATACTTTCGGAATATAGAATAAAAAAAAATCAATTTTTCGAAAAATCTAGACCAGAAGGTCCCCTTAACGCCAAACGTTTTAGTGAATTCCGCATGAATATCCGTATGTGATGTGCACATGTACATTGAATCAGATGAATTTCAATACACAGTGACTCCAGCCGGGTACATATTAGACGAACGAAGGCGAAATAGTTTGTTCGGATGAATTGGCTCGAAGATGTTTGGCGTTCGATGTGAAATTTGCTTCGACTTCCACATTGCATGAACAAATACGAACGAATTCTTTCATCGACGTCCGTCTATGTCCGTCAAAGTTGCGAGTGCGTTGAAGCGAATTATGTAACATCCATATTCTCGATATAAATTGATGAAATTTGGATGAATAGAGTGCGCGGTTTCAGTCAATGATTCAAATCACAAATTAATATAATCAGTTGATGTATTTACGCATAACGTAGATTTGTACTGCGCAGTAAAGCAAAATGTGATATTTTGAAATTGTCAAGTGATACTTTAAAACAAAGCAAATGTGATAAGTGGTACATAGCTAGAAGTCTTAGATTACCTAGTAGTAAAAAATACATGCTATCGATAGTAGAGAAAGGGAAACGATGGAGTCATTGATTGATGATCAAGAGACACGGTAGTGTCTCGCGCCAAGTTCACTGCGGAGCGAGATACACGTACCGTGTATCTTTACGCGAATATACGAGTTTCAAGAGACCACTATGATGAGATCTCATATATGCACTAAATTTAGCGGGAAAATAATGGGCGCAATCGAGAGCTCGTGTCCAAATTATATAATAAAACTGATTTTATTTTTTTCCTACATGCCGTATAATGGAAGATATGTTGAGTTAAAGTTGATAAAAGTTGAAAACAGTCGATTTTCACGATAAAAAATTCAGTCTTGGTCGTCGTCGTCTGTTCGTTGTCCTTATTCAATATGTTTATGGTTACATAAGCTTGTCTCTCTCTAGTTGAATCGAAGTGTCCCCTAGTGTCCTGTTTTTTCTCGCTTTACGGCCTATGTGTTTGTCTTTTTTTAGGTCCATTTTGGAAAGTCTTTTTCCGATACACATTATCGCTATAAGTTCATCCTTTTCTGTTATGACGAAATAATTCTTTTTCTACTCTAGCGGACAACTCTAACACTAATCAAGATTATTGTGAAAAATATAATAACTATTATTATTTCTCTACTATATAATTCTATTCTATTTATATACTCTAGCGGTCGATTCGGTACTCTAGCGTTTGATTTCGAAATTAATCTATGAATTTGAAGAAATAAGTTATTACCGACATACATACACATAACTATAACTATATATATTCCTATACTCTAACGGTCAATTTCGAAATTAATCTGTGAATAAGCAAATAATAAATTATTATTATTAAGAATTAAGAATAATCACGAATAAATTATCGACCAAAAAAATGTTATGTATAGCATGGTGATTTGTTTGCCATTATGAAGTATTTACTTTTTGCGGCTCCACATTGGACCACTCAAGGAAATTTCACATATATAGTGATGTCATCTTTTATAGATTTTCATATAGATGAATTATAATCATTTTCTATATGTTTATTAAGTATAAATCAGAAAATATCGATTATCTTCAAAAGTTTCAATTTTAATTATTGTACTTGTAGTAAAAAAAGAAGTGATATCAAAAAAGGACAAACTTTTTTTAAAAAATATATTATACCCAAAAAAAAATTGAATTTAAGTCAACGGAATATGGTTTAAAAACGAAAGATAGAATACAATGAAAAAAAAATAGAATTCATTAATAAAATCAATTTATTTTTCCTTTTATTTCAATTATAATAATTATAGAATATATATATATGGTCATAAATGGAATATAAAATAAGTTTTACAATGGTCCTACGGGACATTATTTGACGTATCTTCGGTGATTTCTGTTATAGTAACTGTTGAAGGTGTATTGTACGGTATTAAAGAAATGATTGGCCGATGATAACTGAAATAGGTAACAAAAGTATTAGACGTCGTGTTATCAAGATATCTTGAAAATACAGCGTCGATTGTCGTTCCATATCTAGTTGTTGATTCAGTTGATTTATTATTGATTTTCAAATCAAAAGTTTGTTCCAGGAATGTTGTCAAAGGGATTGAATCTTTAGTTGCAAAATTAACATTGAAATCGCCTGCTAAAATCAACGGAAGTTCGTCAAAATTTTCTCCTAAAATCCTGGAACCTGCGCGGCTGTATATGAGTAAATAACTGTGTAAAAACTTATTAACTTCTGTAACTTTTTGATTTGGTGAAATGTACACAATGACCATAATCAATTCTCTCCCATCATCCAATTTAACTTTCGAAGCGCATATATCACCAATAGTTCCTTGCGCAACGTTAACTTCACGTGTATTTCTCATTATTAGATCTATATTATCAGTCGTAACTTGGGTTATGTTTCTGTTTCGATAAATTGCAACTCCCGCAGCCCTCACATCTTCTCGTTTAAATTTTACTATGCAATCGAAATTAGGTATTTCAACGTCTTTTTCATTAGAAAGCCATGTTTCCGATAATAATAATAAAGTATGTGTGAGCAAATTTTATGTGAATGGAAGTTACTATAAGAATGAGAATCTTGACTTTCTGATGTCTGAAAAGCTGCTGTTGCTGTTTGAATCCTGTCATTATGTGTTTTTTTCAAAATGTTGTATAATGTGTTGTTGTAGAGAACTGGTTGAATTCCGTGTTATTTCTTGCATGATATTATCATCCGGAGTATCTAGAGTTTTCTTGATTTATTTGGTGTTTACTTCCGTAATTTGTTCAATAGCGTCAATATTAATTATGTTATACTCTGTACGCATTTGCTGTGTATTTTCTTCAAACTGCATTGCTGTCTCTTCTCCGCTCATTAATTTGTTTTTGTCTATTTCGCTCTCGATAATTACGAGCACGTTCAGCAACGGTAAGAGGAATATGTGAAATATTTTGCTGTATCCTTAAGTCTCTTTTGCGCTTATTTACTTCTTCTTTGTTCCTTTCGTAGTATCGTTTTTGTCTCTGCTTATGTGAATTTGAACTCAATTGATTATTGGATGTTGTATGCGCAATTTTCTTCACATTTCGGTCAATGTTCTCAATATTAGATAAATCGTGAATTTGGTGCGAATTTTTTTTTTCTGTGCCTGATGTCTCTTCTTCGCTGATTGATCTCTTCTCGGTGTCGCTCTCGGTACAAAACGTTTACATTCAGCAGCCTTATTGTCCACTCTAAATTACAAGTATGATATTTTAAAGATCATGTAGAATAATGTAAATTTTCAATTATAAAATGGAAGATAAAAAAAAATATCAATACCTCACTCGTAAAATGTGCCTTGAATTAGATGTACCTTGATCATTATTGGTTTCAATTATAATATCACCTATCTCTTGCGTTGTTTGTGTACTGACAAAGTAAAGTAAAATTCTATTAATTCTTCATTTTTATAAGAATAGAAGCCACACGAAAACAGAAAGAAGTTAAAACACATGCTGTAACTATCTCGCGTATTTGCACGCATGCACAGAAAATGAACAGCTTATTGACATCCGTAAACACATTTCTAACCTCAAATAATCAAATGAAATTCAATAGTAATAAATTAATATATTAATAGATAATTTACTAACCTTTGATTTGAATCGGTACATTGTGTTCCGTGAAGCAAACGTTGTGGACACGTATTAAATATTTCACTGCAGCTTGCACTTTGATCATCATTGATTTTTTGCTTCTTTTTGGTCACTTGATCGTCACTGTCACTCATTTTCGATTTTATATTATATAACAGATATTATAATATTATTAAAATAAACAGATATAAATAATATTATAATATTATTATAATAAACAAATATATATTGATCACGTTGTGATTTAGATTGAGAAAGTGAAATTAATCGAGAAAAGAAATTATGCGTTACCGCGTGCACTTTTTCGATAAGCAAGAATTTTCTTTGTAGCGTGAGAGAGTATATTAGTGTATAAGTGTAAGTCACGTGTGCGCGACAAGTTTGTATTTGTGTATCTGTGAGAGTCTCACGCTGGCGACAAGACTGTGTTTGTGTATGCGTGTGAGTCTTGCGCAGGCGACAAGATTGTGTGAGCGCGTGCATGTAATACTTGCGCACCCGACACTACCGTGTATATAGTGTACCCACGCACACACTCAAAGGAGTCGAGAGTTTGCGGCGTAGTAGGGGGATCATGGCACGAAAGCGTCATGCCGTTTTTCGTGACGGCGTCAGGTCAATTTTACTGCCAAGTCGCGCCTATAGATGTTTCACATCAAAAATGATTATTCGAGAAAGTCAATGCTACACTGTATTAAATTGGTCACGGTCTATCTCACTATATACGGTCGCCATGGGCGCTGCTTCACTTACCTTCTATCCCCTCCTACGACAAGCTCATCGCCAATAGTCACAGCATATGTATTTTCAGTGTGGAAAGAGAAACATTGCTAATGCGCAGGCGTCACGATGCTCCATCACATCACTGCACGAGAGAGCTATACAATAAATGCATACATGCTATATTGTCTGTAGCTGTTTATTATATATATACTAGCTGACCCAGCAAACGTTGTTTTGCCGTATACATTTTTTCTAGTGAACATTTCGGTATAGTTCGAATGAATAATAACTAACTTATTATAAGTGTGTAGTGATGTGATATGACTGTAAGAGGAATGGAGCACTGTGGATGATGACGGCCAATAAAAATAATACACCAACCACTCATTATTTTAATTCATTGTACTTCATTAACTTAACTAATATATTCAAAATTAAATATCTCAAATGTTATAAATTAATTAATTGTCTGTGTGAAAAACATGGTTATTCTTAACTATTACTGTTGCTCCGAACGATGTCATTTGGAAACATGAATTGAATGTACGGATTGACTTCAGGAACAGGTTAGAATCAAGATCCGTGCCGTTAAGTAAACCGTTCAATGGTTCAGGAGGTGTATCAATGGCAGGTAGTTGCACCTTTCCTGACGCGCAACGCATCCCGTCTGGCTCATTTTTAATTTTAAGAGCATTACAATGCGAACATTCCTAGCGCATAACACCAATTACCACTTTTGAATGAGCATAATATTGGATAACGGGCTCATAGTCAAATGCTAGACGCAGGAATAAATCAGATGAAAATGCTCGATGTACTTGTTGGCGTTGTTGGTCATTTGCTCTGCGTCTATCAACTATGAAAAGATGTGCTTGTCTTTGTCGTAATCTTATTTGCTCATTTCGTTCAGCCCGTGTATCTTCCGATTGTACTTGATGCAATCGCGCTATGATCACACGCGCATTAGTATTATCTTGGTCTTTTTATTCTTCTGTTCTTTGGTCTCTTCTATTTCGCATAAGTGCAGCTTGACGTGTTTGACGACCGAAAGAAGCTTCTCTGCGTTTTGTTGGCATTGTTCACTGTTTAAAACACGCATAAATAGAACGAATTGAATGAGTTAATAATGAAAAATAGGAAAGTAATGCATATACATTATTATTGTTACATAGTGTTCCCCTTAAGGTTGGACTTTTTTTTTTTTCACCGATGGCTAGATTCGAACTCTGGTCGCCCGCGTAGCATGCGAGCGCCTAGCCCACTACGCCACTCCACTCCTTAATATGCATGTACACATATATAATATTCAGTGTATATCGTGTGTTTTATTTTATTATTTAACTTATCTGTTACAATATTTCTTTTTTATGATCCTCACAAAATTTTGCACACACTGACTTCAATATTATTATTATACTCTCGTTTAACAATAATTCAACAAATAAGTATAATTCATACGTGTAACACAATAAAAGGTGTTGGCGTGAGCTCGTGACACGTGTTGAGTACTTATGAGGTTATATGAAATCACTCAATTAACTAAACGTGAGAACTACACTCAAAATTAATGAGGAATAAATAATCACAGCCCTGCAAATTAATAATAAATTCACTCGAGAATTACACTGAAATAGTAAAATGATAATTGTAAACTTCACTACAACGATCGATGCACAAATAATAATGGCCGAAAACTGTGTAGGGAGTGAGAAAAGGTTTCTAGTGTGAGAGAAATATTTCACCCCTACTCCGTGCTGTTTACTGGGTAAGAAGTGACATCTAGCGGACTGGAGGGGATAACTGATCGAGTGATAATCGATCAGTTATCGACCGGGGTTGAAAATTATTAAATTACTAATATCGATATCAAAAAATAGGGGTTGATTGTAGAGGGGTGAAAAATTAGAGTTGTATGTATTTTTCAATGCCACATCATAAAAAAATGAAGATAAGAAATTTTGTCTGAAAAAATAAAAATAAATTTTGGGGTGGACCATCCTTAACAGTTAGGGGTGTATGAAATCGTTATAAACCTATTCTCAGACCTATTGAGAATACATATGAAATTTTATCAAAATCGGTGAAGCCGTTTCAGAGGAGTATTATAACTAAATTCGTGACAGGGGAATTTTATATATTAGATATATGTGGTATTGTTCAAGTTTTCAAAGGTCGTTCTGTAATACTTATAATTGTACTTCGGGATTAGATATGTACGCTAAGGAAACATTATAATATTAATGCATAATAAATGATAGTATAATTGCTCTAGTCTATCCGGCGCCACCTTAGTAGTCTGGGCTAATAGGGAGGGACAATTGCAGTTGCTGTGCCTGGAAAATTCGAGACGTCTGATGACGTCAATGATTTGTACCTG
The DNA here is from genome assembly GCA_918226075.1 of Microctonus brassicae. Taxonomy (NCBI): domain Eukaryota; kingdom Metazoa; phylum Arthropoda; class Insecta; order Hymenoptera; family Braconidae; genus Microctonus; species Microctonus brassicae. The sequence continues at coordinate 12,295,973 of OW445482.1, forward strand.
GGGTAATGTAACTGATAATGTAGTCAGTTCGATTTTGTGGCTCGGTGCAGACGGAAGCATTCAACCTAACCGTCGCGTATACTACCTTTTTTTTTGTGTTCCGTAGTCTAGTAGTTAATAAACGAATAATAGTTTAAATAAAATTACGATCCTGTCTTTGTCCTCTACCAATTCCCACATTTAATAAAATTGGATGAAAAATATAATAAAATAATATCCTACAAATTGGGGGCTCCTCCGGGATCGGATAGAGACAAAGATATAGTAGAGTCAATCGCGAATTTCGAGTTTAAAAGAAAAAAACAAGTCGACCGCGAGTGAGATGGCAACAAAAAATACAGAAAGTGCAACAACAGAGACGCCAAAAATGAAGAGTGTAACCGTGGAAGAGTTAAGGCAACAGTTACGTGAATTAGGTCTGCCGCAGTACGGGACAAAAGCAGTGTTGCTTGAGAGGTTAGAAGAGGCTGAAAGGCAAGCACCAGCTGCAAGAACAGAAAACGAACTCAACGCTGATGTGGAAGATGAAATAGCAGAAGACGATCATGGTGACGAAGAGCTAGAAGATCTCTCAGTGTTGTGCATTTGCGAGTTGAAAGCACGGCTGGGCAAACGTGGCCTAGAGAAGACAGGCAAGAAAGCCGAGCTATTAGCCAGATTGAGGGCAGCTCTGGACAGAGAAGAAGAAGAGCCTGAGACTGAGGAAGTTGTCGATGGGGGTAATGAAGACCTGAATATCGTCAAAGAAGAGTCAGCTGCTCAGAACGGGCAATATAAAGAATCACACCGCTCATACTTAACTTTTCGTGACCTGGAAGAATCGTTGGACAGTTTCAGTGGGGATGACGGCGCAAGCATCAAATGGTGGATCCAAGACTTCGAAGAGACGGCCGAGACGTATGGTTGGTCTGATAGCCAGACGTTTGCGTACGCGAAGAGGCTGCTGAGAGGGTCAGCGAAACGATTTGTACGGGTTGAAAGGGGAGTGAAGACATGGAGCAAGCTGAAAAAAATACTGAGTGAAGAATTTGAAACGAGAATGAATAGTCTTAGTGTCCATGAGAGAATGGCGAGAGAGAAGAAAAAGCCGGAAGAATCGTACCAGGAGTATCTCTATAGAATGTGGGAGATAGCTTCAAGAGCAGATCTGGATAAAGAAGCAACGATCAGACACGTTATAAGAGGCCTACCAGACGATCCAGTTAACAAAGCCATTTTATATCGTGCGAAGACGCTCAGTGAATTGAAAGAGAGACTGCTGCAGTATGAAGAAGTGAAAAATGAGATCAAAATGGAGTCCAAAACGATTGAACGCAAAGATGACAGAGGTGGACGACTCATTGATAAGAACAATAAGAAAAATAATCAAGTGGGAACATCTACCAGAAGTAAAACGTGTTATAATTGCGGCGGTAAAGATCACGTGAAAGCAGAGTGTCCAGAAAAAAGCAGAGGAACAAAGTGTTTCAAGTGTGGTGAGTTCGGGCACGTGGCGGCGAAATGCAACCAATCAAGTAGTGTAAAAACGCGGTGTGACGCACTCAGAGCAAGTGATAAAAAAATCTATAACACAATAACAATTATGAATAAAGAAATGATTGGCATAATTGACACGGGCAGTGATCTCAATCTCGTTCGTGCTAGCGCATATGTGCGATTAGGAGGGCTACAGTTGAATGCAAACACAATAACGTTTGATAGTGTGGGAGCGACCAACCAAAAAACACTGGGACGGTTCAAAGCGAATGTGCTGATAGATGAATTATCGTTCGCGTTTGAGTTTGATGTTGTACCTGATCAATTTTTAGGCCACGATATCTTAATTGGTGGTGAATTGTCGGAACACGCGGAGGTGCGGGTTAAGAATAAAGAAGAGTCGCTAACTAAGCTAAAGAACGATGACGATTGTGTTGAGAACGGGTGGCGGGAAGTGTTAAACATAAACGTGTGTAGTGCGCGCGATGATAATAGTGAATTGTGTCTCGACCACGTGTGCGACCCAGAGATAAAAAATGAGGTAAAAACATTGATAAAAAACTATGTTCCGTTGAAAACAAAAGATACGGGTGTCAAGCTGCAGATCATATTGCAGGATGAAGTGCCTGTGTTTCAAAATCCCCGGCGGTTATCAGCGGAACAAAGAAAACAAGTTAATGAGATTATTGAGGGGTGGATATCGAGTGGAATAGTGAGACCGAGTGTCAGTGAATACGCGAGTCCTATTGTGGTCGTGGAAAAAAAGGACGGACGCCTGCGTTTGTGTGTCGATTATCGTCAGTTAAATAAAAAGATTATCAAAGATAGAAATCCGTTGCCGCTGATCGAAGATCAGCACGATCGATTGCAAGACGCGCGAGTATTCTCTACATTGGACTTGAAAGATGGATTTTTTCATGTCCCCATTGAAGAACAGAGTGTAAAATACACTGCGTTCGTGGTGTCCGATGGGCATTTTGAATTTTTGAGGGTTCCATTCGGTTTATGCAACTCGCCAGCGGGATTTCAAAGGCATGTTAGAGCTGTGTTTCAAGCGCTTATAACCGACGGTACAGTGTTAGCGTATTTGGACGACCTTATAATTCCAGCGAAAGACGTGAGTGAATCGTTAATAAAGTTAAAGACGGTGTTAAAAGTCGCAAGTGAATATGGGTTGGTCATAAATTGGGAAAAGTGTGAGTTGATGATGGAAAAAGTGAACTATTTGGGGTATGTCGTGGAGTCCGGCCGCATCCGGCCGTCGAACAGAAAAATTACAGCCGTTGCTAACTTCCCAGAACCAAAAACAATCAAACAAGTCCAAAGTTTCCTGGGACTTGGAGGATATTTCAGGAAGTTTATTCTGCAGTTCGCGTTACACGCCCGACCGTTATCACAGTTATTGAAAAATGGAGCAAGTTTTGTGTTTGGTGATTCACAAAGATCGGCCTTCGAGAAGTTGAAGACATTTTTAATAGAAAATCCCGTGTTGATACTGTATCAAGTAGGCGCCGAAACGGAGCTACATACGGACGTTTGCATGGACGGTTTAGGGGCAGTATTACTGCAGAAAAGTGCGAGCGATGATCGATTGCATCCGATATATTACGCGAGTTGGAAAACATCTCCGACAGAGGCCAAGTATACCAGTTATGAGTTAGAAATACTTGCTGTGGTCAAAGCACTCAAGAAGTTTAGAGTGAATTTACTGAACGTGCATTTTAAGATCGGGACCGATTGCAACGCGTTCGTGTGGTCCTTGAAAAAGAAAGATTTGTGCCTGCGAGTGTCGCATTGGGCTCTGTTAATTGATCAATTTGATTATAAGATAGAGCATCGTCCGGGCACATCGATGCGACATGTAGACGCACTGAGTCGCAACCCGGCGAGTGTTTATAGTGTGCAGACAGGTTATGGAGGATTAATTGAAAAAGTGAAAAGAGCACAAAACGATGATCGCGAATTAGTGCATGTGATAAAATCAGTGAATGAAGGTTGAAGTGATGAGTTTACATTGGCAAAAAGTGGTGTATTGTACCGGGAAATAGATGGGAAAGAATTATTAGTGATACCTAAATTAATGCAGTTTGATGTGATTAAAGAAGCTCGTGAGAAAGGACACTTCGGGAGTGATAAAACAGAACAGTTGTTGAAACGCCAGTATTGGTTTCCCAACATGAGTGACAAGGTTAAAAAGATAGTGAACAATTGTGTAAAGTGTGTGTTAGCAGAGAGAAAGCGAGGGAAAAGTGATGGCCTGCTGAATCCCATTGATAAGAAAGCAACACCGTTGGATACGTATCATATAGACCGTTTGGGACCGATGCCATCTACGAAAAAAGCCTATAATCATATTTTTGTCGTCGTGGATGCTTTCACGAAGTTTGTGTGGCTTTACCCGACCAAAACAACCACAGCTGATGAGACGATAAGCAAATTGAAAAATCAAGCAACGACGTTTGGCAATCCCAGACGCGTCATATCAGATAGAGGCGCCGCGTTCACCTCTAATGCTTTCCAAGAGTATTGTAAGTCTGAAAATATTGAACATGTGTTAATTACCAGTGGGGTGCCTAGAGCGAACGGTCAGGTCGAACGGATTAATCGTGTTATTATTCCGGTCTTAACTAAGTTGTCGCTATAGAGAATCCGATGGAGTGGTGGAAGCATGTAAGTGAAACAAATGATCAGTGATGAGAGAAGAAGCACGACAGAATATTTTGGAGATTCAAGAGGAAAATCGCAAGACTTTTAATCGACGAAGAAAAATCGCACCAAAGTATAAAGGATGTGATTTGGTAGCTATATAGCGGACACAATTCGGGTCAGGTCTCAAGTTACATCCGAAATTTTTGGGTCCTTATAAAGTAATCAACGTTAAAAGGAACGATCGTTACGATGTCGAGAAGGTGGGGCAGCATGAAGGACCTATTCGTACATCTAGTGCAGCAGATTATATGAAACCATGGGCGTTTGCAAATGATTTTGAGCTGGACACAGAAAGTGAAAGTGAGTTAAGTGGTAATGAAAATGAGTCTGAGAAATCCACTGTCGAGCCCCACAGTTGAGATAAGTGATTGTAATATCGTGTCGATATTAGTATAGGATGGCCGAGTGTGGTATTATTCAATTTTTCAAAGGTCGTTCTGTAATACTTATAATTGTACTTCGGGATTAGATATGTACGTTAAGGAAACATTATAATATTAATGTATAATAAATGATAATATAATTGCTCTAGTCTATCCGGCGCCACCTTAGTAGTCGGGGCTAATGGGGAGGGACAATTGCAGTTGCTGTGCCTGGAAAATTCGAGACGTCGATGATTTGTACCTGGGGTAATGTAACTGATAATTTAGTCAGTTCGATTTTGTGGCTCGGTGCAGACGGAAGCATTCAACCTAACCGTCGCGTATACTACCTTTTTTTTGTATTCCATAGTCTTGTAGTTAATAAACGAATAATAGTTTGAATAAAATTACGATCCTATCTTTGTCCTCTACCAATTCCCACATCTAATAAAATTGGATAAAAAATATAATAAAATAATATCCTACATATATGTATGTCATTTGTGCACATGTGCATATAAAAAACAGCAAATATATCAAGAATTCATTTTTTGCATGTGTCACACATAAATCTTTTCTCCTCCATCAGTCATGAATGAATTATCAGTGATTATTCGAATCAGATGAATTGTTTGCGATGATCTCATATCATTAAATTCATGTTATCATTATTTTATCCATTGTCCTTCTAATATATGAAAGTTTTTACGAGTTATACATTTCTGTGACACCACCAGTCGAACTATTCAATATGATTTTATCATATCTTTTTCAAGTTTTCGCAGATTATAATAGTATCTTTCCTGAAGATCTACGTATGAAGAGAGAATATCTCTTGTTTCTACGAAAAAAATCAAAAACAGCAAATGCATCAAGTATTCATCATCGAACCTGTCATACGTTAATCTTTTCTCATTCATCAAGCATGATTCAATCATCAGTGATTATTTGAGCAGAACAGACAATTTCAGAAGATTTCGTATTATATAGTTCATGTTGATTGTTAACATTACTTGACTCATTGTTCACCCAACATACGGCAGTTTCATCAAATTATACACTTCTGTGACCACAAAAAAATTCAATAAGAATTGTTCCATCTTTTTCAGAGTGATAGCATCTCCTGTTGAGATCTATAAATGGAGAAGAATTTCGTTTTTCATAAAGGAAAAAATAATCGATGAATCGAAACGAGTCAGTGAGATTTGAACGTATGAATTGTCGCCTTGCAGTTCGGTTCACTGACAGCTGGTCTAAAGGTACTTGGAGATCAGAAGATATTTTTCGAACATGTTAATAATAAATCAAAGCATAGGTCACATATCAATTATTTTCTTTTTTAAGGGGCATGAATACATCATTACAAATTGTTTGATTAAGACAAATTATTGGTGACAGTCCTAGTCATATATCATTCTATATAGAAGTTTTCACAAATTATACATTTTTGTAACACCATAAAAATCAGTCGAACTGTTCGCTATTATTCAATCATATCGTTTCTATGTTTATACGATGAATGCCGTTTGCAGAGAAAAGATCGCATCTTTCCTAGAAGTCTTGGAATGAACAAATAAAATTTCGAGTTTCAATAAAAAAAATCACACACTGCCAAGAATTTATCATTGAATGTCACACATCAATCTTTTTCTTTTCATCAGGCATGAATGAATCATCAGTGATTATTTGAACAGAACAAACAACTTGCGATAATCCCATATCATATAATTCATGTTAAAATTGATCCACTAATTAATCACTAAATCTATGAAAGTTTTTACAAATTATGCATTTCTGTGATACCACGAAGAATCAGGCGATGTTTCTAATCTAATTCAATTATATAATTTCTATGTTTTCGCAGGAAAAGATAGCTTATTTCCTGAAGATCTACGAATAAAGAGAGAGTATTTCTTGTTTCAATGAAGAATATCAATTGCAGTAAATATATGAAGAATTTATCATTGAATAGGTCGCACGTCAATCTTTTCTTTTTCATCAGGTTCGAATAAATCATCAGTGATTATTTGGACAGAACAAACGATTCGTGATAATTTCATATTGTATAGTTCATGTTGACATTGCATATTTCATTGTTCACCTGATAAATGGAAGTTTTTACGAATTATACATTTTTGTGATATTTTGAGAAATCAGTCGGACTATCCAATACAATTCAGTTATATCGTTTCTATGTTTTTGCAGAGAATGATAACATATTTCCTGAAGATCTACGAATGAAGAGAGAATATTTCTTGTTTCAATAAAAAATATCAAAATCAGCGAATGTATTAAGAATTCATTATTTGGATAGTTCTCCAACGATCTCTTGCGATAATCCCATATCATCGAAACATGTTGAAATTGATTTACTCATCAATTACCAAATGTATAAAATGTTCAGGAATTATACATTACTGTGACACGAGTCGAACTATCCAATACGATTCAGTTATATCATTCCTATCTTTTTGCAGAGAACAAAGGAACCTTTTTCGAAGATCTACGAATGATGAAGAAGATTTCTTATTTCTACGAAAAAAATTAACAACAGCGAATGCATTGAAAATTTAATATTGAATATGCCACATTCATCATCTGTTCTCATTCATCAGGCATGAATCCATCATCAGTGATCATTTGAACAGAACAGACGCTTCACGATGATTCTAAACTTTATAATTCATGTTGACATTGCTTATCGTATTGTTTACCCAGTATACAATAGTTTATATGAATTATACATTTCTGTGACAGCGCAAAAAAAAAAAAAAAACAGTCGATCTGTTTGATATCATTCAATTATAGGATCGTGATCTGTTCTGTATGTGAAAATTCATCATACTGAAAGTTTCAATGCTACAAGCTCATAATGGAATGACTTTCATGAATGATTTGTGCAAGATATCTTTCACCAGTATCAAAATAATAAATTTGTATTTCAGGGGTATTTTCTTCATGTTATTGTATCATTCATCAAATATAATGCTTCGAAACGATGAAAAACAAATTTTCTATCAATTCCCAAAAATTATATACAAAATTGTTAAGGATTATGCATTTATGTGACTTATATATATAAGTCACAGAAATGCACAAACTATAGAAAAATGGATATATCTCCATAACTATTAGGAATATATCGATTTCCTTCAGATCACGTCATCAGGGGGCCAAGGCGCATAAAATAAGGTAAAAAATGATAGTGTCACAAAAATGTCCAATTGGCAAACATATATATATATATATATAATGTGTAATCCTTTTATAGGTTAGGTGTTAAATAACAAATCTGGGTTCCTGTAACTGTAAATTAAGTTTTATTTATTAATTATTATTTTTGGTTATATTTATTCGACAATTCTTACCTGTAAATTAAGAAACGACATTTTATGATATTTAATCACCCTAATTATATTTCTTTTTACAGACTAACTCTTTTAATTATTTTCACGTGGCTATATTTTAAATTATACTCTTTTTCTCTATCTTGTCTATATTCACGGATCTTGTGTCCGGTGCAGCAATATTTGAAAAGTAATACAATATTGCTTTTACATTCCCCCCTCTAAACAAGAGTATAAATACAGCATTTTTTTTTTGTTTTTTTTTTGTTTTTTCTTTTTTTTTTTTTTTCTTTCATTGTGTAGGTAGTGGAATCAGCTTTGAGATGTGGGAAAATTTCGATTCTGGTTTCCTGTGGCCAGTATTTATTTTGTAGATTGAACTTGATAGTTTCTCCATGATTTTAAACGGTCCAATCTTCAATTCTTCGAGCTTTCTTCTATTCAATTTATGTGCGTTTTCTACAAATACCATGTCTCCTACCTTGAAGTTGAAGTCTATTCGATTTTTATCATAAATTTTTTTGTTTAATTCGTGTGATTTAATGGAGTTTTCGAGGGCTTTTTTTTTATCTTTTATCCATTTTTTTTCAGAGTTTATATTCTTTAGCTCGTTTGGCAATGTTGAAACATCTGTGCCGTTCAATAGATATACTGGTGCAAATCCAGTTACTGTATGCTCCGTTTCGTTGTATCTCTTTGTACAGAAGTGCGCTATATAGTTGACCAAGCTTTTTTTGGTTTGTCTTCTTCATTGATTTTACATCGAATTTTATTGATTAAGGTTTGATTCAACCTCTCGTTTAGACCATTTGAGAAAGGAGAATTCACGGCTGTGAAAACAAGCTGTATATTTTTTTCGTTCAAAAATTGTTTTAATTCCTTGGAATTGATTCCTAGATATTGGTCTGCCAGGATTAGACTTATTTCATCAATTTCTTTTACGCTTTTGACGAGTTTTACAAAATCTATTGCACTTTTTATTTTAGAAGTTAATATATAAGCGTATCTTGTGAAGTGATCAATCAGTATGTGAAGGTAATTTTTTTTGGATCTAGATCCACCAAATCCACCTACTGTGTCTATAGAGACTATTTCAAAAGGTTTCGTGGCAGGACCTAAGTGTGACATGAGGCCAAATTTTTTTTGTCCTCTTGATTTTGAACTCTTCTGACAAAATTATTTTGTCTTTTTTTTTTACTTTTTTATAGTAGATGTATTTTTTTTTTATAAGCTTATTTTTCTTGGTTTGTATTTCTATATTTTTTTTCTGGTCTTTTAAAACATCTTTTAGTTTTATTAAATTTACAATTTTTAGTTGTTCATCCATATTATCATTTTCATCCAAAACCGGATTTCTACTTAAACAATCCGCTTCCAAATTTAATTTTCCAGGTGAATATTTTATTTCGAAGTCATATTGTGATAGGTAGTATATCACATCTCCCAATTCCTCATCAGTCCGTGATTTCACATTCATATTCTCTAATGGTTTATGGTCAGAGAAAACAGTGAACTTTCGGCCTATTAATAAATGTTGCCAATATTTAACTGACTCTTTTATTGCTAGGCATTCTAAGTATATTGCCTTTTTTTTTTGTAATTTATTGAATTTTTTTGAAAAGTAGGCTATTGGTTTTTCTTCTTTGTTTTTTTTGCGTTTGTTTCAGTACTGCTCCTACTCCTAATAGGCTCGCATCTGTGTATATGTGAATTGGTAGATTTGGGTCAAAAATTGTTAATATAGGTTGTGAGCAGAGTGTTTCTTTCATTTCATCGAATGATTTTTGACAATCATCGGTCCAAAGAAATTCTTTTCCTTTTCGCAATAGTTCATGTAGTGGGTCCAATCTTATCGCACTATTCGGGATGTATTTATGATAATAATTAATTTTCCCTAAAAATTGCCTTACGTTTTTTTGTGTTTGTGGCCTTGGAAAGTTTTTGATATATACATATATATATATATATATATATATATATATATATATATATATATATATATATATATATATACATATATATATATATATATATATACATGTATATATTACGACGTCCGATCTGACGATCACGCGAGTTGAGTGTTTTTACCCCATCCAAAAAGTGCTTAACGCGCTATAAGAAGTTTTCACTGTATCAACTCGGTGAATTATATTGAGCACAGACATACAAACCAACCAATTGCTTGAGAATTGTGTGCAGACGCAGATCAAGAACTTCAAAAATGACTTTTTTGTCATCACTGAAGTTATATTCTCAGAATTACCGTGACAGTGATCACATCAGGATTCAATTTGATAGCCGTGCGCAATGATGTAAATTAATATCTGAAAAATCGGTGATCGTGAATATCAGTATTTTGATTCTGATTCTGATAGGTCAACTGTTGGATTATTCATCTGATTTCTAGGAATGCATTGTTGAAGTTGAATATTTTTACTATCAATTTTGAAATTGATGACGTGGAAATTATATTATTGACGTAACACTAACTCAAGGGATGGGATGCATGCAATCGCCTTCTAATATTCTGAAAAACAGAATTCTAAACAACAGTTAAGAATTTCGATGACATATTGTCACACAGTAGAAAATTTCGTGTAAAAGTCCACCCATTATTTATGTTAAAATATTATTCAACCTGAAAATAATGTTAGAATAACATATTATTTACGTAGTCCGATTTAACTCAAATGCTATGTTGAACACTCACGATGAATAAAAAATTTCGTTGAGCTTCTCTTTCACTGGTTCAGCTGAAAACATATGTTGTTCAAAAGACAAAAATCATGTATTGAATTTCTTGTATAGAATTTCAAATTGGAAAATATCGAATTGAACGATTTAATTATAATATCTATAATAAACAACGCGATCACTCAGTTGTTTTTATAATTTCACAAAACAAGAGTGAACAGCTCAATGAATCAAATACAAAGTGTTGTAATGAAGAAAACATGACTGAAAGCATTACACAAAGTTATCTTAAATCATATGCACTAGGCTTACCTGATACTACAATAACTACTATAATAAAATTGACAACTGACTTAGTTGTTCCGGTTTTAAAAAATATTGTAAAATCGCCAACTATTGAACAACGAACTGCGTTGGCGGCTGAGTTCAAATTTCCTTTCGAAAATCAACGTAGTAAATTATACAAACGAGATAAACTGTTCAAAAATCGGATTATTGAACCTGTTAAAAAAGCTCATGGTGTTCGAATAGATAATTAATATGATTCCAAAAATCTGTGTTACAAGCAAGTAGTAGTTACTAGCACTTTCACTTATATTTCATTATTAAAGACCCTCTAATTATTATCAGACTTTGACGGCATTCGAAAATATTTTACTAACAATATGTCACCAAATGCAACGTCTTAACCCATTCCATAAATAGAGAATTATTTGAAGCAAATAGCTCGAAGCAATGAAAATGCAATTCAATTGCGAACATACTTTAATGAATTTGAAGTGTGTAATCCTCTTGAAAGTAAAGCAGGGATTCATAAACTCGGTGCTTTTTATTTCACGCTCAACAATTTGCTGATTCATGTAAATTCATCTTTGAATAACATACATTTACTAGCATTGTGCTATAATGTAGATATTAAAGAATTCGGAATTGAACCAGTACTTGATGTCATTGTCGAGGACATTGAATTATTAGAGAAAAAAAGGCATATTTTTTGAAAGTTTAGGTAGAAGTCTCAAAGGTACATTGGTATCATCATCGTTTGATAATTTGGGGAGCGCCATACTATGGGGTATGAATGAATCGTTTAATGCGAATAATTATTGTAGAATATGTAATATATGTGGAGAAGATGCTCGACGTATGTGGCTATCAAATGATTCTTTATTACGAACCCCAGAAAGTTCAAACCAGTAATCAAAGCAACTTCAATATGCAAATAATGATACAATGGTTTTTTTTTGGTATATGAAAAAATGAAGTAGTCTACTCGATTTACAGTATTTCAACGTGAATGATAACTATACTGTTAACGTAATGCATGATATCTTGGAGAGGGTTTTTCAATTAAAGTTGAAAAATTTTTTTCAATTTTGTATCACATCGCAGCTAATAAGTCTCAATGATTTGAATTTCAGAATAATAGCTTTCGATTACAGTATTCATGATAGAGCAAATATGCCTACTGAAATTACGTTGAATGAAAAATCTAATGCAATAGGATTACGTGCCACTCAAACTTCATGTTTGATTATTCATTTGCTGTTGACATTAGAAGACATTGTATCATGTATTAATAATGATTATAGCAAGTGGAAAGTAATTTCATCACTTATATAGAAATATTTAAAATTGTATTGGCCCCTAAAATAACTCATCACATAGTAAATAAATTACCAAAACTCATACTGGAGCATCATCAACTTTTTATCGATACTTAAAATGCATCATTGACGCCAAAGCATCATTTCATCACCAATTACTGTATGGTCAATAAACAAATAAGTCCCCCGAGATCATACTGAACAATGTGATTTGAGAGCAAAAATGGTTATTTTAAGGATTTAGCGAAGACATTCAAAAATTTCAAAGACATCGCGTACACATTATCAGTTCGTCATCAAAAATCTATGCTGGTTGTATGGAATGATAATTTTGATGGATTTGAAAGGAAGCCGATACCCCACAATATTCAGATGATAGCGCTATCTTCTATTATTCATAGCGATATAATAGAAGGAAAATTTTGCATTTGATTTTATCTACTAATCGAAAAGAGTAGAATTTCGAGGTGCCAATTTAATTTTGAATAAGTTTATTTTTATCGCCCTTAATGAAGATTTGCCAACTTTTGCACAATGCTTATTTTCTTCTACCATTAATTGTCAAATATATGTAATCTGCAAGTGTTGGAAATCTGTGAATATTTCACATTGTTCGGGATATATTGTGAAACCATCTACGACAAATGTCATTTTGAATATATCTGAAATATGATACACAAAAGCGAAGAATATTTATAGTTTGGGCACTGATTTTGTTATTATAAGTGAATATTTTTTATAAAATTGTCTTTCATCAAAGATCCATAATTATTTTAATAAACGGAAATTTTCATTATCGATTTTTTATTTTGTTTTTCAGAATGAAAAAAGTTCATCAAGTAATTTATACAATTCATGAAAATATTGAACAACCACAATATATGTAGCACGTCAAAATTAATAAGTCCAATTTAACATAGAAGAAGGTGTGTACCTTTTTTTTTAACCTAAATTTTGTATTGGATTTCAACACAAAAATTGATGTCAAAACAGAAAAATAATTCTACATAAAATGAATGATATTCTGTGTTTCTTGAAGCACAAAATTTTAGTAACAATAATTGAATGAATCAATGTGTAAAATTTACAGACTTTTCATGTCATTTCGTTACGATACTTCTATGTTAAATTGGACTTATTAATTTTGACGTGCTACATATATTGTGGTTGTTCAATATTTTCATGAATGTGTACCAGCTCCGACACACGATTGGAGTTTGCTCTTTAAGAATAATTACCGTGGAATTGAAAATATATTCAATATGCAACGATAGTAAATGAAGACTTCTTCTGTATAACTGAAAATATTGAAAATTTTTTTCAGACTTCAAAATTTATTATTACATCAATACATTATAATGACAATTGATTTCTTTCAATATTGAAATCATCTTGCACATTATTAATTTCATCAAAAGTAATGTCGTTATTTATTACTGTGACAATAGATTTGTGGTAACTGAAATACGTTACGTGGACATCAGAAGAAACATGATTTACATAATATCTGAAAAATATCCCAACGGATGAACCATATCTAGTCGTCCCCAGCGTGTTACCAGAAACGAAGTCCAAATTCAGTTCCTCTTTTAAAAATTGTACACAGCGCATTCTTCCATCAGTATCAAATTTAATGTTAAAATCCCCGCGAAGTATGAGCGGAAGTTCATGATATCGTTTTTTCAACAATTTCAAACCTCCTTTCGTATATGCTAATAATGCCTCATGAAGAAAATCTATTACGTCTTCAACTTTCTTATTGACAGAATTGTACACTGTGACTGCTTCGTGCTGTATAATTGTAGTACCTGCATCGGGATTTAATTGTGTCAATGGCGCCGTGGGTACAAGTGTTGGATATTCAAAGGGGCCTACTTCTTGCCTCAGAACTATTTTAGCAGAATCAGACTTGAAATTTGCTCCCACTTTTTTCTTTAACCTGTATTGACGATTATATTCAGCTTTAGACATTTTGACTGGTTTATCACCATTATCATTTTTGTCGTTTTTTTCGAAATCTGTACTCGCGCTGACGCTCTGCATTAGTTTTTCAAGATGGTTTTGATGACGGGCTAATTACATCACTGCAAATAGACATATTCAGACATTTTTTAGTTCAGGAGTATAATTATCGAATCATATCAAGATAAATGATTTATATTGTCCCCTTTTTGCATTAACCTCGTAACCATTTGCAACGAAATTTTTTCAAACTATTTATTATAACTATTGATTTCAACTAGTTACTGTGTATACAAATTTATTATGAATATTCACGTGGAATGAGTACAAACAGACATTACTATGTAATTATATTAGTTATCGATGTTTATAGCAGAATACATATGATTAATAGGTGTTATTGATGGCCATTTCCAAAAAACCTCATAATCACCTATTGTAATCAATCTAGTTATATTATCAAAAATTATTTGTCAATATCCCACTTTTTATACGAACGTACTTGGCGCGTCCGGTCAGTCGATGAATTTCGTTTTCGTTGAAATTTTACGTATAGTTCATTTTATTAGCGAATTTGTTATACATATAATATCATTAAGAGCATTTACACATTGCATTTATATCACAGTCTTTCATGAATATCAACATCAAGAATTAAACATCCACATCTGCCACACAGCGCATGCGTCAAGATATTCTACGGTCATCATCAGTTATGCTTATTTCGGACGTGACAAGTACGTTTGTATTAAAAGTGGGGTATTGACAAATAGTTTTTGATAATATAACTAGATTGATTACAATAGGTGATGATGAGGTTTCCTGGGAATGGCAATCAATAACACCTATTATTCATATGTATTCTGCTATAAACATCGATAACTAATATAATTACATAGTAAGTCTATAACCTTATATCGTGCACTTGGCAATAATGACTGATATCGAATATTTTTATAAAGTAATTTATTTATTGTAACGTCCTGGTTGATATCGGACGTATTTTATTTATTTATTATTTTTTTGTAAGGGATCGTTGCCCGCCACTACTATGCGTAGCTGAAGTGTATAGGATGGTATAGGTGAATTAATGATTGATATTTGAAAAGATGTGGGGACACAAATATATTTAACTCGTAATTTATTGATTAAGATGCACTGATTATTTATGATTATAATATTTGCAGATTAATTAGCTGATAAAGTCTTCGACAATTCTTATAATAAAATTCACTTCACTCACAGATTTACTGTAACTATTTCACTAACACTATGGTATCAAAGTAAAGTTATTGCTAATAATTAGAATAATTATGAACAGTAAATTTTGAGCTCTCGAAAGCGCTGTACGATGTTAGAGAAAAGATCGGAGTGCTGATTTGAGAATAAAATAAGATAGAGATTCTGAATTAATACTTGAATTCTGACTGGATTAGTATTTACTTGATTTTAGGTCCGATATTTAAGTTGAAGTAGATGCTTTGAGGTTTGAACGAGAACTGTCTCATATGATGTTAGAACGAGAACTGATTTTAAGTGATGAAAGAAGTCATGTAGTTAATTTTGTTTGGTCAGTAAGATGATGCGTTCCCAGGGTACTGAGTTGCAGTATCAGCGTCTGGGAGTGTAGCCGAAATGATAAGAAAGAGAGTTGCATTGTGAGTTGAGATATTTCTTTGGAAGAGATGAAAATATAGAAGTTAGTTTTAGGTGTTGGTAGAGAACAATAAAGAGTTAAAGTTTCAGACGGATGTGAGAGCATAGGTCAAATAACGATTTTAGTTGGTATTATAATAAAACAATCTAATAAAGCAATAATATAAATTTTATATGAATAAAACGTTAATATAATCCGAGGTGCGATGCTGCGTATCTAATTTGAATGCTGGCGCTTGCAAAAGTGAGCTGCCATGATAATTTAATGCGTGGAAACGATGCGCGATAGAGAGCTGATTTTCTAATATATTTGTAAAAGACGAAAATAAGATAAAAGCGGAATCGACAACTGCGGGGTAAGGGGGAAAGGTCACTTGGGACCTAACATCATTTGAATTATTTTATCATACAAGAACTTGGCGCCTTTTTTTTTTTTTTTTTTATAAAAAAGTTTTTTTTCATTTTGATATCACTTCTTTTTTTACTACAAGTACAATAATTGAAATTGCAACTTTCTGAGATAATCAATATTTTCTGATGTATACTCAATAAAGAATATACGAAATAAATTTAAATCATGTATGTAAAAATCTATCGTAATTTGAATTTTTTCTGAAAAGCAAACGGAATTCGGAATTCTCATGAAATATAGGAACATAAAAGAAATAACAATTATCAATTCTTACATGGTAGTATATTATCAATCAATTGAATAATTATCAAATTTTACAAGAAAAACTAAAGTTTAATTACCACCATATTCAGTGGTAATTACCACCACCCCCGTTATATTCTGAGTATAAGTACCGATATAACGTAGCATATCGTATCATATTAAAAGTGGCAAATTAACACAAAAAATTTTAACATCGATAACTATATTGATCATAACAGGAGATGAAAATTTTTGGAAATGACGGTGAATGACACTTGCCCCAAACCTATATGTTGTTATGATCATGAATAACAAATTTAATTATTTAGTTAGCCCATTATCGTATTTAATGCACTTGACAATACAAATTGATATGAATTCATTTTGTGAAATAGTTTGAGGAATTATTCAATGAATTACACATATTATAATCGAGCAAAGTCATATGAAAACTTTGCGCCTTCTTTTAATCCGTTTGAAAAGATTTTTTGACTAGGTATCATTTCTTTTTCTAGTAAAAGTAAAATGATTGAAATCGAACCTCATGGAAATAATATATATTTATCGATTTTCTATTCAGAAACATACAGTATAGATTCATTATCTTTTCTCAAAAATTTATTGTATTTTATAGCAGTTTTCAAGCTCGGTTTTTGAATTTTATATATATAGCAAATAGTTTTTGAATTTTATATATGGTAAACAGTTTTTGAATTTTGTGTGCAATGAAAAAATAGTAATTTCATAACTTGAAAGTAGCGGAAATCATTTTCTATTGACACATGCTCGATTTACTACTAGAAATTCAACATTCATTATTGTAATCGAATATATACTCTTGACCAGACGGTGAGAGAAGTTCAATTCTTTTTACACGCAAATAAAAATCAGTCTATCAATAAATTTTTTTGTATGAAATAATAATTTTCGAAATTGATTCAAAGTTCTAACATTCAATTGTGTGATATTTAGAGATTTTTTTAAGTGATATTTCATGTATTTTTTACTTACATCAAATAAAAATGTTGAATTAGCTTTTTCCATGGCAGTCGAAAATGAATATCCGTTCTTATCATTATTATTACTGTAACTGTGCTTCGTCATTAACTCATCATCTTCAGGAATTTTCAAATTAGTATTGAAATTAATTAATACTTTCTGACTAGTGTTAAAGTTGACCACCAGGGCAGCGACGGAATAGAATTTTGTCAGGACAGAAAAGGATGAACTTATGACAATAATGTGTGTTAGAAAAGCGCATCCGAAAACACAACTAAAAAAAGACGAAAGCATAGGCCATAATGCGAAATGAAACAGGACACTAACGGACACTTCGATCCAACTAGAGAGAGACAAACTCATGTAACCATAAGCATATTGGATAGGGACGCCGAACACACGACGACCAAGACTAAATTTGTTTCATCGTGAAAATCATGAATTTTCAACTTCAACTCAATATATCTTCCATTATACAGCATGTAGGATATAAATAAAATCAGTTTTATTATATGATTTGGACACGAGCTTTCAGTTGCGCCAATTATTTTTCCGCTAAATTTTGTACATATATGAGATCTCATCATAGGGGTCTCCTACAAATTGGACTTTCGCGTAAAGATACACGGTACGTAGTGCCTCGCTTCGCAGTGAACTTGGCGCGAGACACTACCGTGTCTCTTGATAGGTGTATACATATTCTTTCCATTTCTCCATGCGTTCAGTATAAGATGGGTTGAACATGAAGAAGGGGCAGCATAACGCTTTCAAGAGTGCGTTACTATTTCACCCGATTTCAGTCCCCATATTTTTTTCATACCCTGGACGTTATATTGTTTCCCAAAGAGTAAACTCCAAAACGAGGTGACTTTTACACAAAAATTTCAACCGTGCAAGACTGAGCAGGAAGGAAATTGGAAAAACAAATTTCCTCATCTCTATCAAATGAAATGCTTCCTTTGATAGATACAGATTGATAGATATAGATAGATATATCATTCGTTTTCATGATGCATTGTTAAATAGATGTCTCTTGCGTCCTGTTTGAAGTTATACTTATTTTGGCGCGTCAGAAGAAAATGATGAGATTAACTCATTGCAATGCGCGCGCACACCGCGAAAAACTGACACTATGAAATTAGCTAATGAACATTTTATTTTGCTTGAGAACTGGCAACTGTATTCACGATATATATATATATATATATATATATATTCACGCATTTCTGAACCTATAGCACGTGTTCTGTGAATAAAATATATGTAAATATACATTAATATTTTTCCAAATTATATAACGTGATGGCTGATATTTATCAACAATTTATTGATTCAAGGAGGTTTTCTACAAACAAAAAATTAAGGATGAAGATCAGCAAAATCACGAATATTATTAGATTATATTAAAAAAATGAGCTTTGGAAATTTTCAAGGGTCGAGGGTACATATGAAGAAAGTTATTAATAATTATATTTCGAGCCTTCAACACGCGTTCTTATGGAAAATGACGAGATATCCGTACTTAATTGCTTTTATATTCGTGATTTAAGGATAGGTTGAAATAAAACTTACACAGATAGGAAGATAATATTTCAAAGAACGGTTTTGTTGCGTAAAAATATTCTGAAGGTGCTAAATTATAACAAAAAATCGCAAATGAAGAAGGAAAATTACAGCAATTTCTGCTACGTAACGAAGAGTTGGCAACTTCGCAGCAAAGAGGATGACTTGTGCACGCGCGCGCTATTTGAAATGACTACAAGTTTATCTAGTAATTGTACAGCTGACGATGCGCACATGCGCAGTGTAAAGCAACGTTGCCTAGATATTAGTTAAATATATTTCGTGTTGACATATATATATTTTCCCAACCTCCTTAAAGGCTCAAATGATAACTTCCTTAATACGCGTTGTTATGGAAAATAACGAAGTATCCACCCTCAATTGCTCGTATATTCGTAAATTGAGAATGGATTAAAATAAAACTTACACAGATAGGGAGATGATATTCCAAAGAAAGGTTTCCTTGCTTAAAAATATTCTGAGTAGTGAGTACTGAGTATTCTATTCGAAATAAATACAAGTTCATATAGTAATTGAACAGCTGACGACGCGCGCATGCGCAGTGTAAAGCAACGTTGCCACGTCGTGAATAATCTAATACATAAAATTCTCCTGTCACAAATTTAGTTATAATACTCCTCTGAAACGGCTCGACCAATTTTGATAAAATTTCATATGTATACTCAATAGGTCTGAGAATAGGTTGCTAACTATTTTATACACCCCTAACTGTTAAGGATGGTCCACCTCAAAATTTATTTTTATTTTTTC
Organism: Microctonus brassicae; assembly: GCA_918226075.1. Lineage (NCBI taxonomy): Eukaryota > Metazoa > Arthropoda > Insecta > Hymenoptera > Braconidae > Microctonus > Microctonus brassicae. Next base: position 12,315,774 of record OW445482.1, read on the forward strand.
AGACAAAATTTCTTATCTTCATTTTTTTATGATGTGGCATTGAAAAATACATACAACTCTAATTTTTCACCCCTCTACAATCAACCCCTATTTTTTGATATCGATATTAGTAATTTAATAATTTTCAACCCCGGTCGATAACTGATCGATTATCACTCGATCAGTTATCCCCTCCAGGCCGCTAGGGGTCACTTCTTACCCAGTAAACAGCACGGAGTAGGGGTGAAATATTTCTCTCACACTAGAAACCTTTTCTCACTCCCTACACAGTTTTCGGCCATTATTATTTGTGCATCGATCGTTGTAGTGAAGTTTACAATTATCATTTTACTATTTCAGTGTAATTCTCGAGTGAATTTATTATTAATTTGCAGGGCTATGATTATTTATTCCTCATTAATTTTGAGTGTAGTTCTCACGTTTAGTTAATTGAGTGATTTCATATAACCTCATAAGTACTCAACACATGTCACGAGCTCACGCCAACACCTTTTATTGTGTTACACGTATGAATTATACTTATTTGTTGAATTATTGTTAAACGAGAGTATAATAATAATATTGAAGTCAGTGTGTGCAAAATTTTGTGAGGATCATAAAAAAGAAATATTGTAACAGGTAAGTTAAATAATAAAATAAAACACACGATATACACTGAATATTATATATGTGTACATGCATATTAAGGAGTGGAGTGGCGTAGTGGGCTAGGCGCTCGCATGCTACGCGGGCGACCAGAGTTCGAATCTAGTCATCGGTGAAAAATAAAAAAGTCCAACCTTAAGGGGAACACTATGTAACAATAATAATGTATATGCATTACTTTCCTATTTTTCATTATAGGCGGAGAGCCGGCTGCAAAAACAGCAGGGTATTCCGCAGTGCTTCTTTCACATTGAAGAAGATAGTACTCGATGTGACAAAGCAGAAGCCTACAAAAAAAATTAAAAAAAATGGCCGGGTCTCAGGTAAATTGGCCTGTGAACACCTGAAATTTTGAGGCAAAACCAGACCATGGACGCAGTGACTCTAATTTGCACCAATGTGAAGTTTAGAGTATGCTGAAGTAGAAAAAAAAGGGGTGCCACGAATTACTTGGCCGGATCTATGGGGTGCCATGAGTTTTATCATGCATTTTTCAGTGCGAAACCAGACCATGGACGCAGTGATTCTAATTTGCGCCAAATTATAGTTTGAATCATGCTGATGTATAAAAAATAGGGGTGCCACGAATTACTTGGCCGTATCTATGGGGTGCCGAGCTTTGAAAGTCGAGCGCTACCGCGGCGGCGACCGCCGAGCTTTAGATCCATGCAATGAAATAGCTCAGTATTGAGAACAAATGAATTGCTACTGCCTACTACACAGCTGCCTTAAAGAAATACGTTTTCCAAAAAAGTAGTACATAGCGTTTTTGAGTACAATGTTTTAGGAAATCTTAGACCTATACGAGACCATTGAATGCCCCTTTCCCTTTTATTTGCATGACAATTTCTATATTATCACTATCCGCACAGGTATATCGACCATATGCATACAGGTTGTCTATGACGTCACGCTATTTGTTTATAATGTATAATAATATATATATATAGTATAAATAATTGAAAATTTATATGTTATAATCGATAAACTGAATGAATGCTTTTATAGTGTATTTTTTTCGTTAAGCAATACTGAGCTATTTCATCGCATGGATCTAAAGCTCGGCGGTCGCCGCCACGGTAGCGCTCGACTTTCAAAGCTCGGCACCCCATAGATACGGCCAAGTAATTCGTGGCACCCCTATTTTTTATACATCAGCATGATTCAAACTATAATTTGGCGCAAATTAGAATCACTGCGTCCATGGTCTGGTTTCGCACTGAAAAATGCATGATAAAACTCATGGCACCCCATAGATCCGGCCAAGTAATTCGTGGCACCCCTTTTTTTTCTACTTCAGCATACTCTAAACTTCACTTTGGTGCAAATTAGAGTCACTGCGTCCATGGTCTGGTTTTGCCTCAAAATTTCAGGTGTTCACAGGCCAATTTACCTGAGACCCGGCCATTTTTTTTTTAATTTTTTTGTAAGCTTCTTCTTTGTCACATCGAGTACTATCTTCTCCAATGTGAAAGAAGCACTGCGGAATACCCTGCTGTTTTTGCAGCCGGCTCTCCGCCTATTATTAACTCATTCAATTCGTTCTATTTATGCGTGTTTTAAACAGTGAACAATGCCAACAAAACGCAGAGAAGCTTCTTTAGGCCGTCAAACACGTCAAGCTGCACTTATGCGAAATAGAAGAGACCAAAGAACAGAAGAATAAAAAGACCAAGATAATACTAATGCGCGTGTGATCATAGCGCGATTGCATCAAGTACAATCGGAAGATACACGGGCTGAACGAAATGAGCAAATAAGATTACGACAAAGACAAGCACATCTTTTCATAGTTGATAGACGCAGAGCAAATGACCAACAACGCCAACAAGTACATCGAGCATTTTCATCTGATTTATTCCTGCGTCTAGCATTTGAGTATGAGCCCGTTATCCAATATTATGCTCATTCAAAAGTGGTAATTGGTGTTATGCGCTAGGAATTTTCGCATTGTAATGCTCTTAAAATTAAAAATGAGCCAGACGGGATGCGTTGCGCGTCAGGAAAGGTGCAACTACCTGCCATTGATACACCTCCTGAACCATTGAACGGTTTACTTAACGGCACAGATCTTGATTCTAACCTGTTCCTGAAGTCAATCCGTACATTCAATTCATGTTTCCAAATGACATCGTTCAGAGCAACAGTAATAGTTAAGAATAACCATGTTTTTCACACAGACAATTAATTAATTTATAACATTTGAGATATTTAATTTTGAATATATTAGTTGAGTTAATGAAGTACAATGAATTAAAATAATGAATGGTTGGTGTATTATTTTTATAGGCCGTCATCATCCACAGTGCTCCATTCCTCTTACAGTCATAACACATCACTACACACTCACAATAAGTTAGTTATTATTCATTTGAACTATTCCGAAATGTTCACTAGAAAAAATGTATACGGCAAAACAACGTTTGCTGGGTCAGCTAGTAGTTATATATATTTCGTGTTGACATATAATTATTTTCTCAACCTCCTTAAAGATAATTTACTGTGATTATAAGTAATAAAAGTGGTTTTTGCATATTACATTGAGTACGTTTGTAGAATTTGAGGTTAGTTGACGGTATATATTATTTATTTACATCATAAATTAAAATAAATTATCACATTATTATTCATCATGTAATAAGTGTACAAATAAATTAATAAACCAATAATAGATACAAATAATCGTCAATAAAGTCCGGGAAAATTAAATTATTCCAAATATTAAATCAAATTAAATGTTTCTTTCTTTAAGTAATCTTGAAATTTTAAATAGAGTTTATCATCAGATTGTCCTATGCACAGTACAACATGACGATAGTATCAAAATTAATTTCAATACATATTTGGAATACATGAATAAACTTAAACGAATAGTCAAATAAATCACAGCGGGAAATAATTTAAAAAACGATTTAAATTTTTCCGTTTCCGAGATGCCTTCAAATAATGCAAACAATTGTAAAAATTATCGTAACCGGACGGAAGATGCAGCTCTGAAAATAAAAACAACTCCAGAAACATCCGCAGAAAGGGCTCTGATGTATAGGTTGCGGGAAAAACAACTTGCTCAAGGAAGTAAATTATCTCCGAATGAAGTTTTGTATACTCCATCAACTTCGGATTCGCAAAGGACGTTTGAACCGTCGCCTCAGTCTGTTACTACCGGTAAATATAATTTTCTTATCTCACTAATAAATTGATTTATACATTGAATTATTTTACACGGTCACTGAATTTCAATTAAATTTAATTGTTTAATTAAATATTTTTATTCAAAATAATTTCAATCAATTCTATTTTACCCTCCTCAGTAACTAGTCCTCAAAATGAGTTGAAAAGACTCTCAAGTAATCACTTATTGATAATTAGTGAAGACATCCAACATTTCATCAACTAAAAGAGAGGTTTGACAGTGTATATACTTTTAATCGTCAGAGTCTGTGGGCTCACTCCGGTGATTTAATTGATTCAATTGTACAAAAATCTCAAATTTTAATGTTGAGTGGAACTTGGTTGTCCGATGATGAGCCTATCAGTATTCTAAATTTCAATTGTATGATTCAATACAAACGATCAAATGTTCGAGCTGGAGGAGTTGCTATCTATCATAATGTGAATGATACAACTAACATTATAACTGCGAATATCGACATGACTGTAAGTTTTGCAGTCGGACTGTTAGTCCGACTTTATTACGTCAGCGACGTCATCAGTGGGTGAATTTTGTATTGCGGAATGTAAAACAAATAAACAAAAAATTGTATTGATCGCAATTTAAATTTCTCCAAATCAAAAAATTAAAGATATTGATTAGATCTTATCAATTTCTTACGTGAAGATTTAAATCTGTCAATCAATAAGGACCCTGTAGTTTCTACAACACGACATGGTACAACTATTGATGCTGTATTTGTACGATATTTAGACAATGTTTCTACAAGACCATTTGTATCATACCTTAGCTACCATAAGCCTCGTGTAACTCACATGTCTACTGAACTCCGACGAATGGACGTGAATTAAATAATAAATATCAATATGTATAAGTTGCATGCTAAAAATTGTCCATTTTTTCAATTATATGCGAATAATTTTTTCATGATATTCAAATGAAATTTATTGAACTAGATAATACGTTATAATAAAACTTTCCTTCAATGTAATAATTTTTGTTTTTCCTATTATTAGTGTCGTTTTCTCTACAAACATTACCAACATAGGATAACGTGAAGAATAAAATTTTTAGAAAGATTTTTATCTTGTTACGCCAAAGAAGTATAACTTCTTACGTGCGTACATAAGTACACACACACGTTTTTCTCATTTTTCTATACGAATTCATGAGAAGTAACAGAAAGATGAACGCATCATTGAGTGTAGAATTGAACAAAAAAAAAATATGAAACGATAAAAAAAATGAACATAAAATCACCACGACATTGTGAATCCACGATTTTCAATGTTCATAAAATTAAGAATTGCTCCGAATCTCGTTTCTCTAATTGCTTATCCTCTCTTTGTTTCTACTTTTTTCCATCATTCCTATTTCTTATATGTGACAAATATTCTCCATAATTCGGAATTAGTATTAATGTCTACAAAAATTACATGACAGAAACGGATATTTCCAAGCAAATAATTGCCGTAAAATTATATCAAAATGTCTTCAATTGTTGGAATAAAATTCAAGTTCATTTGTTTGCATAAAACTGAATTTATCATATATATTGTTTCATTATTATGTTTTAACTACACTATTTGATTTCATCGAACCCATTCTCCGTATAGATTTTTCCGCGAAAATCTAACAATATATTGCAGACTTTATTACTGGTACACTATACGCAGCAGGGTGACTAAATTCATCAATGCCTGTTTTGTAAAGTTTGATTAAATCAGAAATGAGGATCGGTGGAGTTCACGGGTCTTGCATGCCTGACAGCATAGAGGAGTATAAACGCGAGCTACTTTCGAAGGTTTGTGAATGGAACTGGGAAATATAGAGGAAACGGAAGGTATGAAAGTTCGATGTGCCGCAGATTGTAGGCTCAATGGCTACAGTGATGTCTCTCTTCAATAGAGAGAGCTGAGCATTGACCCAATACATCCATACATGTCTCTTTCAGAAAAAAAAAGATTGACTCCAATAGGGTAACGATAGAATTACATAATCCCCTCTCTATACACACTATACAGAGAAGATTTTTACTCATATTCACGTAATTCATATGAATGAAATTCAACTATTAAGCTGAATAATATGATATTACATTATTATTAGGTTTACTATAATTGAAAACTCAAGCGATTTTTTTGATTATACTTGTAGTACAAAAAGTATTTGACAGATGATTTTGACCCTCTTTCATTTTAGGCGAATAGTCTCGAGAATGACTAATCAAGAAAATTCAGGTTCTTTTTTTCAATATGTATAAATTGAGTGAAACATAATTGTATCATATAGTATCATTTAGAGTCTACCCAAACGGTTCGAAGAAACTCTTTCGATTAAGAATATTTTTCTGTGAGAACCTAGATATTGAAGTTTCCAAATGCAATTCAAATGGAATATACGATTTCACTCAGAGTGATGAATGAAGGCTACAAACTCAGTGTGAAAATAATGAAAAGTTATGTTTCAATTAATACCTTCTCAATTAAGATCTTGAAACTCATATAGGTAATTAATACATATATATTAGGGTGTTTCAAAAAGAAGCAACATGTTTTTTTCCCTCGGGTACATGCCTAAAAGTTTCGTTTTGGTCAGAAAATAAGTCCCTGGAAATATAAGCCTTTAATATTAATATTAAGATAGTGCATACCGCATTTTTCTATTTTCCATAAGAATAATATGGGAAGAATAGTTTTTACATCTTCTGATTTCTGTAACTTGTAAACTACTAATCACACAGGAAATCGCAATATATATTTTTATCGAGAATTGAACGCTCTACAAAAAAGGTCTCTTCTCATTTTTCGATTAGTCTACATGTTTAAAAGTTATTCAGTGTCAAAGTTGAATTTTTCGTAAATTTGGCTGATTTTTGCATATTACACCAGAAACTATTAGTTTTATTGACAAAATACGCATTAATTTCACTTCTAATATATTTTTAACTTTCGAAAAATGTTAAACAATTGTATTTTTAGCTAATAAAAAAAAAATAGAACGCTTTCAGAATATTTTCAAAATTGTTACTACAATTTTACTTGGCCTACAAAAAAAAAAAAAAGGGGGGGGCTACAAAAAATGAGAAGAGACCTTTTTTGTAGAGCGTTCAATTCTCGATAACAATACGTATTGCGAATGAAATATATATACAACATGTTGACATGCACTCACTTGTAAAAAAGAGCCATCAGGAAAAGTTTGTGCGGTATTTTACCTAATATTTACGCATGGTCATGTCTCTATGTTTATTATATTCACACATACACATGCCATCTGCAAGTTGGATGTAATTGTATAATATATGTAAGTTCATAAATACACAGAGATTCATATATATAATGCAACCTAACAGAGCATCAAGGGATGAGGGATGAGTCCAGAAGCAAGTCTCTTACAATCGTATCTCGAGCGGAAGCAGTGAGCATGCATTGTTTCATCACACGACAACGGTTGACGTTTCGACGACGACATTTCCTTCCAGCTTACACTTCTACTATAGTTACTGAAAAGGTATATTTTAAATAGATATATTTCAATATGATATTATATTCATAAGTGAAAATGGTGAAACCATATAAGTTTCAATATGCACTAAAATGGTACCTAAACAGTGCTTTCGAAGTGTTGTGATGAAACATCGTCAAATAAAAATATTCGGTATATAGAAGCTGTGATGTGCGCTGACGAGCTCGAATCACAAAAAAAAATTCCAATGTTTCGGCAAAAATTTCAGAGATAATAGGTGTATAAATATGAGCATATTATGAAATCAAGTATCAGCAATAATAATTGAAAAAAATAAAATTCATATGATTAGTATATAAATTGAATAAAAATGATATATTGATTAAATAAATATATTTTAATTCATGTTCGTTTAATGAGGTTCCAGAGTTATACCTTTATTTTGGATACACGTCTAAATTAGGTATATATGAAAAAATCGTTATGTCTCTCTTATACCTTGAAGTGAAAGAAATGGAAATATCTGTCACTTTCAAGGTTTTAGAAAGGACTAAAATTAAATGGCTCAAGTCCTTACTTATACCTTGTGACGTGGCGTTTTCTAGACGCCACGAACAATTGATTTATTAATAATAATTACCTTCTTACAGCGACGACTCACAAGGGATGCCACTTTCGTGTACCTATATTTATATGTTCAGAATATATAACAATAGGGAATGGATGGTCAACGACCACGAAAGAAATCGTTGAACACGATGATTATAAATGAATACAAAAATTATTTAGTTTATTCAATTTGATAATAATATGAAATAATATGATGTAGCATGAAATAATATGAAATAATAAGAAATGATATAATATCTTTTAAACATGAAAATTAGAACAGAAAATTTGTATGAACTGCGTCTACCACGTCGCAACAACCAAATTATATTAATGATATGAACAGTTTTATTTTACTGTTTTTTAAATGAGTTCGTATTCCAGTATACGGCTGATCTGGATTTTCCTCATCTATACTTAATTACTAATAATTTTCCCGTCAATAATAATTACGGCTTCTCCCTTATTTATTATATTTAATAATATGACCAGAAATTTAGCGCTTAATCACAAAATGGACGCCCGCTGAACAAGGCGAGCGGCACGTGGCGATAGACACAAAAATATATTAACTTTGAATTACTTACAAAAATATGTCTCAGAATATATGCGTCAACTCAACAGCAACTTCTCTCACACAGCAACAACTTCTTCCACACAATAACTCTTTTAACAATATTTTTTATGTTAATTGTAATTAAATACTTTAGCAACAATGGGCACACGTCTTATTATTAGGGTCACCAAATTCCAAGTCACTCTCTTTATTGTCTTTTTTCGTTTTACGGATCTTTCCGTTCTCTCGCCATTTCACCACTTCGCTGGGTTTCTTTCCAGGAAGTGCTGCCACCTTTGGTTGGCCGGTGCAACAACTTTATCGACTACGCGCGAAGCGTATCGATCAGCGAACTTCTCGACATTACGTCTATTCTACAATTTTGACGCAGAATTATCGTAATACTGATTATTCAATTTATGCGATGGCCTTCTTCAATTATCCATGTGTGCCCATGTGGTTTCTATATAGATTCTACATATCGTTTTTATTTCATACTTATTCTCATTTATACATCCATCATTCATATTTCAATATCTCTTCTACATTATCGACTATACACGTCGTTATGTCTACCGCCCGTTTGAGCGAGCGTCTTATATCTAATAAAAAAAAATACTCGTGACTGTCAAAATCGTCACATCCTTCAATTCCTACAAAACGAACTATATGCAGGTCTAAAGTAAGAACAAAATTTCGACTCGAGACGGTGCGCGCAAGATTTCGGACGCAAGCAGTGCGCGCTGCGTGGTTTGCAGAGGAAAATATTTAAGAATTTCTAATAAAATTGAGATGCCGATTTTCAATAACAAATGAGCAGTCGTGAGACTGTCGACAGGAGTGGGAACATATTCTGGATATAAATTGATAAAACTTCAATTAATAGGGTGGCTTCAGTCCATGATTCAAATCACAAATGAAATTGATAAGTTAATGTATCTACGCATGACGTAGATTTGTACTGCGCAGTGAAGCCGTCCACACTAGAAAATAGACCAAACAAATTGAGCCGAATTTCCTTTTGATGTACCGCCTGGTGTGAGCGAACCCTGGTGAACGCAAACAAAAATTTTCGATAGCGTTTGTCAGTACGTCCACATTAGGCCGGGTACACACTAGGCGAACGAAGGCGAAAGAATTTGTTCGGATAAATTTGACCGAAAATGTTTGGCGTTCGATGTGAAATTCGCTTCGCCGTTCACGTTGCACGAACAAATGCGGAGGAATTCTCTCGTCGACGTTCGTCTATTTTCGTCGGAGTTGCAGGTACGTTGTAGACAATTGTGTGACATTCATTTTCTCGATATTAATTAGTCAATGTATCTACACATGACGTAGATTTGTACTGCGTGGTAAAGCCGTCCACACTAGAAAATAGACCGAACAAATTTGTGCGAATTTTTCTTTGATGTACCGCCTGGCGAGCGAACCAGAGCGAACACGAACAATCATGTTCGCCAGTATTTGTCAGAACGCTCACATTAGCCGAAAAAAGCTGAAAGAATTCTTTCGCAATTGTTCGTTCGCCTTGGTTCGTCTAGTATTCACCCGCCCTAAGCATATTGGGATCGTGCGAAAATGCAGCCACGCCATCCCGTGTTCAATTTGAATGTTTTATGAAGCTATATCATCCAAAAGTAACCACTAACCAAAGGTTGAATTAAAAAAAAAATAAACAAATGATCTGCACTGTGTGCGCATATTGGAAGTGGAACTTCTTACGCTTAAACAGCTGGAATGAAATTCAATTATACTGAATATATTAGAAATATTTGAAGGATTGGGTTGAAGTATTCATAGAACAATATGCACTACTGTTTGAAAATGAATATTACTCTTGATTTATTTCTGTAATCTGTATACTATTGGGTGCTTCAATATCGCCTGTATATTTTTTGCTGATGATACAATAGCTACAGTCAATACAATGAGTTCATGGTTGCTGAAATTTGATGTATACGTTCTTGACTCGATTATGTTGAAATAACGAGGAAATATAGCACCTATATTTGTTCCTGATTTTGTTGTTGAAATATCGCGGTCATTATTTATTTGTAGATTCAGTTGCTGTTGTAGAAAGTCTATTGATTTTATAGAATTGTCCAATGACAAATTAATATTGAAGACTCTAGTCGGTATAAGAAGTTTTCGATCATCGCGTTGAAGTTTATCACCATCATGAGTATATCTCAATGATAAGCTATGTAAAAATTCGATTATGTCGTTAATATGTGGATTTGGGCTTATGTAAACACCCTCATTCACTATTTCCTATCCATTTATCGCACAACACACAGAAATACAAACGTCATCGACATCTTCTGTCATAGCTGCACTTGATGTTGGTTGTTCAGCAGTGAGTCATACGTATTTTGTGAGGACATTGTGACGTGGTGTTTTCTAGGCGCCACGCACTTAGATTTTTTTTCACTTACTATTACTTCCAGCAGCAACAGCACACAAGGGATGCCACTTTCGTGTACCTATATCTTATTGTAAAATGGTAATAATGATAGGTATTATTATTTTTCAACGACCACGAATGAAATCGTTAGTTCTAAATATATTATTTCACTCAATAATACAGACTTTTATTCTCCATAATCAAATTGAGCATAAATGGAAATAATTGGACATAAATGAATATAAAAAGAAAAGATATTAATGAAAATAATCTAAATAATAACGGTCGATAAATGCTCAACAACTGGGTTCGGCTGTATCCAGTATACAGCTGATCTGAATTTAACGTTTTCTACACTTAAACCTATGATACTGATAATATCAACAATATTATTACAAATTCGGCAACTATCCTCATAATTAATCTCTAATATCTTGACCAAGAATTTGGTGCTCTATCAAACAAGATGGACGTCCGCTGAACAACGCGAATGGCACGTGGCGATAGACACAATATATAAAATACGTTAATCTACTCACAGATAATTATTCCCAGAGTATAAATTTCTTCTCAGCAACAACTTCAGCTCAACCACAACAATTTATTCACTCTTACAATATATCTTTCTTCAATCATACAATTAATTATATGTGTTATTTTCCACAAAACAGATGGGCACACGTCTTATATTTTCGGCAACCAATTTTTGAGTGTCGTCCTGCCTCATTTTATTTTCTTCATGTTTTTTTCCTTGGCTTTTCGAGTTTGCCAACATCTCCGCCCGGGAGGTGCTGCCACCTTTGGCTGGTTGACGCACATATTTTATCGACTGCGCTCCACGCGCATCGATCAGCCGATCATTAGACATCACGTATATTCCATTAGAGTGTTTAGGAATTATCGTAATATATTTGTTTCATCTCCCAGACGGCATTATCCATTTGTTCACTATTAGTGGGCATGAGGATTCTTTCTCGTTTTCTCCTAATTTGCCCAGGTACTTTCTTCTACATATATTTCTTTTATTTTATAATTATTTTCATACATACATTCCTCATTCATACTTGGCTATACATTATCGACTACTCGTATTATTATGTCTATCATATGTTTCAGCGAGCGTCTTATATCTACTAAAAAATAATCGTGACGGTTAAAATCGTCACACAACTCTCCTCCTAGATTAGACGTGTGCCATTACAAGGGTATGGGTCCCATCCACATTCATACTTGACGATTACATGATTATTTTTTCTCTACTAATACATTACTATATCTTGTGTCACTTTAAATATCACATTTTTGACTCTACTTTTACTACAACAACCTCTTTTCTCAGCTACATCTCAATAATACTGTAAGTAATCAGTCAAGTGTTGTCTCAGGGTTACAAACTCCAAATTGAGCGGCTGCTCTCTTCTGTCTGGGTTTTCCACATGGGGTGGGCTTTTCCCAGGGTAATATACGATCCTACATGGTTCTACACACGGAGATTTTACTTTACACGGAGGGAAGGTTCGAATCTACAGGAATATACACGCGGGGGAGTCTCGAATCTACATGAATCTACATGGGTGTTTATGTTTTTACAGTTTTCTGGGATTCTCTTTCTTCACCTTGGCCCAGGCTTCTTTGCACTGGGGAAAAGTGTCCATTACTACACCTCTTAATCTGCACAAGTAGCAGAATGTCCACTCTGCGGGCTTGGGACAATCTTGGTGACGATGTCGGGATTCATCGCACCGCCAACAAGATCCCCTGCCCTAGAGCTTAATTCCCTCTACATGCACGAACCAGGAGGGTTTTTCTTTCGTCGTTCCTGCCTGCTTGGGAGTGGAAGACACTGGTTCATGTGGACGGCGTGAAGGAGGATTCTGGACTTCTACAAATTTTAGGGGCATATTGGGAGGTCGGGGAATCTTCAAGTCCATCAGAGATAGTACTGTCATTTTTTTCTTCACTTCTTTTTCTTTTCTGGGTTGATTTCTATATTCTTGTATGATCGCCTCTTCTATTTTTTTATTCACCCAAAGTTGGGCGTCGCCGTCTAAATCGTCTAGGGTTGGGAGGCGTGAGGGTTGGTCCGGGATGTTTCTCGTCGTCACCTGAGGTTCTTTGGTCGGTGTAGCCAGGTTCAATTCCAATAGCGAGAGGATGGGGAAGTGACCAAAGGTTGGAATGGGGTAGGAGTTGGTGCGAAGGGATCGAAGATTGTAAGGTCCTCTTCCCCCGCATCCATTAGGGTCAGTGGTTCTACATAGGGTGGGTTTTCCGGGTCTTCGTCTACACAAATCAGTTCTACAAGGTGTTTCTGTGCGGTTGGAATTTTGGAGGATGGTATTAGAGGCTTGAATTTGGTGGGTGGGGGTTGTATTTCGGGGAGTACGACGGGTTTCGGTTTTGGTGGAGCTTTCTTTTGCTCTTCTCCTTTCTTTCGAGCTTTGGCTGCCTCCTGCCTTTCTTTCCGAGATTTGACTATCTCTTGGAGCTGATCCTCCTCCTCTTTCTTTTTCCTGTCTTCCTCCTCCACAGCTCTCCTTTTCTCCTTCTCCCATTTTTTTCTTTCTATCCCTCATCTCTGCTATCGCTTTTTCGTAGCGCTCCCCGTTGGGTTAGCTCGGTGGGACTCCGAGTGGAAAGCGGGTCACCTGCATTCTTCCCATTACTGGATGGTAATGCGGGCGGGGGATTGTTCCGCCTCTTTCTCTTGTCCTGTACGACATCGTCTGGATCCTGTAACACACAATGTGGCGAACGGAACGCCCTTAATTCCGTGATGTAGAGTTGGGCTGGGTTGTTGCCTTCCATATCAGCAACATCAAACATCACCGGGGATACAACGGCTATCATTTTCAACGGCCCGATATATTTGGGTGCTAATTTCGCTGTGTAGAATTGAACGGCCTGCGACAATTTATGGTTTTTCTTAAACACCAAATCTCTCACGCGAAATCGTGAACCCCTTCTACCGGACTCGTATCTTCGTGTTTGTTTTATGAAGGCTTCTCCCATATTTCTCGACACCAAATCATATGAATAGGGCAGACGTATCATCCTCTGGGCCCATTCTTTATCGTCTCTAGGGGTTATATATTCTTTATTTTCTACATCATCGGCTAAATTTAATAGTGGTTGGGGATTCCGACCCATATTAAGAAAAGCAGGGGATACGTGAGTGGATGACTGCACTGCAGTGTTCATTGCGAACGACATTTCATGCAGATATTTATTCCAGTCACGCTTATTTACGTCTACATAAATTCCCAACATGTGTTTCAATGTGCGATTAGCTCGCTCTACAGGGTTAGATTGTAGGTGGTATGAGGGAGTAGTGGTATAGGTGATTTTCGTTTCTTTTAACTTATCTACAAGACCTTTTCTCATGAATTCTGTTCCATGGTCGGTCAAAACGAACTGCGGTTCATCGCATCGATTAATTTCTTGCTCTTCTAAAGCCTCCCAAATGCTCTTTGCTTCAGCATTTCGCAGGGCTTTCAATTCTACATATTTGGTGAAGTAATCTTGCATCACTAACAAATATTCATTTTGAGAGATACTGGGGGGAAATGGTCTCATTATATTCATGGCGACCACTGACCAAGGACCTTCTACATTTTTTTCTCTCATAAATCCTTTCGGACCTTGCTGGCATGGTTTAAACTTCTGACACTCCTCGCAGCATCGGACGTATTTTACAACATCCTAATAAATACCAGACCAATAGAAGTCTTGTGCTACTCGAAGATAAGTTTCCTCGATGCCGAAGTGTCCTGACTGTGGCGTATCATGGGCATCTCTCAAGGCTCTCTTGCAAGCTTCTGCAGGCAACGCCAACTTCCACTGGTTCAAATCGGGGATAGTGGGATCTAATTGGGGGTTGGGTTCAAATTTATACATTTGGTCGTCTACAATTCTCCACCCGGGGTATTGTGCAGGGTTTTCGTGGACCTTTTTTTTTCTCATGTGATACCACTCGTCTTTGGCTTCTCCAATGGCCATCAAAGCATTAACCTCGTCACCATACATACACGATAGAGCGTCTGGTACTACATGTAGCAATCCTTCATGATGAACCACGTTTATGTTATGTGCCTGCAGTTCCATTGCCCATCTTGCAAGTTGGCCCGAGGGATTTTGAAGGTTCTTCAGCCATCTCAGACTGCTGTGGTCAGTAATAACATCGAATCTGCTACCTTCTACATAGGGTTCAAATTTATTAATCGCCCACAATACGGCCAAACATTACCTCTCTGTCATCGAACAATTGCGTCCAGCAGGGGTCAACACTCTACTAGCGTAACATATGGGGTGCTTATGCCCAATCTTGGAAGTCTTGTTCTCTCGGTCCGATCCAAACTCACCGGGTTGAGTTAACACCGCCCCGATAGCATGATCACTCGCATCGGTATGCAATGTAAACGGTTTGGAAAAGTCTGGTCGGGCCAATACTGGGGATTTGGTTAGCGCCTCTTTTAGTTTCTCGGAGGCTTCTTGTCGCTCTCCATTCCATTCCCATTTCACGTTCTTTTTCACTGACTTCAGCAGTGGAATCTTATCCTCGGTTAGGGTGCAGAGGAATCGTGCATACCAACCAACAGCTCCAAGAAACTTCTGTATATCTTTGGAATTTTTGGGGCTAAAGTGATCTACAATGGGAGCAATTCTGTCGGTATCAGAAAAGACTCTATCTTTATTGACTTTATAACCCGAAAAGGTTACCTCATTACATAAAAACTCGCTCTTATCCGGATTGATCGTTAAGGTAGTTCTTAAAAAACAAAGGATAAACATATATTAATCTCTCTTTCTTTTCTCTCTCGTCTAAAAATTTGGCAACGCCGCAAACAATTGTATATTTATGCATAGCGGTACGTTTGTCAGTGCTGTAAGTGTCCGTGAAAATATTTTTATAAAATAAGTACGAAAATTATTGAAAAACCGAGCGGAAAGAAAATTTACATGTATAGAGGAAAACATGTAACTGAAAAAGTGTACTATCATCGATTGAAATGTCAAGAAAATGCAAAAAATGTAAACAAACGTTACAACAGAAATACGTCAATATCTAACCTCAATTTGAATGTAAATGAAAAGCAACTAATAGTACTTCACGGTCGTAGAATAATTGATATAGACTATATGGGGAAGCAAATGTTTTGTCGAAAGTGTAAAAAAATACTTTCATTGGAAGATATAGTGCACGAAAAAAGAGTGATGCTGGCTTCTATGTTTGATGTGAAATGTCGAGAATGTGGAGCGTTAACAACAGTTTGTTCAGACAAGCAACATCAAGTGTTAAGTGTAAAAGATAGAAAAGTTCAGCACTTTGATGTGAACACCAGTATTGTATTTGGTACGTAAATATGCTTTTGTTATTCATAAATTATATTATGTTTGTATGCAAAATAGTGATCACATTGTTTGTGATATTTTTTTAGGTACATTTAATACTGGACTTGGCAATAGTCATCTGAACAAAATTCTGTCGTCAGTGGATGTGCCAAATTGTAATTCAGCATCGTTTCAAAATCATGAAAAAGAAGTTGGCTCAGCCACATGGAAGTTGACTGATGAGAGTTGTAAGAATGCTATAGCTGAAGAAAGACAACTGTCAATTGAAAATATTGAAAAAATAACACCGCTGCTGTAAATATACCAATAATTAAGATTACAATTTTCGATAATTCTCGTAATTGCAGAGAATAATCAATTATGTATATTAAATCAAATAATTTTTACATTATATTTTATTATGAATTAACAACGACTATGTTGTCATGACATCATAATACTTTCAGTATTATTCAGCGATGCAACTCATCATTTAGATGTTACCCGCAATTGGAAATTGTAATGATAAATTACTTTATATATGAGTACTAAAAATTATTGACTTTATCATCAATTATATGAACAAACATCATTGATAAATACTTTACTATATTAATAATTGGATAGCGTTCTGCATCATTGTAAATTATCTAATAATTGCTGAGAATAATGCAATGAATATATTGGAAACATGAAACAAAAAATTTTTATTTATTGCAAATTCCTATAACTTTTCAGGCCTCATCATTTGAAAGACAATTTCATCGTTTCGGGTTATACTGTCGATGATGTTAAAATGAGAGGAGTACCTCCACATCAAGTAGTTCCTTTTGTTGCGAGTTACGATATGGGCTGGACGACAAGAGGCAATGGAAAAAATTATGATAGCTTAACAGGATACAGCGTTTTGATAGGATTTTTTTCGAAAAAAAGTTTTGGCTTTTGATATTAAAAATATAAAATGTAGAATGTGTGATGGTGGTCATAAGCCAGAAAACCACGATTGTAACAAAAATTTCGAAGGAACGGCTAAAAGTATGGAACCTGCTTCAGCTGTAATAATTACTTGCGAAAATAGTAATCTGAAGGACGCAAACATGGAAATTGGAGTACTGATCGCTGATAACGACAGTGGAACCATTGCTGCCTTGCGTGAACGTTGTAACCATGAAGTAGTGAAACATTCAGACATGAACCATACAAGCAAAGGTGTAGCCAACCAACTATATAAATTAAAACAAGAAAAAAGTTACAAAGAACTGAATTGTGATTCTATTGAATGGATACAGAGGTGTTTCACTTACTGCGTAACACAGCATGATCGTGAGGTGGATGACATAAAACAAGGACTTCTCAATATACCCGAACATGCATTCAATCTTATTGTGCAGGTGCTTCGAGCAACTGCAATGAAAGTTTTAACCATATGTACACGACTCTAGCTCCGAAAAAGTGCAATTACGGCCTGTCGGGTTCTGGAAAAACTCGTTTACAAATTGCAGTTTGTAAAAAGAATGGTCCTGAATCTTATGTGCAACAGTTTTTCGATACAGGTCACATGAAATTTGGAAAAAATACGCTCAACCATGAACTAAAATCAGCACAAAAAATATGTAAAAAATATAAAAAATCATTAACGAAAGAGTATAAAAAACGTCGTCTACATTTGAAAAAATTGAAAACTGCACTGAGAAAAAAAAAGAGTCTAAAGAAGGAATAACATACGAATCTAATATCGGTCTGCTGAGTTCTGTGGATGTTTCAATTGACGAAGCAGAAATCGATGACAGCCTTTCGCCAGTAATTGTAATTTTTGACCTAGAAACTGGTGACTTTGCATTAACTGCCGATATCCTTCAAATTTCGGCACTATATGAAGACTATGCATTTAATGTGTACATTAGGCCAACAAAAAAAATTTCTCTGAAAGCAACTGAAGTGCATAAAATAGAAAATATACTGAATACATATTAACAGTTGATTCAAAAATAATTGGAAGAGATGAAATATTTTCCTTGCATAATGCCATGAATAGGTTTCATTCATTTTTGACTCCATTGAAACGAAAAGTCATTCTCACGGCTCACAATTGTGCATTTGAAAGACCCCGAATTATAGCAGCTTTTCAAAAAACATACATGCTGAAATATTTCCAAAACCTTATTCATGGTTTTTGTGACACGTTACCCCTGATAAGACATGTAACTGGTAAAACCGAAAAAAACGCAAATACCATTGAAACATTGGCAAAACAATTCGGTATGGATGTCACTACAGCACATAATGCGATTGGAGACTGTAAATTTCTGGCAAAAATACTAATAAAATTGGAAATATCGAATGATTTCATGATAAATGCATCTAAATCGATGGATGCTGTACTTCTAGAAATCCAGAAAAAAAATGAAACGAGGAAAAAAATAAAAACTCTACATTTGGATGAACTGGAAGCTTGTACTTCTGTTAACATGAGAGCTAAAATGGCCGCTGTAGACATTTCATATGATATGATGAAAACAATTTATATGGATACAAAAAAAATCATGGCTCTGAAAAACCTATTTGGTATTAATGAAAATGGATTAGTACGTGTAACAAAAAATAGAAGACTTGTGGAAAAAATTTATAAGTTTTTTATGAACAAATATCCGTGATATTATGTTAGCTCATTCAATTTTTCTATGTTGTTTAGTTTAAGTTCATCAAAAATTTAATTTCAACTAACCAAAAAATTTTAGTTGTTATCAATACTGTTCGATATACTTCGTTTATATGAAATATGTTATATTTATTATTTAAGTAAACAAAGAAAAGTATGAAAATGTGCACAAATTATTTCCAAAGTTTATGTTAAGTTATATATGAAATATATATGTATGAAATAAACAAATGATGTGTGTCAATGAAGACTCACGACAGAAGTTATACTTCTTCATGAAAATAGTAGCAACGATGAATTGAATCATTTGTAATTAGCTCTTATTCAGTATCATATTCACACATGTTGTTTTTTTTATTGCAAAATTTGAAAATAATAGAAAGTACAAATAATTTTGATTATGAAGATTTAAATTTCGCGTCTCGTTGACAATAATTATTTGTTTGTATATTATATGAGTGTAATTACATTAAGAAAGATCGTTTCCGTTGGTGAGAAACGAAATGGTTGGTTTGTGATAACTAAAATAAGAAATGAAAATTCTCGACTCTAATTTTCCCAAGTGACGTGAGAAAACTGCATCTATTGTTGTTCCGTGGCGTGTGGTGGATTCGGTTGG
Source organism: Microctonus brassicae (assembly GCA_918226075.1). Lineage (NCBI taxonomy): Eukaryota > Metazoa > Arthropoda > Insecta > Hymenoptera > Braconidae > Microctonus > Microctonus brassicae. The sequence goes on from OW445482.1 coordinate 12,335,237, forward strand.
TGAGTTGTTCATTTTCAAAGACAATCTTTCTTCTAAAAATGTGATCAATGATTTTCCATCATCTGAAGCGAAATTTACATTGAAATCTCCTCCCAAGATGATAGGAATTCGGCCAAATTCTTCACCAACTTCTGAAGCCCCTACTGATGTATAGGGTAGTAAGTGAGAACGAATGAATTTAATGATTTCCACAATATTCTGATTTGGCGAGATATAAATTGCAATAATCACGATTCGCTGTCCACTTTTTTTTAATTTTTGTATTAATGTTTGTATCTTCACTCAACCTTCTTTTCTCACGCCACGTTTTTGTTCTTTCTGAACCAGACTTAGGCATTTTTATAATTCAATTATCAATTCAATTACTGAAAACTACACAACAATATTACTGAGAAATATACATGAAACAGATCAGCTGTCGTTGAATTATATGGATGTTATATATATGTATATATGGGCATCAGCTGACGCACTATGGAAAACCTACTGACAGCGATCTGCTGATGAGAGAAGGCCAGCACATGCGCACTGAAAATCTACAGCGTTGTATATCTATATTATATCATAGTACAATATAGGTATACAGCGCCGTACATCAGTACTCACAGCTGTTTTCTACGACTGCCACACCGCCTGGATGCAGTGAATACAGCTACAGGCAGCTGGAGGAGAATGATGAGAGAGAGAGAGAGTGATGTGACGTATATCCGGTGCGCCTGCGCACTATCAGTATTTCAATTGACGCGCCGAGAGTGTATCACCCCCACCCATTTCCGTCACAGAAAAGGTTGCCGATCGAAATTTCAATACCGTGCCATAAGAAGTATAACTTCAAAAAAAGATATATATGAAAGCAATAATAGGTTCATGCCGATGTATACATAGCATATTATATTTATATATTATACTTGTTTTCTAATATTGACGACTTTTATTCTGTTTTTTTTTTAGTTTTTCATCACATATTCACGAACCCGAAAATCCGATTTTCATCTCACTTCTAAAATTTTTATGCAGATGTATATATTCATTCTGGCATGTCCTACTTCAATTCAAAAATGCGCGCGTCTATATAACCTAGAAATAAGTGCGGTGTTGCCACTTTTTTTCGGCTACCCGTGATTATCATCTAAAAACAATTTTTTCAATCATTTCTGGCTAACTATCGAAAGTTTTTTTTCCATTTTAATGTTAACTGATTATTGAAGTATCGATACAATTTTTTTCGCGGACATTTCTATGGAAATTCTATGTTAATTGCAACGTCAAATTCGGAATATCACGTATTCTCCATAAGAACCCGTGTTATTTTTGTCACTTACATTTTTATTAATTTCGGATAAAATAACTAACGGCAAGCTCTATAAATTTACATACGTATTTTTATGAATACTTCACAACTTCCTATAAAGTTTTATCAAAATCAGAATGAAAATTCTTTAACACATAGAACTACCTTAAGTTGGCTTCAGTCAACGTCGCCATCAATCTTTTCACCCATATGGTATGCTCTTCAATGGTCTGGGTGAATACAATGAAATCGTCTACATACTTCCTCACGAAGGGGGACCAATCGGGGGGGATCAGTTTATCCGTTAATCTTTGGAATGATGCTGGATCATTACGCAATCTGAACGCCATTCTCTTAAATTGATACAAACCTTTGCCGGGGACAGCAAAAGCAGTGATCTCTTTACTTTCATCATCTAGCCCTATACGGAAAAATGCCTGCGACAAGTCCAGTTTCAAGATATACATAGCGCCATGCACCTGGTCTAATAACTCGTCAAAATTCTGCATTGGGATGGAATCATGTCTGGTGACTTCATTTACCTTTCTAAAGTCTATGCAGAATCTGAACTTGCCATTTGGTTTTTTGTGCAAGACGGGCCAGCTACACCATGGGCTGTTAGTTGGCTCAATCACATCCTGCTCCAACATTTTATCAACCCCTTCTTTGGCCGCCGCCAGTATCGCCGGTGCATATCGTCGCGTGCCTTGTCTTATTGGCGGGTGTCCTTGCACGTCAATATGGTGTTCAATCAAAGGGGTGATGCAGGTCGTTTTTGGAATAGGGGGGATACATTTCTTCAACTTTACACGTATTCTCTCCAATTCTTCGGGATCGATAGGGGCAATCTTCATTTGGGTTTTTACATAATGGGAATCTGCATATTCAGAGGACTCTACAGGTCTCGGGGAAGTCGGGAAGTTGGATTGGACGGGGACAGGAACGACTTTGATGATCGGCAGCGCACGACTACTATCTTTACCATTACGTTATTCCCATCTCACGAATAAAGTTCATTCCTAACACAATCTCTTTCGCCATTGCCGGCGCGCGTCTGACTGGTAGCATACATTGTTCGCTCCCCCATGTGAAGTGTAAAGCCACGCATCCCACCAACTCAACTATTTCTCCGTTGGCAACACGCATGTTTCCGCCTGTCTTCACAATGTATTTACTCAATTTTCTCCCACTTTCTGGGCCTATGAACGATTTCGTAGCGCCAGAGTCCAATAGAGCTAAATGAGTGGAGCCTGCAATGTCAACTACTATGTACGGTCGATTCTCTCCAGCGTGTAAACACATTATTCTAGCGAAATGCCGTGATGCCAATTCCTCTTCGACTCCGTTCGGGCGCCTGGACTGGATATCATATACACTCTGATTCTCGATAGTTTGGGGATCTAAATATTCTACAATAAGTTCGGGTGATGGGCATTCTGAAATGATTTCTACAGTAGCAAGTGGAGAGGGTTTTATTTCAGGTTTATTTTCTTCTACAGGGGTTGTTGGGTTCTGGACTACATCGCTAGTTGGAGTTATGCCAGCTTTTCTAGGTCGCTTCTTCTCCGGCTTATTTTTCTTTATTGGGGGGACAGTCGCTTCTCCGGCTGCCCCCGTTCGTCGTTTCCCTAGTCCTGTATTGGTTCAGATAGGGTCTCAACTTGTTGGCGATACGGACAAACATTTATATAATTACCCGACTGTCCACAATGGAAACATTATCCTTGGTAAATAGGTTGGTTGGGGAAAGGACCATTATTTTTAAAGAATGACCGGGGGTTGGGTCCGCCACCGGGCGCTCTCATGGGTTGTATATTTCTATTAAATCTTTCTTGGTAATTGTTTTCGTCTACCCATCCTCGGTCTTTCTGGGCGTTGATATAATCGTCATTCGTCTCCTCGTTCACATCGACAGCCACTACTTCTCGCGTGTTTCTACGATATTTAACGGGGGGAGTGAATGCTGTTGCAGGAATAATCGACTTCTCCGCTGGGGTAGGGACATAACGACTCATGCATCTAATTCTTTCTTCAATGGAGTGTGCGTTCTTCAACAATTCCAAATACGTTCGCGTTCGGCCTAACTCGGCGTAGGCGAGATATTTGGGATGCAACTTCTTGCAAATCATCTTCAACTGTTGTTCTTCTGGCACAGTAAAATCCAGTGAATAGAATAAGATTCGCATACGAGTTATGTAACCCGGAATATCTTCACCTGGACCTTGAGTTCGATTCTGAATCTCATCCCAAACTCGGTCTAGATAATCCGGGGTACTGAAATACGCACGAAAACGTCTGACGAACTTCGCGTAGTTACCCATGCTATCACGTTCGTCCCTATACCAAGCTTTAGCAGGGGCTTGTAATACGGCTGGTGCCACACGAAGAGCATCGCGTTCGGCTATTCCGATGCTAACGAAAGCTTACTTCAACTCACGCAAGAATTCTTCAGCGTCATCTTGTTCGTCTCCGAATATAATGCCGGTTCTAACTAATTGCTGCCTCTGCTTCGCTACTCTCTCTAATACAACCTCTTAATCCATGCTAATAAATGGGTTGACTCTCGTGGATCGATCTGTGGAATTGAAAGACCAAGTGGGTGGCATGGTTTCATGGGAGGTACTAAGTTGGAATTGGGAATTATAGTGGAGGGATCGACCGGGCAGGACGGTTGGAGGACGGGGGGGGGGGGGAGTGGTTATGTGACGGGGTTTTGGATTGAGGGGTTAATGGGATTGGGGGGGAGCTGGTAAGTATTGGGGGTAGGGCGGTTAATGGGTATTATGGAATGGGGTTCATTTTGGGTAAAACTCTTCAGTAATCCTACTTCTCTCCTTAAATCTTCAATAGTTTGTGTTAACGATGCAACGGCATTTTCCGGTGTTATTTCGGCTTTCTTAGGTTGTCGCACTGCAGAAGACGCGGAAGGTTGCGGCAGTTCTTGGTGTCTATTTTCATCTTCCCAAGTAACACTACGTCTTTTCGCCTGTGCGGTCACGGGTGGAGCTCCATAGGAGTCCCAGTGCAGTGAATTTGCTGCGGAAGTGAAAGTGGCTCCCATGCCCGGGTTTCGTTCCATACCCTGATCATCCAAGGACCCACTCCTATTTTCCGTTCGCGAAGACGAGGCGTTAGAGTCAACTATCTCGTCCACGGATGCTTCCTTCCTCCATACCGCCACCGTAAACGGCAAATCGCTACTCCTTAGATCTAACTCATCGTCTCATTCTACATCGTGATCTTCTAATTGTTTCCGCATCTCATAACGGACGAGTCTGGCAGTCAATGGGATCAACATACTATTTGTATTTAACCCTATAGAGTCTAACAATACGATTAAGTCGCGAGGGGATAATGTTTTCAAATGTTTTTCGACATTCTCTTCAATTTGACGTGGTTTTCTATTCAGTGAAGAGGGTTGAGGTCTACACGCTTCTTCAGGGGTATCTTCATTTGGGTCAGACACACCAGCTATTTCAACATTGTCTATCATAACTGGGAGATTCTCGTCTCCTCGTTCGGGATTCTTTATATTCTTTGGAACTGTCCCTGTGTTGCGCGCTGAATTGTATAATATTCATAGATTCATACATTGCTTGCATTTTTCAAAGTATGATGATTTACAACTAGAATTATAACACAAATTCGAAACACATTAAAATCGCATAAACTTCGATCCTCATCAGATAGTCCAACGACGTAACACATTGAGTCCATTCATTTGGGATAATCCCTGTCTATTGAGAATAATTATTGTGAATAATGTATTATTTCAGTTATAATGGATATTTCATAATTTATTAGTATTTGTAGAGCTATTAATAGCCCTTTTCAAGGTCAACTTGCTACCTATTCCAATCTTGTTGAATCGTTTTACCCAATGATAATTCAAATTCCAATGTCGACGCCCAATTGTCTTTTTTTTGTGCCCACCCTCATGCACAGTTTAACGATAAATTTTTCCTATGGGTACTTCTTGAACAGTCAGTATAACTACAACTCTCAAACAGTCTCTCTCGCGACCAAGAACACGGTCTAAATTAGTATATAGTATTATATGCAGCTCGTTATAATTCTCAGCACATTCTCTCTCATATAAGAAAAAACAATTCAATAAAATCAATTGCAAGTAAATAATTTCATGAAAAAATTTCATATGAATATTATCGATTATTCAAGTTTAATAGTTAATATTGTATCAACTCCAAATTCATCAATTATATTAAGTGATTTAAATAAATAGTTTTAATATAGTAAATTATATTAAAATACGTGTAGTGTGTGTATCATTTACTGGAAAGGAGGATTTACGCCCTTTCTCTCGATTATTCCAATCGTACATCACCATACGAAACACCCTGTTTTTTCGACCATTTTATATTATATTTTATTTGTATATTTAAGTTTCTTAGGATAAACGTATGGAGGTTTCTACACATTCAATTCTACACAGTGAATTTTACAACCTCGAAATCTACAAAATTCGTTGAACTTTCTGTTCGTCTAATCAAAATCAAATTTGAATGACTTTACAAAATTCTCAACTGAAATGGTAACCAATCAGTAGCTGACGGAAAAGACATATATCTTACAGAATACAGTATAATATGCGAAATAATTGCAATAACCTTGAGTTAGAATATCCAATTTATAAATCAATTAAATTGCGAACTCGCGTTGTTCATTGTCGTCCGATAGTCATCTATATTTATTCGGATTTCTCGAAATTTTTCTACATCCAATTTCTTAAAATTTTTTCTAAGTCCAATTTCGATTCTGACGGATCCGCGTCCGGAAAGTTTTTTTTTTTCATTTCATTTTATTTCATTTTATTTTATTTTATTCTATTTTATTTTATTTTATTTTATTTCATTTTATTTTATTTTATTTCATTTTATTTCATTTTATTTCATTTCATTTCATTTTATTCTATTTCGTTTCATTTCATTTCATTTCATTTCATTCCATTTTATTTCATTTTATTTTATTTTATTTCATTGTATCAAGAATTCTGGTGAATCCTTCACTCCAGATCAACCTCTGGATTCCCCACGAAGGATGCCGATTGTGACGTGGTGTTTTCTAGACGCCACGCACTTAGATTTTTTTTTACTCACTATTACTCCCAGCAGCAACAGCACACAATGGATGCCACTTTTGTGTACCTATATCTTATTGTAAAATGGTAAAAATGATAGGTATTATTATTTTCTAACGACCACGAAAGAAATCGTTAGTTCTAAATATATTATTTCACTCAATAATACAGACTTTTATTCTCCATAAACAAATTGAGCATAAATGGAAATAATTGGACATAAATGAATATAATCTAAATAATAAGGGTCGATAAATGTTCAACAACTGGGTTCGGCTGTATCCAGTATACAGCTGATCTGGATTAAACGTTTTCTACACTTAAACCTATGATACTGATAATATTAACAATATTATTACAAATTCGGCAACTTTCCTCATAATTAATCTCTAATATCTTGACCGAGAATTTGGTGCTCTATCAAACAAGATGGACGCCCGCTGAACAACGCGAATGGCACGTGTCGATAGACACAATATATAAAATGCGTTAAACTACTCACAGATAATTATTCCCAGAATATAAATTTCCTCTCAGCAACAACTTCAGCTCAACCACAACAATTTATTCACTCTGTTGTGTTATTATCATGAAAATTGTTCTGGCGTTGTTGGTCTGGGATGATTTATACAATCGATGAGCGAATACAAGTGAATTAATGCAACTCAATAATTAATTAATTACTTTGATTCTTTATCTCACACACTGTAATAGTTATTTTGTTCATCAGGTGTGAACTCTTTTAATCTTTTTTGGTATAACAAAAATACTGATGTGCACTGATTGTGCCTTGTAACTTAAGATTAACAAAATATATGAAGGATGAGAGTAATTTCGAAACAAAATGAAATATATATAAAAGAGTAGATTTAAATCAACTAATTGAATAGTGACAGTTCACATAAATTATAACGATAATTTTTCATAGAAAAACAATAGCAAAAAGTTGCGGGTCACCGCGTGGCCAATATGGCGTCACACAAAATAATATTAATGAAATAATTAGCTGAGCAGTTTCATGAGTTGAATAGTCACAAACTAACGACAAATTGAATGTGCATTTGATTCTGAAGGGATTTTGGACTCATATTGAGCACCACAAAATATTACGTGAAAGAGTTCAACATAAAAAAACAATGATAAAGAATAATTTTTATTTAAGTGAGATGAATGTTCGACACGTGCGCACACAATTGCAATTTTTATAACGAATGGTAGCAACTTGTTGCCTCGTGGTAGCTCCCGTACCCCGGCAAGCGGAACCACATATATGATTATGAAGATGGCATCACTGATCATTTCAGTGGCAGCCATGACTGTCATTGAGCAATGCTGACATCTTCAACAATTCAAAATGAGTCGTGCGTTGAGTTACGCAACACACTCTTACAATATATTTTCCTTCAATTATACAATTAATTATATGTGTTATTTTCCGCAAAACAGATGGGCACACGTCTTATATTTTCGGCAACCAATTTTTAAGTGTCGTCCTGCCTCATTTTATTTTCTTCATGTTTTTTTCTTTGGCTTTTCGAGTTTGCCAACATCTCCGCCCGGGAGGTGCTGCCACCTTTGGCTGGTTGACGCACATATTTTATCGACTGCGCTCCACGCGCATCGATCAGCCGATCATTGGACATTACGTATATTCCATTGGAGTGTTTAGGAATTATCGTAATATATTTGTTTCATCTCCCAGACGGCATTATTCATTTGTTCACTATTAGTGGGCATGAGGATTCTTTCTCGTTCTCTCCTAGTTTGCCCAGGTACTTTCTTCTACATATATTTCTTTTATTTTATAATTATTTTCATACATACATTCCTCATTCATACTTGGCTCTACATTATCGACTACTCGTATTATTATGTCTATCATATGTTTCAGCGAGCGTCTTATATCTACTAAAAAATAATCGTGACGGTTGAAATCGTCACAACATTCACGGTATCGCTTATATTGTGATAACGAAGGACTCCTCCAGGTCGAACATGATTTCTATCACACTAGATGATGCAGTTGAAATTCGGTAAACTGATTTGCTCGTCTTCGCCCAGCCAAGTTTCATGAAAAACTACCACATCGCAAATTTCTATAACGAGATTCAATACGTCAGTAGTGTGAGCAAGTAGACTGGCGATTGAAAGAATATATTGGCAATATATTCATCGTATAAATTCAATTATTAGTTGATCAAGAGTATTCAAACAATTTTTAGATAATGTTTGGAACTCTTGTTGCAGTGATGGTATTGTTGTTGAAGATCTCCGGCCATGGCGGAACCTCAATTCGTTATTGCATGTAATTATGAACAATCAATGAAAGCAACACGTGACAATGCGACATATACTGTTGTGACTGTTTCTTATCATATTCATAGACAATTTCAGAGTACGTACCAATCTGTGATTTATGTATGGTACTAGCACATACGCAAACTACAGGAAAATGTGTCTGTTGCATTTATTGTATCATTTGTTTATAAGTATGAAATAATGCTATGACGCTACATCGGGCCGTAGGCTGTGATAGCCACCAATTATAGAAAAATATCACTATATTTGCTACATACATATCAACTATGCCCTGGTATAGGTTGCGACGTGGCGTTTTCTAGGCGCCACGCACAATATTTAAAAATGATATAATTATTAATAATCGGCAACAGCAGCAACTACAGCAGCACACAAGGTATGCCACTCCCGTTCAAATAATAATTTTATAAATAAACCGGGAGAATTTATTTATATTATAAAGAAAAAATACTTCTTTATTTAATAATAATGAAAGAAAAATAATATGAAAATAATGGTGATGTAAATAATATTAAGCGTCCACATTCCAATATAGCATACGCTTTTCACACTCAACAAAAATAATATTACGTGACTCTATATAATCAAAATTATTCACTCTTATACACGTGGATTCTTCGACCTAGTATACTATAAATTCGCAGCGACAATCTAATGAGTATAGAGCGGAACGGGGGAATACACGGGGACAATGCATTTCGGCGCTCAACTCTATTTACTTTATAATCTACAAGGGATTTACAGGGGCTCTCACATTCATTCCTTTCTTCATTCATACCTTCATTCCACGCACACACTTTTTACATTCCTTCACTTCATCATACTCTTTCCTTCACCACTTCAGCTACTTCAGCATCCTCAGCATCTTCAGCACCTTCAGCGATCTCAACGGCTCCAGCGACTCCATCTACCTCGGCCCCACTATCACCTTCAGCACCTTCAACTACCTCAGCTACCTCAGCACATCAACAGCTTCCACCACCTCTACAACATCTTCTTACGACTAGGTTGACTGCTGATCGTCCACATCTCTTGTATGGTGGCGTTCTCAGCCATGTCGATGCCGCTACGTCAGGCTCCACGACTCTCCCGTCGTCTTGCCATGCGTTCCAGCGCACACCGGTTACACGCGCCTCGTACACACGACCTCACTCAATGCAGCCCCGATTAACAGTGTCGTTCGCCTCGTCCCAGGGATTATTGTAGAGATAGGTGCATACGCACCTATCCCCTCTCTTACACGCATAATTGGCGTCGCCCGGACGAATTTTGTCACAAGGTATATAGTATACTAGCGGACCCGACAGACGTTGTCCTGTTCAAACGTTTTAAATCCGAAAATTATGAATTTTTCAAGATTGCATTCGTTTGGACCGCTCTGATGGAAATATATGTGAAAAAAATTATTGAAATACTTCACGCCATAACGCGTTCAGTTATCACAACTTTACCTATCAATTGTGTGAGAAGATCTGTGTACTATAAGATTGAAAATGTCATATAGAAATTTAAACCTGTTTTTATTAACAGCAAGAGAGAAAGAATACAAATTGTTTTCACGAAAGGTATATTCTTCTTAATGTACAAAAAATAAAACTTCAGTTGTATATGTAATCGTGATTCTAACAGGAATGAAAATTTTTTTTCTATCGTAATGCGATTTGATGAACAATATTTTCAGTTAATCCCTGAGAGTTATAAGCGAACGAACTTGATGGTTTACCAATTTTTAACTTCAAGTTATGTGGTGGTATTCCATGTAAGTCCAGTGAATTCAAAGATTCAACAGGATAGTTGACAATTTCATCAGGATCGATAACAGTGTCGATCGATTTGAACGATATTTCATTGGCAGGCAATGACTGTTGTATTTTACAATTGATTGAGTCGACATCTATATTTTTTGCGGCCAAAATAGCTCGTTCACGTAGCCTTGCATGATTACTATAATTAGCATCTAAATCTGAGAATATACTTCTAATCAAAGCATCTTTGGTAGCGACCATATTATAAAAATTTTCTGGGAGTCGAATGCATTGTGTATTTTCATGCGGTTGAATTTTTCCGTTGCCAATGTCAAGCAATTGTTCAGAAAATGCTTATGCTAATGGATTATTTTGGAGACGAACCCGCATATTCATGGTAGAACATAATTTACTGACACTATGAAATAGATATGATTCTTCCAAACATGCGATAATTTCGTCTGCACATATGTTGCACGTGGAATGACGGGCAATGGCTGTCTGAAATCACCAGACAGCAGCAGTAGAGCATCACCGAGAAATCTTGAATTATTATTGAGATCTTTCAGCGTTCGGTCGAGAGCTTCAAGTGAATGCTTGTGAGCCATAGTACATTCATCTCAGATAATGATTTTGCATTTTCTCAAAACTTCAGCCATGCTTGAATGTCTCTTTATATTACACAGTGCGTCGGATTTTGTGTGAATATCCAAAAGCGATTTAAGTGCTGAATGCGCAGTCCACCATCAAGTAAGGTGGCTACAATGCCTGATGGAGCAATTCCCAATGCAATATGATTTTGTGAATGCGCGCAAGTATTTGTGAGATAAGAAATGTTTTGCCAGTGCCACCTGGCGCGTCAAAAAAAAAAAAAAAATCCACCTTGTTGTGTTGCAATTCCCAAATTGAGTTGATCGTACATATATATTCTTTTGTTCATCAGTGAGCAGTTGCTCATTATTTGCAACAAAAGTAACAAAAGAGGTCGTATTGAACTGTTGTTCACGCTGAACATCGCTGTTGATAATTCCTGCTGCTGAGCGGTTAGGCGAGAGCATGGTGGAAAGGATGATTAGCATGTTCGAAATCAGAATACGAATATCCTCAATCTCTATCAACGCCTCATTATATATTTTCGGTGAAAAATCGATATTGGAATCTTGATGACCAATCCTAATGTGATGCAAAATGTCCTCACTCATTGAACCTTTATATTCAACCTATAGAGCAGATGCTTCAGACGGGAAACATATCGTTGATACTATAGCAAATAATTGACGAATTTATTTTGGAGAGGAGCTCAGTGCTGTGTCTGCAAATGTGAGATCCCAGCTCCGTGAAGTTGGCACCCCCAAATGCGAATTTATCAATTTTTTTCGTACGGTTCGTTTGTCCATCGTAGGACCACGTTAGTCCACCCAATATATCATTTCGTCCAGGCACTGTTCAAAAGTAATGAACAAATTTTTTTTTTCAAATATATTTCTACCAGGAAAATGAGAAGTTACACCAACAAATGCAAATTTTGTGACTTTTTTTGCAGGATTGGTTTGTCTATCGTACGACCATATTTGTCCACCCAGAAGATTTTTTTGTCCAGGCACCGTTCAAAAGTTATAAACAATTTTTTATTTTCATGTATATGTCGACTAGGAAAATATGAAGTTACACCCCTGAAATCATATTTTGCAACTTTTTTTGCAGGATTCGTTTGTCTATCCTAGGACCACATTTTTCCACCCGAAAGATTCATTTGTCCAGGCACCGTATGAAAGTTATGAACAAATTTTTTTTTCCAAATACAATTGTAGCAAAAATTTGAGAATATTGACCAACATGTAAAATTTCCCTTAGCTTGTAACTCAAGAAAAAAAGATGGCACAGAAAAATCGAGGAAAAGTAAATTGTAGCTAGTATTTAATTTTCAGGTTCAAAAAATTTTTTTGTTGAAATTTCACTATGAAGCTTTTCTGAGAAATTTTGTGCCCTTCAATTTGATCACATGAAGCGCCCGGCGAAACGTTTTGCTGATAAGTTATCCACAATCAAAGCGAAAAAGTCTTTTTTGACTTTGGTGACCATTAACTCAGTCAATTATGATCGTGCAAGAAATCAAAGGGGGTTCTAGAAACTGCAAAATATTCTCCATAAGACGCCATCAGTAATCCATGATGAAAAAAATTTTTTCGGAGCGATAATTTCGTCTAAAAAAGAGATGAAAAATCGCACATTCAAGGATAATTAGATAACTCTGTATAACTTTGGATATAAAGGATAAATGCAGAATATTTCAGTTCGTTTTTCAATTTTAGAGTGACGCCGATGAACCTTCAGAATTTGAAACCCCTGTGATTCATTTTTCTTATTGTTTCGAAGCTTCGAATTCTGTGGTTTGGTCAAAATTCCCAAAAATCACCATAATGACAATTTTTTGATTTTTCATCGATTTTTTAGGCAAATTTGAATTTTTTCGTGCAATAATCTTCATTTCACCCATAAAATAGATCAATTATTGTGAAAAATCTAAAGATACTTCTTTTGAAGCAAAAAAATTTTTTTTTTTTTTTTTTCAATTATTTGTTTCGATTTTTATTCTTCAGCATGTTCACAATGTTTCAGTATTGTCAAAAAATAAAATTTTTCGATTTTTCTCCAATCACGGCAACTAATTTAGTATTTGTTTATCCGACTATGCGACCTCCATGTAATACGCTTTGTGTGATGCTTAATGTCGAGGGCGAATGATAGTAGTACGGAAAAATCAAGTTTTTTAACAATACTGAAGCATTGCAAACATGCTGTGAAAAAAATTGAAAAAAAAAATTTTTTTTCCCCAAAAAAATTTTTTTCAAATTATTCACAATGATTGATCTTTTTCATGGATGAAACGAAGATTATTGCAGGAAAAAATTTCGAGTTCGACTGAAAAATTGATGAAAAATCAAAAAATTGTCATTATTGTGATTTTTGAGGATTTTGATCGACCCACAGAATTTGGGGCTTCGGGGCAATAAGGAGAAAAAATCACAGGGATTTGAAATTCTCAGGTTCCATTAGGAACACTCTGAACTTGGGAAGTTAACTGGAATATTCTGCATTTATCCTTTATATTCAAAGTAATACTGAGTTATCCAATTATTCTTGAATATACGATTTTTCATCTCTTTTTCAGAAGAAATTACCGCTCCGAAAATATTTTTTTCGTCATGGACTACTGATAGCGTCTTATGTAGAATGTATTGCAGTTTCCAGAACACCCCTTCGATTTCTTGTACGATCATAATTGACTGAGTTGATGGTCGCCAAAGTCAAAAAAGACTTTTTCGCTTTGATTGTAGATAACTTATCAGCAAAACGTCTCACCGGGCGCTACATGTGGTCGAATTGAAAGGCACGAAATTTTTCAGAAAAGCTTCATGGTGAAATTTCAAAAAAAAATTTTTCTGAACCTGAAAATTGAATACTAACTACAATTCACTTTTTCTCAATTTTTTTATGTCATTATTTTCTCTTGAGTTACGAGCTATCGAAAATTTCGCATGTTGATTAATATCCTCAAATTCTTGCTACAATTGAATTTGGAAAAAAAAAAATTTGTTCATAACTTTCATACGGTGCCTGGACAAAACAATCTTTTGGGTAGACGAACGGGGTCCAAGGATAAACAAACGAATCCTGCCAGAAAAGTTGCGAAATTTGCATCTGGGGGTGTAGATTCATATTTTCCCAGCCGACATATACATGAAAATAAATGTTTGTTCGTAACTTTTGAACGGTGTCTGGACAAAATATCTTTTGGGTGGACAAATGTGGTTTTACGATGGACAAACGAACCGTGTGAAAAAAATTGAAAAATTCGCATTTGGGGGCATAACTTCACACTTTCCTGGTCGGAATATATTTAAAAAAAAATTTTGTTCATTACTTCCATGCTGTACCTGGAAAAAATAATCTATCGGGTGGACTCACGTGGTCCTACGATGGACAAACAAACCGTACAAAAAAAATTGAAAAATTCGCATTTGGGGGTGCCAACTTCACACTTTCGAAAATTTTAAAAGTTGAATAATAATTAATTCGAGGGTGGACATAATAATCTATTGGGTGGAATTACGTGGATCTACAATGTACAAACAAGTTAAGCAGTTTTAAACATGATTTTGCAATTTGGGGGTGCTGGTCGGAAATTTTTTGAAAAAAAAGTATTTGTTCATAACTTTCAAACTTTGCCTGTACAAAATAATCTATTGGGTGGACTCACGTGGTCCTACGATGGACAAACGAACCGTGCAAAAAAATTGAAAAATTCGCATTCGGGGTGCCAACTTCACAGAGCTTGAGATCCCAATGGATATCATCTTCCAGTGAATGCAATTCGTGACACACATCGAAAAACGTGTCGTACAAAATGCCATTAACTCACGAATACTGGAAGGACGTTGATCCAGGAACGTTAACCAACAACAAACGGAAAAAAAAGCATTCGCGCCGCTTTGGATGAACTGTATATAATCGGCCCAAAGTATTTGCCATAAATATATCAACATATCCTTGGAATAAAACGCCTCGCTTTCGTAGTTCCCAATCTTTTGATTGTTTGTTTGATGTGAAAAATCGAGGCACATCAGTCTACATAACTGTCTTCATGAATTGACCAGGAATATCTTGTCGGTTGCATTGACTGAAAAACTCAGTTATTGTGGTTTTCACAGCAGTTAATGCTTGTTGTGAAGCAGTCTGTTCCGTGAAATAAACACGCTTATCATTTTTATGATGCACGGCCATATGTATAACAGCAGGATCTCTTACGTGTATCGATAAATTGAAGATGCGCCAAATTGCTTCGTCGCCACTAATGTATCGGCCCATTTGATAAAGTGTTATTTCATCGTTATCATTTACATTTTGAACACTAAATATTGCTATGTCACTGCCTTCATGAACGTATTTGCATATGTATTCGATGAACTTCACCAAACTGCATAGATCAACCTTCATGTGTGCTTCGTAGGTTTTGCACAACAATTGGGAATTCGAAACTGATCATGATTTTGCAAAAACTTTTCCAAAGTTTCCACGATTTCTCTCTCCTCCATCTGCTCGATGTGATTGTATAGACAGCGTGTATTAATCTGTTGTTTCTCGTTGTCCATGAAGTAGATTTGCAAAAATTTTGGATCTTCATCAGGCATTGAATACAACGAACCCATTTGGTAGTACACTTGGCCTTGAATCTTGAATGTTGATTCAAAGTTACGACTATCCTCATTCTGAAGGATTTTTGTTGCTCTAAATGATGTCATTTGGAAGCAAGAATTGAATCTACGAATTCCACGCAAAAATAATTTCGATTGATATGTGGCTCAAGCTAATAGTGTTTTTAATGGTTCTGTTAGTATATTCAATGATGAAAGTAAAACTTTTCCTAATACGCAGCAAGGACAGGCCGATTCACCTTTGTACTTAAATGCATGACAATATTTGTGTTCTTTGTCCATATTGCCATTGACGATTTGGGTATGTGACGAATAGTTTATTTCGGTGTCATATTCATACGCAAGACGGTGAAGTGATGTACGCGCCAATACAAGACGTTCTTTCATGCGCTGTTGATCAAGCGCTCTGTGTGCGTCGGTGGCTCGTTGACGTGCCTCCAATTGTCTCAATCTTGCAATTCGAAGACGTTCATTGCGTTGTTCCAGACTTTCATTCGCACATGTGTTCGCAATTTGGTCTCTTGAATTCACGTTATCCGTCAAGTGTCCATCTGCCATTCTACTTAACCGACGGAAACGGACTATTTCTGCATTGCATGTACGACGACCAATGTTTTCTCCTGCTCGTCCGCGAAGACGTGGCATTTCGCTGTAATATCGTTTTTTTTTTCACTTTTTTTCCATGAAATATTTCATATTGATGATAATATTAAGCTAATAACAAATTCAGAAAGTTTTTGAATTGGTCTAATTGATTGACGAATTTAATTGAATAATAAATAATAATATTCATTCACTTATCGGGTTGAGTTGATTGTTATTCATTACGTGCGTATAAATGATTGAAATATAATGAAAAATCACGTGAAATACTTACTTAAATTTTACACCTCACGAATTTGTTCAATGTATAATATTTAATTATACTTCAAAACATTTTATACATTGAGGACTATTTCCGCATTACATCTATGTCAACCAATATTTCCTGCGCGTCCACGAAGACGTTGTATTTTGCTGCAATATTTTTTTTCCACTTTTTTTTTTGAGAAATATTTCATATCAATAGTAATTTTCAATAATAATGATTCTCTCAATAACAATTTTAGAGTTGTTCGGTCGGCTGAGTGGTTAAACGAAAAGTCTGGCACTCGGACGGCTCGGGTTCGAATCCCAGCCGGGCACAAATATTTCTCGGAAGAAAAATATTATCCCGTAGGACTAGCCTTCATTAGGCAGACCCATCACAGGACAAAGAAGGGGTGTCGAATATTTGGAGGGAGAAAAATAGCGGAGAGCCGGGAACAAATAGTGGAGAGGAGTGGAGTAATGGTGGAGAGGAGAGGTGAAGAGGTGTGGAGTAATGGTGGAGATGAGTGTAGAATAAGGTTGAGTTAGTTGTAGATGTATAGAATTCTCATCACCTGTTATAATCAATATAGTTATCGATGTCGAACTTTTTCATGTTAATTTGCCACTTTTAATATGATACTATTATACTACGTTATATCGATACTTATACTTAGAATAGAACGGGGGTGTTGGTTATTACCACTAGATATGGTGGTAATTGAACTTAAGTTTTCTTCGAAAATTGATCATTATTCAATTGATTGATAATATACTACCATGAAGGAATTGATGATTATCATTTCTTTAAAGTTCTTATATTTCATGAGAATTCTGAATTCCGTTTACTTTTCAGAAAAAATTCAAAATACGATAGATTTTTGTATAGATGATTAACATTCATTTTCTATATTGTTTATTGAGTATGAATCAGAAAAAATCGATTTTCTCAGAAAGTTTCAATTTTGATCATTGTACTCATAGTGAAAAAAAAAATAGTATCGAAGTCGAAAAAACTTTTTGGAAAAAAAAGAAAAAAAAAAGGCGCCAAGTTCTTGTGTAACAAAAAAATTTAATTGAAAAAATTACTTTGAAAAAATTATTTTACGAAGATTTTTTATCAGTCATTATTGATAAGTGCACAATATGAGGTTATAGACTCACTATGTAATTACACTAGTTATCTATGTTTATAGCAGAATACATATTGATAATTGGTGTTATTAATTTCCATTTTCAAGAAACCTCATCATCACTTATTATAATCAATCTAGTTATATTGTCAAAAATTATTTGTCAATATCCCACTTTCAATACGAACATACTTGGCGCGTCCGAAATAAGCATAACTGATGATGACCGTAGAATATCTTGACGCATGCGCTGTTCGGCAGATGTGGATGTTGAATACTTAATTCTGATGTTCATGAAAGACTGTAATATAAATGCAATAAGTAAATGCTCTCAATGATATTACATGTATGTATAACAAATTCGCTATTGAAATGAATTATGCATAAAATTTCAACGAAAACGAAATTCATCAACTGATCGGACGCGCCAAGTACGTTCGTATCAAAAGTGGGATATTGACAAATAATTTTTGACAATATAACTAGACTGATTACAATAGGTGATGATGAGGTTTCTTGGAAATGGCGATCAATAACACCTATTTTCAATATGTATTCTGCTATAAACATATATAACTAATATAATTACTTAGTAAGCCTATAACTTTATATTGTGCACTTGGCAATAATGACTGATATCAAATCTTTTTGTAAAGTAATTTTTTCAAAGTTGTTTTTCCAATTTATTTTTTTTGTTATACAAGAACTTGATGGCTTTTCTTATCTTTTTTTTTTTGAAAAGTTTTTTTCGATTTAGATATGAATAGACTAGATTCTACATTGACTGCATATGAGTGGCAAGCGGCAGACAACGGAGTGGAGAGACTACGAAACACCGCGCAAAGCGGAGATCCAAACCTCTGTGCTTCTATAGCTGTATATCTTGAAACTTCTCACATTTTCGTAGCGTGTCGCGAAACATGAGTTTTTACTCCCGGTGCGCGCAGAAATATTTCACTAAAAAAAAAAAAAAAAAAAAAAAATCGGTCCAAGCGTTCATGAGGAGTTCAGTGACATACAAACGGACAGAAAAATTATATGTATGAAGATAAACTATATAGAATATTGCTTATGGAATGGATAGACTGTATTCTATATTGGGACCGTGCAAGCCGATGAAGGGGATTGAACGAACGATTGTGCGCATGTGGTAGTGAAATTTTTAACTTTTGATTGTTACAGCTGCACATTGCTATCCAATTTTCAAAACACTTATAATGCAGACGTACAACAAGCATGAGCTCTAGGTAATGTTGTGTTCTACATTGTTCAAATGCAACAAAAAGTAGTCTGTATCAATTTTATCGTTTTCCTATAGCCCAGCATGAAATAATTCAAAGGGAAAAGTGGATTGTTATTTGCACCACAATATTTTGACTTTGCTTAGCCCAAACATTTGTTTTAGCATAGAAATGTCATGATACTTGTCAGTCATTTTTTTTTTTTTTTTTGAATTCATCTGCCAATTGGAGGCTAGGTTTATGCTTTCTACCACCACCTGTCAGCTGATACAGTTACGGAAAGTATTGAAATTGAGCACCAGTTGGCAGAGCTGCATTTTTGCACGGTCACAATAGTCTAGAGATAGACTGTATATAGGCGACAAGCGGTAGACAACAGAGTGGAAAGACTTCGAAACATCGCACAAAAAGGAGACTCAAAGCTCTGTGCTTCTATAGCTGTATATCTCGAAATGTTTCACATTTTCGTAGAGTGTCGCGACTTTGAGTTTTCACTCTCAGAGCCCGAATGAGAGTTTCACATCAAAAATGATGAAAATGATTATATTTAATACAAAATACAGGAAATCAGTCGTTTTGAGATTAATTCGAAGTAATTGTTAACTGAGTTGAAAGCGAGTAGTATCAATGAATTGAGATTTTCGAATTAAAGTTCACTCGAAATAGACATTTCAGTACGAAATTATTCACATAAAACTGCAAATTGGTATATTTAAGCTTCAAATACATTATTACAAATAAAATGTTGGAATTCCCTATTGATTGTGTGTCTGCTGAAAAAGTTATTCCAGATTAAATGTCGCGAAAATCGGATTCGAGCATTCATCTCGTGAACGGTCATTACAGTTATTGTGAAAATAATACAAACCATACTTGTAGATTATGCAATTTTTCACAAAAATTGAAAAGAATACACGTATATGCTTGAATTTTCAATTTGAGAGAATGTGAAGGCGCAAAGAAGGACTTCATAGAACTTGGAGTATCATGTGAAGTTTGTAAAGCTCCTAGGAGCATGGAAATAGGTCATGAATTTCGACTCGGGACCTCTTTGATTCTAGGTACAATACACTATAATTTCTTAGCTTCTATAATTTTCTCTTGGACTCTATATAATTCTTTTGACTCTATTGTCTCTACTTTACTTTCTAATACAAAACTAAAACCTATGCGTGCTGTTCGGGATGGGTATGCAAAACCCGATTCAGATATAATACATCCATTACCATTACATCATTGCATTCACACTCTATGTACTACCCTCTCATTGTCTTTACTGAACAATGTTGCAAAAGAGTACATATTCGCCCATAAAGGCATTGGACTCCGCTCGAAAGCTGCAGTGTGCCCCCATTATGTTCTTTCTAGACGAAAGAATGCTGTTTCGTCGCAGACCCGACCGAATTTCTTCACTGTTGATTTTCGAGGCCTGGCTCCACAGTTCTTTCCATTTCTTATGAGGTTGCATGTAGTGCTAGGCAACCTCCCCCGAGACTACTCGGTTGAGATAACCACTGCCACCACGAGTCCAACCCAATTAGATCGATCAACCCTGCCACCGTAGTGACGGAGGGGCTATCATAAATCGAATCTCCCATGGTGCCAAATTATCAACGGAGCTTTAAACAAAAAATTCATCAATGCCCAGATCGCACCACCAGGAGGTATCATTTGTTTGAACAAATAATCGAATAGTGCATTCTCTGCTCATATTCTTCCTGTATTCAAGTGGGGATTGGAGTCCTCCACTCAAAGTATAAGATTTCAAAACGTAAATAAATAGTATGTTAACAAAAAATCTAAAATTCCAAGACTGTTGTGTGTTATTGTATTTATAGTTTGAATCAAATTTCCTAGTGCGACTGTGACGCTACAATTTGTTTTGAGACGTATGTACAGATCATTTGTTCACATATATACTTTTCGCGACATAATAAGACTTACAAAGTCTTATTTCGTCAAAAAATATCAGACATAACATTCTATTCTAACATTGTATTCCTCAAAAACGTTTCATTTCGTCGAGTTCTAGAAGAATCCGTCGTCATTTGATAGCGCAAAAAATATAACTGTCTTGCCAAAATATTGAACAACCACAACATATATAGCACGTCAAAATTAATAAGCCCAATTTAATATAAAAGTATTATAACGAAATAACATGAAAAGTGTGTAAGTTTCACACATTGATTCATTCAATTATTTTAATTAATATTTTGTGTTCCAAGCAACACAGAATAGTATTCATTTTACGTGAAATTATTTTTCTGTTTTGATACAAATTTTCGTGTTGAAATTCAACACAAAATTGAGGTTAAAGTCTGTTAACACAAGAAACAGTGGACTTTTACACGAAATTTTTAAGTGTGTAGCATTTGGTGCACTCCACCAAAGGCCATACAGAGATTTGCATGAGAATGCACTAGGTACACGCACAGTGTACGATCGGTGCGTGCACTTGGCTAATGGGGATAGTATACTTCCTAACATCAATTCTGATCAATGTTCAAGTTGGACCACCATGGCAAAAAAGGCATGAAATCTTGTTTCATTTGTTTTTTTTTTATCGATCCAATTTTTTTCGAATTTTCTTCGAGGATAGTCCTGAATCGCTTCATATACAGAAAAAAAAATCAAGTCAAATTATAATTTCAAATATTAAAAAGGACAGTAAAAGATGAACTTATGACAATGATGAGAGTTAGAGAAGCGCATCCGAAAACACAACCAAATGAGGACGAAAGCATATAGGCCGTAATAAGAGATGAAACAGGACACTTCGATCCAAATAGAGAGAGACAAGCTCATGTAACCATTCACATATTGAATAAGCACGCTGAACAGACGACGACGACGATGACTGAATTTTTTCCATCGTGAAAATCATGAGTTTTCAACTTTAACTCAATATATTTTCTATCAGACGGCACGTAGTGGAAAAATAAAATTAGTTCCATTATTCTTTCATCATACTGTATAATTTTGACATGAACTTTCGAATGCACATATTATGTTTCCGCTAAATTTTGTGCATTCATGAGATCTCATCATAGTGGTCTCCTCCAACTTTGGACTTCGCGTATAACTATACTACGGAATGCATTCAAGCCCTATTTTTCTCATGCAACCAATGATGTACGAAAAAAGGGTTAATTTCTATGTGTTGGTTATTTCACGCTGGCCGGTAATCGCTTAGTTACCAATACTACAGAATATATGCAAATATATACCATAAATATGAAACAAAAATCATATATCATGTAGTAATATGTCAACAATAACGATCATATGGATTCAGACGTCCGGGTTTCGTGACATGCGAGCCGTTATAATTGCACTGGTTCGTTGTCGACGAAACCTGCACGATCTGTAACCGTTCCAACAATTTAAAATGCACGTCTAATTAAGATTCATTTTTTGCATTCATATACCTTTCAATTCCATATATATAATAAATGGTTTCTTTCAAATTATTGTAGACCAGAGTAGTTAACTGGTCGACTAAAATTAAACTCACGTATGAAAATTTCTTGAAATGATTCAGACGGGAATTAAAGAGTATTCGCGATTCAAGTAATAGAATATTATTCGTCGTTTCCTGAATCTCCTTGTGACGACGTTGGGGTTTAAGGGGGGAGGATGTAACAGGAGAAAAATGACTCCAACGCGTAACACGGAGATACTCGACGGACTGTACATTAAAATCATGTACAATCTATGATTAAAAAACAACTAAATTATAAAATATTAATTTATATAAATTATATAAAAACAAAGCGTGAATCGACAATCAAATTATTGTCGTCGTTATATATATGAACACAAAAGTCGTTACATTGTTAAAATTATATACTCTTTCATCCTTGTCTGACTCATTCGATATTATTATTCAAAATTCTTACGCCGAATATTTTTGAGAGATATTCCAGAATAATATGGAAGGAGCTATAGCTTTCTGCTGAGTATTCTCCTTCGTCCTGTCGTCGTTAAGAAAATGGAGAGGGAAGCCCATACTAGCAAAGGGCCTACTAGGACCCCCTACAACGCTGGCCTATGACCCCTTCCAGGAGGCACGTGCCGAAATTGGCCGAATTAGACGACACTGACCAACTGCACTTCACTTCCTCCTTGGCGAGATAACTGTGAAGTCACAGTGCGTTGAGTATCTCCAGTTATTGGGAGATTGAATTGAATAAATTAATTAAATCATATTGAATTGTATTGAATTATATTGAGTCATTTAAATTGACGTTATTATCGTCAAAAAGTATATTGAAGCTGTAAGAAAGATTATTGTCGAAAGTGCAGGTTGCACATAATTATTGAATTGTCCATATTTGGAATATTACCACGAGGCTGTGGAGAAAATTATATTGTCGAAGGAAATAAAGGAAAAGACGAAATTGAAGTCCAATAGGACTAATTATATAAAATACTTGTCGATTCACGTAAGTTGAAATTGTTACTATTTAATCCAATCTGAATCATTCTACTTTATTAAATTGATCAGAATATTATTTAATGATTTGTAAGAGATTATTTATTCTCCTATCTTTGTCGTTGTTGAACATATCATATAATTGTTGGAATTCATGTAAATTGTGTCGTTAAGGGTTCTCTAACGCACCCACCCTGAATCGCGTTAATATTGTTGCCAAATTGATCGAAGGATAGAGTCTCGCCGGAATAAAAAGATGTATAAGTATTCTAATCGACTGGCGCCCAATCAATAAAATAAAATTGTCGATTAGAGATTAATCCATGAACCCTGGCAGCCAACAAACCCCGGCCGCGCCAGGTGTGGCATTTTCGTCGTAGAGAGATTGTTCAAGAAAACATAATTATTGAAATTATAAAAATATATATAAAATTATTAAATTATTGAGAGACGAAAACCGCTTGTTTCATTTGGCGCCCGAACGTGGGGCCACGTTAGAAATTTTGTCTGAATTGTTGAAAATTTTTTTCTATATAATTTAATTGAATATGCATTGTCGTGAAATTTTCAGTTTATAATACGCAGTAAATACGTTGGAATTTTCATTTCATTTAACATGCAGTTGTAAATAATATTTGTCGAGTGAAAAACTTAGAATTTTTTTTCATAGTGTTGTGCGCAGACCGGAGTCGAGTGACCGGCCGTTAAGCCATAAAATCCTTCGTTGTAAACAAAGGCGCACGGAGACAAAGTAACTGCAGTCGAACATATAAAGTAAATAAGATTATTCTGAACTCGTCGAATATTATTTCTAATATTTCAAAGTTATATAAATTAAACTCGTTCTGAAAATATCGACCCGAAAATAAAATTTTGTCGAATAATTAAATGCGAAACTGAAATTGTACATGAGCTGGTTTGGTCGAATAAAACCCAAACTGAAAATATTTATCAATTGTGGATTTTGAGGAATTCATCCATTCGTCATATATATGTATTGCCTTAAATTATTTATGAATATGGTTATTAATTATTTATTGTCTTAATTTATTTATTGAATTACAGGAAAATTAAATTTTTTTTTAAAATATAAGAGAAAGTGTGTTAGTAAAATTAAAATTGATTAAAGTTAATAAAATGAATTAGATTTTTTTTATTATTCATTAAATATTTAAAATTCGATAATCAGTGTTTCGCAAGTTTGAGTGAATCATTAAAAGAATAAAATTTTGTTTTTAAAGTAAATTTTTTCTAAAAATTAAGATTTTTTTTTCAAGTTGAATAAATTTTTTTTTCTCGCCATGTCGAGTTGAATAAAAGTGCATCGTGATAATCTTCAATCATATTTGTGAATATTTCGAGTAAATCATTTATTGAATTATATATTGAATTAATTATCGAGAATATTAGATTTTTTTTTACGTCGTGATTTAGTTTTTTCTTCCTCGGGCGCTCTGCTTCCGTTCAACGGGAGGGGAGGGCAAGGTTGAGTGCCTACCGGGCGCGTCCCCGGGTGGCGGATAGGGGGGGCCGATGGTTAGTGAGAAGGGGGCGGGCCCCTCACCGAAGGGGAACGCGTTTTTTCGATCGGACCACGGTCTGCGGGCGCTATAGGCAATCCGGCCGGATTAATACCTGGCCCAGGAGAGCTAAGGCCCCGCCGCGGACCAACTCCCCAAGCTAAGGTGTAAGCCATCGTGCCGATGGCTGGATGGCACTGGGGAACAGTGTCGCGAACGATGCCCTTGGGACACCTGGCTCATCCCATTGTATCAGAGCCTTACCCACCCAGGCAGGATTCTGGGTGGGCGGACCAAACCTTGCCTGCTAACTCGTGGGATTCATATGGAAACTACCGATTTAAAAACAAAACTTATGGGTGACGGGGCTCCGACAGGGGTCCCCGATCCACAACCACTGGCACCTAGTGCCATAGATTCGCTCCAGTCTGGCCAGACTTCCCAGTCTGGTCACTCTGGAACGATTGTCCCTATGGACATGTCAGCGGGGCGAGCTGGCTCAGATACAACTGGGCCACCGAACCCCAAAGACACAGGAAAGAAGAGGAACAGATGTGGCGCAGCCAAGAAAAGGGCCCGCAAAGCGAAAGCTGAGCGGGAACTTGGACTGGCGCCCCGCATTGACGCATCCTCTGATGTCTCAGCCCCACAGCCAGGTGGCTCACTTGACGGGCCTAATGACTGTGGCGGCGAAACGGGAGACAAGGACGGCTCGGCTCCGACTAACCTGAAAAGGCGAAGGAACGAGACCGTTACCCCCGCCTGAAATACGCAAACAGGTGAAAAAGAACAGAGGTGCCCAACCCTCGAGCTTCAGAGAGGCTGTCTTGGCGGATAGAAGGCTGGCTATTGTGCCGGTCGGCTACCCAGAGCGGTCCCTGAAGCGAGAGGAGGGGGAACTGCTCACCCGGGCGCTCCTTGAAGCGATCGACGCCATCCCAAGGGAGGTGGCGGTCCCTCGCTTTGAGGGGAACCGGTGGGAGCGGGGCATCCTCTGGGTAACCTGCACCGATGAGATGGCGAAAGAGTGGCTTAGATCCACTGTGTCCGCGATCAAACCTTGGGAAGGGGCCTGTCTACAGGTCCTGGACAAGGAAAGGATCCCTAAGCTCAAGAAGATGACTGCCATCTTCAGAGACACCAACGAAGGGGTGGCAGCGGTCTTCAAGAGACTTGAAAGAGGCAATCCCGGGCTGAACACAGAGATGTGGAAGGTCTGGGAAGCCAAGCCAACGGGGAAGAGTCTCCAACTCATCCTGGGGGTCGACGAGGGGTCTGTGGCGGAGCTCACTAAAGTGGGCTTCGCTCCCTACTTCGGCTTGGGAAGGGCCCGGTTTCACGAGGTCCAACACAAGACCGCCAAAGGGAATCAGGCTCCGAGTGACTCCGGGACTGGGAAAGAGACCTTGGCCGGGGATAGATGCAAAGGGGCTCCTATAAAGGGGCACCCTGCGATGAAATCCAAGGCCATGGCGGTCACGGGAGGATCGCGGGTCGGGGAGGGGAGCGGGGTTTCAACGGGGGCTCCCACAGTGGGGCCCTCGGGTGACACTGCGGCCCTGACTCCGAATCCGCAGGCTTGCGACCTGATCAGGCCGCCACGCCTAACACTGGAGAGAAGAGTGTCCGAGGGGGGCTCCAGCAAGGAAAAAGTTGGACGCCCCACCTCGGCCGCGTTGGCCATCAAGGAGGCTCTAGACGGTACGAGGAAGGGGACTCAGACCACCCTGACCTCATTCACGATGGGGTCTCCTATGGCATCACCTTTGGCCACCAAGAATAAGGGTGATGTCGCCTCGATGGAGGTAGAGGATGGTCAGTAACATGGTCTCCCCTACATCCATTTCTAACCCCAACCCTACTCCCCCACTCCATCCTCCCTTAATCCCACACCAAATTCCCCTCAATTCCTCATTAACGCGAGAAGTGTCCAACAGCTCTGCAGCTCCTGTGGCTGCAGAGCGGATTAACTTCTCCCAAATCAACTTGCAGCACTGCAAAGCGGCCTCAGCAGTACTCAGCAGGGACCTTGCAGTGCTGCAGACAGACATATCCCTAATACAGGAACCTTGGGTTTTTAGGGGGTCCATTAAAGGGATAGAGACCACGCTTGGACAAATCATCTTCAAGCGTTCGGAACTGGGACCGAGGGCCTGCATATTTGTCAACAGAAGACTGCAGGCAACCAAACTGGATTACCTCTGTACCAGAGACCTGGCTGTAGTAGCGATTCAGACTCGTATTGGGGGAACAAGAACTAGGCTCATTGTGGGCTCGGCGTACCTACCATACGATTCAGCAGAGGTCCCCACTAACGAGGTGGGAGCCCTGGTCGACTATTGCAGAGCGAAGGACCTTCCCCTGCTCATCGGGTGTGACGCCAATGCACACCACGAGGTGTGGGGGAGCTCTAACACCAATGATAGGGGCTCGACACTTCTCGGGTACCTATCAGGCACTAGCTTGGACGTCCTGAATGAGGGCAACAGTTATACCTTTGTTACGCCTCGAAGGCAGGAGGTGATAGACCTTACGCTGGGCTCTCGGAAGATTGCCCAGTCAATCATTGACTGGCGGGTCTGCGCAGAGGACACTCTTTCAGATCACCGCAAGATCAAATTTACGCTGAGGTGCGACAACCCCAGGAAGACAACCAGGCCCTTTCGGAACCCCAGGGTCACCGACTGGCAACGTTACAGAACGGAGCTGGCCTGCAGGCTCGGGGAACCCAAAAGGAACCTGAGGTCTGAAGGGGCGCTCAACCAGGCCGCTGAGGAGCTGCAGAATGCTATTCTGCAGTCTTACGAGGCGGCCTGCCCCCTAAGAACAGGAAAAGGCAGCAGACGCGTGGCCTGGTGGAATAAGGAGCTGTCTAAGCTACGATCCAGGTCCAGGAAGCTGCTAAACAGAGCTTTAAAGACCAGGTCTGATACCGACTGGGCCCATTACAAAGAGGTCCAAAGGTTATACAAAAAGGACATCAAGGTCGCTAAAGACGAAGCCTGGCGAAGCTTCTGCAACAGGATGGAGGATCTACCACTGGTGGCACGCCTCCGCAGGATCTTCACGGCCGGACAAAGCGAGGGCCTCAACAGTCTGACTCTACCTAACGGAAAGCAGACGGAGTCTCACGAAGAAACGATCGCCCACTTGTTTGAGGTGCACTTCCCGGGCTCGGTACTCAGGGGCACCGGGGACAAGCCTCAGGAAGGGGGACGATCCTATAAGATAGTCAGAGACGGAGATTGGAGAACGGCTGCCCGGGTCATAACACCGGCTCGTATCGGGTGGGCGATGCAAGCTTTTGACAAGTTCAAGAGCCCTGGACCGGACGGGATTTTTCCCGCTCTGCTACAGGAAGGAGGAGAGATCCTCCGTAGACATCTCCTGCCCATCTTTAGGGCTGGTGTGGCTCTAGGCTGCGTTCCTAACGCATGGCAGGACGTTAGGGTGGTGTTTATCCCAAAACCGGGTAAACCATCCTATAATCTGGCTAAATCGTTTAGGCCTATCAGCCTATCATCTTTCCTGCTGAAGACGCTGGAGAGAATGGTTGACAGGCACATACGAGATGATTGTCTGGCTCAAAGGCCACTCCATCACTCACAACACGCATACCAGGCGGGTAAATCTGTGGAGTCGGCTCTCCACGTTGTGGTAGGCCACATCGAGAGGGCCCTCCACAGCAAAAACTCAGTTCTGGGTGTATTTATTGACATCGAAGGGGCATTCGACAACACGCCCTTCGACTCTATTTGCAGGGCAGCAGAGGGCTTTGGTATAGAGAAGTCTATAACAAGGTGGCTCCATTATATGCTCAGCAACAGGACTGTTACCACGGGTTGCGACGGCAACATTGGGGCTCTCGTCAAAAGAGGATGCCCGCAGGGAGGAGTTTCCTCCCCTCTCATGTGGTTGATGGTTATTGATGACCTCTTGAGGGAACTGGAAAGGCTGGGGGTGTCTGCCATCGGCTATGCTGATGACGTGGCTCTCCTGGTCGAAGGCAGTAACCCAGAGGTCATGAGATCGAGGATGCAGCGTGCTCTGGACCTCGTCGAGGTGTGGTGCACATCCAGATCCTTGAAGGTTAATCCCAACAAGACTGAGATGGTGCTCTTCACCAGGAAGAGGAGGTTCACGGTCAAAGCGCCCTCAATATTCAACACGGTGCTGAGCTTTTCTGGAGAAGTACGCTATCTTGGCGTCACTCTGGATAATAGGCTCAAATGGAACCCCCACGTCAACAAACAGGTCCAGAAGGCTATTGCCACCTTCTGGGCATGTAGAAGAATGTTCGGACAAACATGGGGTCTTAAACCCATTATGGTGAAGTGGATATACACAGCCATTTTGGTCCCTCAAATCGCATATGCTTCAGTTGTCTGGTGGCCGGCTTTGAGCAGGCAAACCACGACGAAAGCTGTGAATAAGGTCTACAGATTAGTTCTGCTGGGGATTACGGGGGCCATGAAAACAACCCCTACCCTAGCTATGGGGGCCTTACTAAACATTAAACCCCCACTTTTATACGCAGCGTCCCTAGCAGCAAAGACTGCATTGAGACTGCACTTCAACGGCTACTGGAGTGGATCGAGGCACGGGCGCGCGGCTCTGCTCAGGGGCGGGGATCTCGAGGAGGTTCTCCCCCTGGGTGGGGACCGGGTTTCGGGCATCTACCACTTCAGTTCTAACTTTCGAGTAATCCTTCCAGAAAGGCATGACTGGGAAGTGGACTCTCCTAGCTTCCTGAAGCCTAAAGGGCTCATCTGGTATACGGATGGGTCTAGATCTTTCAGGGGTGCAGGGGCAGCGTTTTGGTCGGACCGACCGAGAACAGAGGTGACTCTGAAGCTCGGTCACACGGCCACTGCCTTCCAAGCGGAGCTATATGCGATTTGGGCCTGTGCGGGTCATATTTTAGACCTAAAACACAGGAACAAACACATATATATCTGCAGTGATAGTCGGGAGGCCCTCAGTGCGCTCCAGTCAGTCGTGATAACCTCTAGGTTGGTGAGCGACTGCGTGGGGCTGCTTGAGCGGCTTGCCCAGATTAATCACGTTAAGCTCGTCTGGGTCCCAGGTCATTGCGGGTTCCAGGGGAATGAGAGGGCGGACAGACTGGCAAGGGGTGGAGCTTGCCACACGAGCAAGTTGCCTGTCTGTCCGACCCCAGTGCCAGACAGCTTCATTAAAAGTCTATTCGATAGGAGATCTAACGACAGTTTCCTTGACATGTGGCTGGAAGCCAAAGGCATGAGACACTCGAAAGCCCTTTTTCAGGGGCCTTCCAAAGCAGTGGGCGACAGTCTCATTCGGCTCGACAGAGCTCAACTAAGACTGTCTGTTGGGCTTGTGACTGGCCACTGGCATACGGCTAAGCATCTCAGGAACATTGGTGTCGCACAGGACTCCATGTGCCTGAGATGCAACGCAGCAGAGGAAACACCTCTGCATGTACTTGCCGACTGTGCGCCGCTGGAGGAGATCCGGAAGGAAATCCTGGGGGTGGACACGGGTGGCAATATTCAACTCTCAGAGGTTGGGGCGGGTAGGCTGGTTAGCTTCGCTAGGGCAGCTGGTCTTCCTGGGCTACCCACCTAATAACGAATTGTCCTTCGTAGGGCTCGGGCACAATGGCACAATTAGCTGAGCGCCCGGTTAAATTCCAATTCTAATTCTAATTCTAATTCTAGTTTTTTCTTCGAAATTGAAGTAAGAAATTGTCGGTAATTTGAATTGACAGGTAAAAATATTGGTTATTTGTGTCGTCGGTACGACAATTAAAGTTTTTTTTCTTAATAATTATTGATTTTGAATGGCAATTATTGTTTGATGGATATCCTCTAATTGCACATTATTTTTATTAACAAATTATAATATTTTTATAAAATTCATTTTTGAAGTGGATAATATATTGATCTTTCCAAAGTTACTATGCGAAGTCGACTACATTTATGGTCGATTGTTTATTGAAATAAATATTGAATACTGAATTGTTTGTTGTGAATTAAAAGGATTGTCTATCGTGATTTGAAATTATTATGCAAATGTGAATTGTTTTTTTTACACATGAAAATTTTTTTTGTCGAAATTTATGACAATTATATTTGAATTTTTTTTGTTATGCGGTAAATAAAATTTGAGTAAATGGAAATTAGTCGCGATATTATTTGAATTAATGAACTAAATGAAAAAAAGAATATGAAATATTTTACGGATTTTTTTGAAAATATAAATTGAATAAAGAAATTGAAGAAATAAAGTGAGATTTTTGTCGTGATATTTTAAAAGAAAAGGTATAAAAAAAAAAAATGATTTTTGATTTTAATTGAAAAAATATATAATTACGTGGATCGACTTATTTATTGAAAAATTGAAATATTTATTGAAAAATTAATTTATTATTGAAAAATCGAATGAATAGATAAGAAAAATGAAAATGAAATTATTTTAAAAATTTTTTTTGAAATGAGAAATTAAAGATGAAAATGAAAATTGATTGAAATATTGAATGAGAAAATAGATTTTTCTTTAATATAAATTGAGAATATTGAAGAACGATTCCGTTGCGATTATATGGATTTAGAAATCGTTTCTTGATTTTATTTGATTGTCGTGTGTTGTTTCACAGAATTCCTGGAGAGAATTTTATTGAATTTGTGTAATTGATTTTATTTATTTATTATAGGAATATTGAAGTTTCTGAGATTTGTATCAAATAGAGCGTTTTTCCCGTCAGACGATAGAGCAATAATGTTTGTGTCACCGCCGAATACGCGTTCCCGCGATACAGCGGAACGCGTGGGGTCAGCTACAGAAGTGCGATCAAATTTGTTGGATACGACAGTTGAGATACAACCTGAAGTTCCAGCATCTGAAAAAGAATTGTCGACGGATGAGGCGCGTGGAAAAGTAGTAGAGGAGACGCTTGTGCCCGAAAATTTATTGGGAAGTTCCGGCACTAAAAAGCGTAAAGGGAGAATGACTCAAAAAGGTCAACAAAAAGCGAATGAAGTTGACGAGTCGATTAAAATTAAAAACAGATTGACGTTGTCGGAGCAATCAAATTTGGAAGACGTTGAAAAAATTGCGTCGAAAAAAATGGTAGATAAAAATGCAAGAGACATTTTGAATTTAAATGATACTGTAAGGTCATTAATGGAAAGTTTTGATAGATTTTTGTTAACAGTAAATTCGTCGCACCCGAACTTACCGTCTGAGGGGGGAGGGCCGATGGATATATTTACTGGCCAAGGGGAAGTCAATAATTTGGAAAGAGTTAACCTAACCTCTCGTCCGTCTGTTGTCGAGGGGAAGGGAGCAAAAAAGAAAATTCTAAATACTTTTGAGAATGTTAAATTATTGAAATTAAAACCGAATCCTATTGATAATACGTCGCGAACTGAAACGTCTGGCATGAAGTCGCGATTAGAAAGAGATTTGAATACTTGTATAACAGAAAAAGAAATGTTGAAATCTGCTGGGCAGAAAAAGAAAAATGAATTTGAAATATTGGGTAATAGAGAAAATAAATTTGACGATAATATAAAGTCGTCGATTTTGAATAGGTATGATGAAGCGGGAGCAATGTCGCCTAATTTGAGGGCACCTCGTCAGTTAGAAAATTGGGAAAAAATTGAAAAAGAGAAACTAGGTGGAAATTTGAATAGAAATAATTTTGTATCTGATCTAGTTTGTGGATTAAATTCATGGGATAGCTCGTTAAATGAAAATGGAAATAGTTTAACTAATACAGTCAATCCCCGAAACAGTCGAAATTCGTCGTCGCGAAATGTAGTCTCTATAAATCGAAATGACATACAACCAGCCTATATGAAAGTTAAAGCGGTGTATGAGTCGCCTAATGGTAGAATCTTTGAAGAAGATAAAATTATATCTTTCGAGGACTTTTAAAAACGGTTAGGCGTACAATCATTCAACGATAGAAGAGCACGTTTCGCTAAAGAAAATTTAATTTCAGCTCGTTCCGAACAACGAGATAATTTTGTTAATCGTCAAATACCGGATATATCGAAATTACAGCGTCATTCACCAAATCAAGGTCAGGGAAGATCAGTTCGATCAGAAAGATGTGGCAGAGGTAGTCTTGCTTGGCACAGTAGCTCTCCCAGTGACAGTGAAAATGATTGGAGAAGAAATCGTCGTCCTTAAAATTATTCTTCTTATAATCGTAGGGGACAACCTTTTCGTAATTCACCACAGAGAGATTATAGGTCAAGTGGTCGAGAGGAGTTCTCTGAAGTTGATAGACGATATTCATCACGTCGTCAAATTAATGATCAACTCACTGTTTCGTCTGGAATAAATATTGGTAGAATTGTCAATACTTGGAATCTTTCTTTTCCAAAATCTGAAAGCGATCCCGAGCAATTTTTATTGCTATTAGAGGAAAATCTCCAAACGTACAGTATTAATAAAGATCTATTTGTACCTTGCTTAGCGAATATATTCACTGGTGGCCATAGAGCTTGGTATAGTTTAAATAAAGCAAACTGGCGAACTTGGAGAGAATTTGCAAAGGCTTTCCGTTACCAATGGGGAGTGAAGAAAGCAGACGGCGATCTTTTTCTAGAAATTGGTAGTCTAAAAATCGAAAAAGGAGAAAGCTTAGCCGAGTTTACGTGTCGCGCACGACTTATTTTTGAGAGAATGTCACATCCACCGTTTTTTAAACAGCAATTGAAGCAAATATTGGTTAAATTCAACCCTCGACTAACGTTTGAATTATTGAATTTACAATTACACAATTATGAAGAATTTTTGCATTATATTAATAAACGGAATTATTTATTCAAACGGTCGATAGAAGCCAATAAAGATACGCGATCACGAATTCCGCGTGCAGAGTTTCACTATTTGCAAGAAGAGACGGAACAAGACGATGAAAACGATGACACTGTAAAAATCGAAGAGATTATTGATGATTATGACGATAAAGTTGATTTAAACGTTTGCAAGCAACGCGAATCAAATGGTAAAATAGTAGAGTCGAGACAACAGACTGTTTCTAAACCATTAGTTCGTCAAAGGTTGGAACAGAACTTGACTAATTACCAACCAAAGTCAAACGGTCAATTGCAGTCAAGTAATTTCAGACCAAATAATAATCCTAGATTCAATAATAACTTGCAGACAGTCAATATTCAACAGTCATTTAGTAATTCAGGCTCGAATAGACCTTTTCAGTCAAATAGAAATCAGCGATTAGGTTTTCAGGATGATCAGTCGAGGAACAAGCAAGAAAATTTCCGTTCTCGTGATCCTCGGTCGATCTTCTGTTTTAATTGTGGCGAAATGGGACACTCTGCAACGTACTGTACGTCAAAACATCAGGAAGTGTGTTTCATTTGTCGTCAGAAAGGACATATAAATGATAACTGTCCAAAACGATCGGGAAACCAGTCAAGCCCGCAGTAAATTCACCTCAGGTTACTGCAGTAGAGGGCGAGGACAAAATAGCTGATCAAAATAACTCAAAAGATATCGTTGATAAATCGAGTGAAGAATTAAATATTGATGGAGTAAAAGACCTTGAAAAATTAGATTGTAATTTGGATCCCGTTCCATTGCTTAAGTTACAAAATGAATCGTTAGATGAGATTAATCAAGCGATAAGTTTGAGTTTGGACGAAGAATGGGAAGGTGAAGAATATTTGTCGGATGATTCAAGTGTCGAATCAAAAACAGCTGATCTAGGTACAGAGTCAGACGTAGCAGTAGATTTGAGAATGGTGGGTACCATGGAAAATAATATCTCAGTTGAAGATCAAGTAGATAAAGTTGACATTAAAAATTTGAAAAACTGGAGACCGTCGAAATTAGCTCCACATCTGATACATCGATTAGCAAAACGTCGCATATTTTGTGCAGAAAATGGTGTGCGAGAGCCTACTAAGGTTATGAAGATTCCGGTCGAAATTTCAATTTTTGGTCAAAAGATCTCTGGAATAATAGATAGCGGCAGTGAACGATCTTATATTGATTCAAAAGCTTACAAACGAGTTAAAGACTTTCAATTGCGCGAACTCACTATGGATGCACCATCTAACAACGGTGTTCGTTTAGGTGATAAGTCGATAGTCAAAGGTATAGGTGGCACGTGTTTTATAATTGATATTGGTGACGTCTTTGGTCCACAATGGTTCAGTGTGCTTCCAAACTTGTCAGGTGATATAATCCTCGGCATGGATTTTTGGTTGTCATTTAAAGTTAAAATAAATCCATTCACTGAAACTTGGACCTTGTCAAATAGTCAACATCATTATCCATTATTACATCGTCGTGTTATTCCTACAGAATTAAAAGCTTTGTCGTTAGATCAGACGAAGAAATTGCAGGAATTCTTAGATAAAGAATTTATTAAGTTTGAAAAGGAATCGA
Source organism: Microctonus brassicae (assembly GCA_918226075.1). NCBI lineage: Eukaryota > Metazoa > Arthropoda > Insecta > Hymenoptera > Braconidae > Microctonus > Microctonus brassicae. Next base: position 12,370,494 of record OW445482.1, read on the forward strand.
CCGGCGTTACAAATCTAATCGAACATGTCATTGAATTAGACGATCCTATTCCACATCGACAGAAGCCGTATAGACGTAGTGAGGCAGTTCGAAAATTTGTTAATGACGAAGTAGATCGTTTGCTTGAGAAAGGTTACGTTACATGGAGTAATAGTGAGTGGGCCAGTTCGCCGGTGGTAGCGCCAAAAGCTAACGGTGGATTGAGATTTTGTATCGACTACCGTGTGCTGAATAAGAAAACGAGAAAACCAGCGTACCCGCTACCACAAATTGGCTCTATTTTATCTCAATTACATCATGGTAAAATTATTTCGACATTAGACATGAGTGAAGCTTTTCACCAGATTCCAATGAACGTCGAGAGTCGTAAATATACAGCATTTGTCGTCGAAGGCAAAGGGTTGTTGGAATGGTTAAGAATGCCTTACGGTTTGACGGGGGCTCCATCCACATTTCAATGTCTTACAAGCTGAAACGAATTAAAGAATTGATTAACGAGAGAAATTTACCCCGTCATTGGGTAGATCAAATTTTCGCGTATCTTGATGATTGGATAGTCGTAAGTCAAGATCTTGACCAACATATGGCTATATTATCTTTACTATTTGAAGTGCTCCGTGAGGCCAAATTAATTATCAATCGTGAAAAGAGTAGCTTCGCGTGTAAAGAAGTCAAGTTTTTTGGTTATATTGTCGATGAATACGGCATGAGACCTAATCCAGAAAAAATTAAACCAATTCTGGAATTCCCGACACCAAAAGATCGAACGCAATTACGTCAATTTAACGGTATGGTAAATTGGTATCATCGCCATCTCCGATGTATTGCTCGGATTCAGGGTCCTCTGAATAAATTAACGAGTCCTAATGCACCCTGGAGATGGACAGAAGTCGAACAGAAGTCATTTGAAGGAGTAAAAAAGGCTTTAGCAGATGCACCTCGTCTTTATACCCCAACACCTGGGCAACCATTCGTCTTATATACGGATGCAAGTGATTTTGGTTTAAGCGCAATACTTGTTCAAAAAGATCCCGAATTAAATAAGGAAAATTTGATTGAAGTGTTGAGTCGACCATTGAGGGGAGCAGAGCTGCATTATACGACAACTGAAAAAGAGTGTTTAGCAGTTGTCTGGTCCGTTGAAAAACTTCGTTGTTATCTAGAAGGAATGCCTTTCAAAGTTGTAACTGATCATCAGGCGTTACAATGGCTTCATGGGCTTAAAAATCCAATTGGGCGTTTAGCCAGATGGGCAATATATTTATTGCAGCATAATTTGGAAGTTGTGCACAAGCGAGGTACTCTGAATGAGGCACCTGATGCTTTGTCGCGCATGTTTGACGTCGATGTAGATCCGTTAGGTTGGGAAAAGGTCGTCGAAGAAACGATAAGAAATCGTATTCAATTAAATACTATTTGCGATCAAGAATGGTATAAAACGAAAACGGAACTCGTTGAAAAAGACCCAAGTCGATTTAATGAATGGAAGGTAGAGAACGATAACTTGTATTATTATAGGCCTGATTTTGCAAAAGCTCTTATAGACGATGAAAATCCATGGAAACTTGTCGTCGAGCCTAAGAATGTTTTATCTATTATTAGGGAAAATCACGAGTCGCCTCAAGCTGGTCATTTAGGTAGAGATATGACGTATGATCGCATCAGGCAAAATTACTACTGGCCAGGGATGTCACTTGACATCAGGTCATTTGTCGATGAGTGTGACACTTGTGTGAGAGTCAAAAATGATCAAAGACCTGTGAAAGGTTTATTGAAGTCAAGACCTTTAAGATTACCGTGGGCACAGTTATCTGTAGATACGGTTGGTGCGTTGACTCGTTCAAAACGAGGTAATTCGTATATTATTGTCGTTCAGGATTTATATACAAAGTTTGTCGAACTCTTTCCAGTGCGAAATCAAACTGGTAAAATCGTCGTTAGAACTCTTGATTCAGTTTTTGATAAATGGGGAACACCTAAGTCCATCGTCACAGATAATGGTACTGAATACATCAATAAAGATGTTAAATCTTTTTTAGTCGCCAGAGGTGTACAACATCAAACTACACCAATTGCACATCCCCAAGCGAATCCAGTGGAACGTGTGAATAGAACTATCAAACCTATGATCGCCGCGTTTATCAAAAATAAGCAGAGCGAATGGGATGATAATTTGTCGAAAATTCAATTAGCATATAATACCGTTCCACATGCTGGAAGTAGAATATCGCCATTTTACCTTGACCACGGTCGCGAGGCTGTCACGAGAAATATTGTCGAAAAAGATGATGATATTGTTACGGCTTTGAATGATGATTCAGTTCAAGTCTGGGTGAAAAGAATTTCTAAGATCGACGAATTAAGGCATAAAATAGAAAATGATTTAAAGAACTATTCGGATAAGAAACTTGGAAAGATCAATGCCACAAAAGTGCAATTTCTAGCTTTAAAAGTTGGAATGGAAGTTTTTTATCCGAACAAAAAATTGAGTAGTAAAAACGAGGGCTATTCCGCCAAACTTGCTCATCGGTATTTAGGACCGGCGACAATAAGTAAAATACTCGGACCCATGGTTGTCGAGTTGACAGATAAAAATGGTCAAATCATCGGGAAATATTATGTAACCGATTTAAAAATACCCCGGCGTAGTGCTCGTATTCATTGATTTTATTTTACAGATCCACATTCACCTCGAAGACGAATATGTCGTCAAATGAAGACCTCGCGGGTAAGGGAGATTATTGCATGAGCGTGAGCGTGATTCCTCGAGTGAGTCGTTGAATATCGACGATTTGACGTTCGGTCGCGAAAACGACTCTAGCGCAGGCGATGAATCGACTCAAGATGAACATCAGAGTACGAAAAACTCATTAGAATGTTTGGCTCAAGAGGTAGAGCTATCGCTAAAATACGCAGAGGATGACGAGGACTGGGTGAAAAATGAGGAGTATTTGTTACTTCAGTTCAAGGATCTGTTGACGAAGAAGAGAGAAGGGAGGGCCAGAGAATTATCAGATTTCGTCAGGCCTGAATTCAAAGATACGGAGATATTGGATCGCCAATTTACCAAATGAAATAAGCAGGGCGAATTGAATCTCGTTCCTAAACCAGTAAGTAAAAGCCCGAAAGAGGCATCGTCAACAATAAAAGACGATCCTGTATCCTCATCGTCAAAAGAACCAGCTGGTTCTTCACGAGGTTCTCATGAGCGAAACCCAGAGATGAAGGAATCTCTCCGTCGTCAAAAAGAGATGAAGAACTTTCGACCGTCTCTATCGTCATCGAGAAGAACCGAGGCCCACGTAGAAGTGACGCCCGATAAAAGCTCAGAGGTGTCAAAGTTATTGGAGGCAATTAACACCATGCCACCCCCAAAAATTAAGCTGACACAACCTACGCGTATGACACCGGACCAAGTATGGGCAGAAAATAAAAAAAGAGCTCGCCTAGGAAATGTATCCAGAGAACGACAATTTTCAGCGAGTTTGGGTAGAAACATACATTCGACCGACGATCCAAGAGCGGTGTTGGCACCATCTGTTGCTGTCGCACCGTCGCCTTTGTCGAAAATACCTGAGTTCGAAGATGTGTTGAAAGACCTAGGTCTGATTGATTCAAGTGGACTGCTGAGAGATCAGACATCCTTTGTACTCGACTGGCGTGTTTTGTCGAAAGAAGCTCTAAAGAAATTGATCATAACCAGAGCCAGGTTCCTGATGGAGAAAATGAACGCAAAAAAGGTGGATAAAGGCACTCAGACTTACGTCACTAATGTAGGAAAAAGGTATGTCGCTGGCTGCGTGAACTGTCGCTCGGATACGCACAAATTGCACGATTGCAACCTTTCATATAGGCCAGGATTCTGCCATGTGTGTGGTGCCGACGGGTTTGATACGGACGATTGTATTTATCCGCATGGGATAGAGCACGAGAGAATTTTGGGCCGCTGTGCAGGCTGCTCTCGAGATGCGTCTTTATATTGCCCAGAGTGCCCAGATTGCAATGTACGTTATGAGGGACTCGTCGATTGGCTCCGACTTAATTACGCCACTTGGCCAGAATGGATGGTCCCAAAAGACCATCGTTATATGATTAACGGAGAAGAACAGATCTTGAAACGACGAGTTAAGGCAAAATTCGACGATCCTACTGATAATGCCAATCTTATCAGAGCGTTCCTCATACGCGAGAACGGTTTGAGAAATGCAAGATCTCTCGCAAACGCGCATAGTAAGACCGCGATGAAATTGTCAGAGGAAAAGCGTCAACGGGCTGTAAAAGCTTTACAGCATCCTTACGTAAAGAAAGCGTTAGACGAGGTTATGAACGAACGGCCTGAGTTGTCTGATGGCGAGGAAATTAAGATTCTCGTGCCGACAAAGTATAAGAAGCCGTCGAAATAAGCGAGTTTTAACTTAAAAAATTTTATAATTTTTATTTTTCGTTTTTCTATGCGACAATACAAGTTTCATTTTTCTTTATAGATTCATATGTTTAAGTAATCGTCGATATTACGTATTCTATTGTCTTAAGTTTGTCATAAAAATAATTTTCTTTTGAATAACTGACAGTTACCACGTTAATTCAAGTTGTGGACCGCAGTTGTAATGTTTCATTATAGTTATAACGTTTTTCATTATGATTGTCGACATTACATTATTACATTTCAATACATATTTTCATAATAAATGTTCTGTGTTTCATCTCATATGAATTTGTCTACCATAATTTTTGCATTCATATACCTTTCAATTCCATATATATAATAAATGGTTTCTTTCAGATTATTGTAGACCAGAGTAGTTAACTGGTCGACTAAAATTAAACTCACGTATGAAAATTTCTTGAAATGATTCAGACGGGAATTAAAGAGTATTCGCGATTCAAGTAATAGAATATTATTCGTCGTTTCTTGAATCTCCTTGTGACGACGTTGGGGTTTAAGGGGGGAGGATGTAACAGGAGAAAAATGACTACAACGCGTAACACGGAGATACTCGACGGACTGTACATTAAAATCATGTACAATCTATGATTAAAAAACAACTAAATTATAAAATATTAATTTATATAAATTATATAAAAACAAAGCGTGAATCGACAATCAAATTATTGTCGTCGTTATATATATGAACGCAAAAGTCGTTACATTGTTAAAATTATATACTCTTTCATCCTTGTCTGACTCATTCGATATTATTATTCAAAATTCTTACGCCGAATATTTTTGAGAGATATTCCAGAATAATATGGAAGGAGCTATAGCTTTCTGCTGAGTATTCTCCTTCGTCTTGTCGTCGTTAAGAAAATGGAGAGGGAAGCCCATACTAGCAAAGGGCCTACTAGGACCCCCTACAACGCTGGCCTATGACCCCTTCCAGGAGGCACGTGCCGAAATTGGCCGAATTAGACGACACTGACCAACTGCACTTCACTTCCTCCTTGGCGAGATAACTGTGAAGTCACAGTGCGTTGAGTATCTCCAGTTATTGGGAGATTGAATTGAATAAATTAATTAAATCATATTGAATTGTATTGAATTATATTGAGTCATTTAAATTGACGTTATTATCGTCAAAAAGTATATTGAAGCTGTAAGAAAGATTATTGTCGAAAGTGCAGGTTGCACATAATTATTGAATTGTCCATATTTGGAATATTACCACGAGGCTGTGGAGAAAATTATATTGTCGAAGGAAATAAAGGAAAAGACGAAATTGAAGTCCAATAGGACTAATTATATAAAATACTTGTCGATTCACGTAAGTTGAAATTGTTACTATTTAATCCAATCTGAATCATTCTACTTTATTAAATTGATCAGAATATTATTTAATGATTTGTAAGAGATTATTTATTCTCCTATCTTTGTCGTTGTTGAACATATCATATAATTGTTGGATTCATGTAAATTGTGTCGTTAAGGGTTCTCTAACGCACCCACCCTGAATCGCGTTAATATTGTTGCCAAATTGATCGAAGGATAGAGTCTCGCCGGAATAAAAAGATGTATAAGTATTCTAATCGACTGGCGCCCAATCAATAAAATAAAATTGTCGATTAGAGATTAATCCATGAACCCTGGCAGCCGACGAACCCCGGCCGCGCCAGGTGTGGCATTTTCGTCGTAGAGAGATTGTTTAAGAAAACATAATTATTGAAATTATAAAAATATATATAAAATCATTAAATTATTGAGAGACGAAAACCGCTTGTTTCAATACATGCCCCGTTACAGTGGTCCTTATTTCGATTTTTTTCGAATTTTCTTCGAGGAGAGTCCTGAATCGCTCCAAATACAGAAAAAAAAATCAAGTCAAATTATAGTTTCGAATATTATTATTAACTCGGCCCCCACGTCCACCAAAATTTTAAATGGAAATAACATGAGAAAAAATCTTTTTCACAAAAGTTAATATTATTATTATTCTTTTCGAAGTAAAACTTTTATACGCGCACTGGGACAGCTATTGGGACCGTTACAAGCCGATGTTAAGGATTGCACGAACGAACGTGCACGTGGGCCGGAGAAATTCTGAACTTTTGAGAGCGAGATCATTGCTTTCCAGTACGTTTTGACACTTGTTACAGACATTTTTTGAAGTTATACTTCTTATGGCACGGTATTGAAATTTCGATCGGCAACCTTTTCTGTGACGGAAATGGGTGAGGGTGATACACTCTCGGCGCGTCAATTGAAATACTGATAGTGCGCAGGCGCACCGGATATACGTCACATCACTCTCTCTCTCTCTCTCTCTCATCATTCTCCTCCAGCTGCATGTAGCTGTATTCACTGCATCCAGGCGGTGTGGCAGTCGTAGAAAACAGCTGTGAGTACTGATGTACGGCGCTGTATACCTATATTGTACTATGATATAATATTGATATACAACGCTGTAGATTTTCAGTGCGCATGTGCTGGCCTTCTCTCATCAGCAGATCGCTGCCAGTAGGTTTTCCATAGTGCGTCAGCTGATGCCCATATATACATATATATAACATCCATATAATTTAACGACAGCTGATCTGTTTCATGTATATTTCTCAGTAATATTGTTGTGTAGTTTTCAGTAATTGAATTGATAATTGAATTATAAAAATGCCTAAGTCTGGTTCAGAAAGAACAAAAACGTGGCGTGAGAAAAGAAGGTTGAGTGAAGATACAAACATTAATACAAAAATTAAAAAAAAGTGGACAGCGAATCGTGATTATTGCAATTTATATCTCGCCAAATCAGAATATTGTGGAAATCATTAAATTCATTTGTTCTCACTTACTACCCTATACATCAGTAGGGGCTTCAGGAGTTGGTGAAGAATTTGGCCGAATTCCCATCATCTTGGGAGGAGATTTCAATGTAAATTTCGCTTCAGATGATGAAAAATCATTGATCACATTTTTAGAAGAAAAATTGTCTTTGAAAATGAACAACTCACCAACCGAATCCACCACACGCCACGGAACAACAATAGATGCAGTTTTCTCACGTCACTTGGGGAAATTAGAGTCGAGAATTTTCATTTCTTATTTTAGTTATCACAAACCAATCAATTCGTTTCTCACCAACGAAAACGATCTTTCTTAATGTAATTACACTCATATAATATACAAACAAATAATTATTGTCAACGAGACGCTCAATTTAAATTTTCATAATCAAAATTATTTGTACTTTCTATTATTTTCAAATTTTGCAATAAAAAAAACAACATGTGTGAATATGATACTGAATAAAAGCTAATTACAGATGATTCAATTTATCCTTGCTACTATTTCCATGAAGAAGTATAACTTCTGTCGTGAGTCTTCATTGTTTTTCAAATTCAACCTCCGTTTGGTGGTTACTTTTGGGTGATACAGTTTCATGAAACATTCAAACTGAACACGAGATAGCGAGAATGCATTTTTGCACGGTCCCAATATGTTAAGGCCAGGTAAACACTACACCAGGGGTCAGCAACCTTCTGAGACAGAAGAGTCAATAATTACAATTTATGAAATTTCAAAGTTTTTAAAGAGCCACAAAATTTTTTCTTGCAAACAATAAATAGTGTACACATAAATGAAGTTTTTTGTAAAAAAAAACTAATCTATTTATTCATAAGAAAAAATATCTATTTATTTATGTATAAGTAGTCTTTTTCACAACAAATTAGATAATATATATATTGTGATGTTGTGGCTTGCCACACATCGAAAAATATTATTAATACGGATTTTATGTAAAAAAAATATTATAATACGGATTGAAATGTATAAAATAGTGTGAATGTAGTATGGACGGATGAGTGCAAGTGTGAGCGGTGGGAGCAGCGGGCACCAGGATGCACAGACGGTGCCGAATAGGAACAATAAAGACGACGCAGCGAGGCACGTGCGTGTACAAGAATGAATGAAAGAGAAGAAAGGCGAACGCCGACAGAGTAAGGTGTGGAAGGACGGCCATGGCGGCCGCCGTAAGAACGAGGCGTGAAAAATAAAAAGATGGACGCCGAAAAAATCTGGTGCGTGCAATGAGGAGTGTGCTGGGCAAGTGTAATGGGTGATAGTGGTGAAATAATACCGATAAAAAGTCTCCAACAAACGACGAATTGTATCTAGTCCATGATAGTCAACAACAATACGGATGGATTAAATAAAATTATTAAATAAATAAAGAAGAAAAGAAGCTGCTGCCATGTACGAGATTCCAGTGAAAACGTGAAACGTGTGAAAAGATATTGTGGAAAGAGAGTGCCTGGAAAAATAATTGTCGGGTGTATAATTATTAAAAATAATGTAAAAAAGTATGCAGTATGAATTGAGTGAATGTCCGGTATTATTAATAATGAAAAATGTTTATTCGGTATAGAAAGAATGAGTGAGTTAATTAAATGAACAATGACCCCTTCGGATATACTATTTCTACGGTAATGATAACGGAATGTGCGTTAAATTGTGTGATAAGTATGATGAGTAAAAAGTATGTGTGAAAAAGATATTTGTTGTACAAAATTATATTGTCGCACTGCCGTAGACCCGTCAATCGTCACGGCCTAAATTATTAGAACATTTATTTCAATTAATTATTTTTCAAAGAGAAAAGAAATATTATTTTTCAAGTTATATATTATATTTTTAATTTTCATCCGGATCTTAATTTTTCAATATCAAATAAATCAATATTATTATTTTCTTTAAAACTATTTGATGCGTGTATTATTTCATGTATTCTGTGAAATAGATTTCCCCGATAATCTTTAGCCAATTTCAGGCAATCGGGGTGGCATCCCTTGTATCAAGGACAACGTTAGCGGTAGCAAAGTTTTGAGGGACAAAACCGAGCGCCGTTACAATATATATAAACAAATTAGATAATATATACATATATATGGCATTATCAGACAACTACTTATTATTTAAGTGAGAAATTAAAGCAATTAAACATCCACTCACAACCAAAACTTGTATTTTAATAACAAACAATTAAGTGAACAAATTCAATGGGAGAGATGGCTTTGTATGGTTATTCAAGTAGAAACTTTAAACTTTACTAAACAATGTACCTTGTACTCAAAATTGAAAAATCAATAACATACATTTGAGCAAATAAATTCAATGGGAGCGTTGACTTTGCATTGTTTTAGAAAGTTTGGATAAATTTGGCTCATTGCTTGTTGTTTTAAGTTTCAAACACGACTCTAAATTTTTATTTGTTAGTTGGCTTCTTATTTTACTTTCAATTATATTCATGCGAGAGAACATTTGCTCACACGAATATGTTGATTCGAAGATAGTCAGCCCTCCAAATGCCAACTTCTTCAACCTCACTGTAGCAATCTGGAAGACTATTCCATGCGTCGAATATAAGTGCCTCACCTCAACTCGCGGCATTTCTTTTGAAGCTGTCCACTTTTGTTGCGTTACGTACATACCTTTCTGGACCTCTAATTCTTCCGACTTGCTTTTCAACTCTGTAAATTTTCCACTTCACAGAGCTTTACTTTTTGAATCGATCAATTGCATTTCTAGAAATCCAGTATCATTTCTAAATGACTCAATGTTGATTTCGTTACTATTCATGTTGACAGGATTTACTATGAATGCTAGAATGGTTTTGTTGGTTTTGAATTGCTCAAATCTGTTAGCAAATTCATCTTTGATTTTTTTTATACCTGTGCTGAAGTAATTCTTGTCAACAGTTGCACTGGTTTTATCGCGATATTGCTTTAGAAATTGAAAATAAAGTAATTTACCGCTCTGAATATCTTTTGCAAAAAGAATTAATTTTTCTACAAAACAAACCAATTCTTCTACCAAAACATAGGTTGGGTTTTCCTTTCCTTGCAGATTTAGATTCAGCTCATTTAATTTCGCTGTGATATCCACCATAAAATAAAATTTTTGCAACTATTTTTCGTTCTCTAATTCAGGGTGATCGATACCTTTTTCATTTAGGAATGTATTTATTTCATTCAAACACAAAGCAAAACGTTTCAACACCTTACTTTTGGAAAGCCATCGCACTTTACTGTGAAGAAGGAGGTCAAAATATTGAGTCTCCATTTCGTTTGAGAATTCTTTGAACTGACGATGGTGGAGTGCTTTTGAAAAGATGTTGTTAACAATCTTGATTACCAAATTCATGAACGCAATTATTTCGGCCGGAAATGTCTGGGCACAAAGCGCTTCTTGATGGATTATGCAGTGAAATATAAGAATTTCGTGGTTCACTTTGCTCTGAAGAATCGTTGCTACCCCTTCATCTTTCCTTGTCATACTTCTGGCTCTATCAGTTGCTATTGAATCGATTTTATTCGAATCGTTCTTATTGTCTTCAAGGCAATTTTGCACGGCATTCCCTATATCTTCCCCTCTAGTCTGTCCCGAGAGCGGTAGCAATCCTGTAAGTTCTTATTTTGGACCTTGGGAAGACATATATCTGACAAAAAGGGCAACTTGTGCCGTGTCTTTTATTTAAAAAAAAAAAAGAAAAAAAAGGCGCCAAGTTCATGTGTGGCAAAAAAATTGAATTGCAAAAATTACTTTGGAAAATTTATTTTGAAAAAATTACTTTGCAAAAAGCTTATCTGAAAAAGGTACTTTCAAAAAATTACTTTGCAAAAATATTTGATATCATTCATTTGTTTGCCAAGTACACAATATAAGGTTATACATGAACATATATAGACTTACTATGTATTATACATATATTATATATTATATATGGACTTACTATGTATTATATATGTATTATATATTATATTATATATTACATATTTGTTATACATTGTATATTATATTATACATTATATATTATATTATATTATTTATATATACACTTACTATGTAATTGTATTAGCTATCTATATTCATAACAGAATACACATCAATGATAAGTGTCATTGATTGCCATTTCCAAGAAACCTCATCATCACCTATTGTAATCAATCAATAGTTATATATGTCAAAAATTTTTTGTCAATATCCCACTTTTAATACGAACGTATTTGGCGCGTCCGAAATAAGTATAGCTGTTAGTAGCTGTTAGCTGATCATGACCGTAGAATATACTTATTTCGGACGCGCCAAATACGTTCGTATTAAAAGTGGGATATTGACAAAAAATTTTTGACATATATAACTATTGATTGATTACAATAGGTGATGATGAGGTTTCTTGGAAATGGCAATCAATGACACCTATCATTGATGTGTATTCTGTTATGAATATAGATAGCTAATACAATTACATAGTAAGTGTATATATAAATAATATAATATAATATATAATGTATAATATACAATGTATAACAAATATGTAATATATAATATATAATATATAATATATAACACATATATAATACATAGTAAGTCCATATATAATATATAATATATGTATAATACATAGTAAGTCTATATATGTTTATGTATAACCTTATATTGTGTACTTGGCAAACAAATGACTGATATCAAATATTTTTGCAAAGTAATTTTTTGAAAGTACCTTTTTCAGATAAGCTTTTTGCAAAGTAATTTTTTCAAAATAAATTTTCCAAAGTAATTTTTGCAATCCAATTTTTTTGCCACACATGAACTTGGCGCTTTTTTTTTCTTTTTTTTTAAAAAAGTTTGGCCTTTTTCTTGATATCACTTCTTTTTTTACTACAAGTACAATAATTAATCAAAATAAATTTTCCAAAGTAATTTTTGCAATTAAATTTTTTTGCCACACACGAACTTGGCGCCTTTTTTTTTCTTTTTTTTAAAAAAAGTTTAAATGTAATACAATATTTCATTTGTTTTGCAAGACTAAACATATAAAATGTTTGAATGTAATATTTGAATGGATTAATGTACAACTTGATAGAATTTTCAGCCATCGATTCTATTTCATATTTGACATTTTTTTCATTATACATCATTATTGGTTTGATAACTAATTTCTTTAATGACGGAATCTGAAAAATATATTTGGTATTTTTGATTATAAAATCCTTATCGCCCATCAAATGAATCATTTGCGTAATTAAAACTTTTCATATAAATATAATAAACTTATGATGAATATGCAACCCAATTTATTCAATCGTAAATCAATGAAATCATTATCGACTGAAATATAATAATTAAAATTTTTAAGATAATCGATATTTTCTGACTGATTTATTTATACTTAATAAACATATAACAAATGAATATAATTCATCTATATATATAAAAACAGACCTATCTCTGTTATATTTCAAGTATTAAGTATATATATGAATATATATGAAAAATGAATCAGCTTTTTTCATAATAGTTGAAAATGTATATCCATTTTTATTATTCCCCAATAGCATGTGGTGCACTCCACCAAAGGCTATACAGGGATTTACATGAGAATGCACTAGATTATTATTATTTTATTATATATGCGACTATAACTGTGCTTCGTCGGTAACTCATCATCTTCAAAAATTTTCAAATTAGTATTGAAATTGGCCGCTAGAGTTGAAGAGAAATAATAATAATAGTATTATGTTTCTTGATATTAATTCTGATCTGATGACTAGTGTTAAAATTGACCGCCAGAGTAGAGAAAGAATAAAATCTACCATGCGAGAAAAGGACAGACTCATAGATATAACGTGTGTTAGAAGGAGATCGCTGTGACCTTGCAATAATAAAAGGCAGAATGATAGAGCGTATTGGAAGTAAGAGAAAGATACTGCAGTACGCGGAGCGAGAAAGACAAGTTTACGTTTCATACACGCATTGAATAAAGATGCCCAACAGACGACGACCAGGACTGAATTTTTTTCATCATGAAAATCATCAGTTTTTAACTTCAACTTAATATATGTTCCGTAATACGGAACGTAGGAAATAAATAAAATCAGTTTTATTATATAATTTGGACACGAGCTTCCAATTGCGCTCATTATTTTTCCGCTAAATTCAGTGCATATATGAGATCTCACCATAGTGGTCTCTTGAAACTCAGACTTTCGCGTAAAGATACACGTTACGTGAGTCTCGCTCCGCTGTGAACTTGGCGCGAGACACTACCGCGTCTCTTCATTTTCTCTGAAAAATAAACGAAATTCTGAATTCTCATAAAATATGGGAACATAAAAGTAATAACAAATGTCATCAATTCCCACATAGAAGTATATTATCGATCAATCAATCGGATAATGATCAAACTTCACGAGACAAACCCACCACCACCCCCGTCGTATTCCAAGTATAAGTATCAATACAATTATTAGTATAAAAAATACAATGGGCTTAATCAAAAAATAATATAAATGAATCATGGTAAAGAATAAATTAATTAAATTACAATTATAGGTTTCATAATCAAACCTACCACCACCCCCGTTATATTCTAAGTATAAATAAAAAATAAACATGTATAAAGAATACAACGGGCTTCTTCGAAACAATCAAACAAATAATTTCAATAAAATAAAAAAATTTCATAAATTAATTTCATTTCACAAATATTAATTAACTATATAATCAACGATCATCAGTTATTATTTAATTCGTCGGAAACTCATCATCTTCAAAAATTTTCAGATTAATATTGGGACTGACCGCTAGAGTGGAGAAATAATAATAATGATAATAATAGTATGCTGCTCAATATTAATTCCGATTAGTGCTAAAGTTGACCGCTAGAGTAGAGAAAAAATAATAGTTTGGTCATGACTGAGAAGGATGAACATATAACGATAATGTGTATTAGAAAAGGACTTTCCAAAATTCGACTAAAAGAAGACAAACACGTAGGCCATAAGGCGATAAAAAACAGGACACTAGGGGACACTTCGATCCAACTAGAGAGAGACAAGCTTATGTAACCTCAAATATATTGAATAAAGACGACGAACAGACGACGACGACCAAGACTGAATTTTTTGATCGTGAAAATCAACAATTTTCAACTTCAACGCAATATATCTTCCATAATACGGAACGTAGGAAAAAAATAAAATCAGTTTTACTATATAATTTGGACACGAGCTTCCGATTGCGCCCATTATTTTTCCGCTAAATATTGTGCATATATGAGATCTCATCATAGTGGTCTCCTACAACTTGGAGTTTCGCGTAAAGATACACGGTACGTAGTGCCTCGCTTCGCAGTGAACTTGGCGCGAGACACTACCGTGTCTCTTGATAGATAACTAATATAATTACATAATAAGTGTATGGATAATATAATATATAATATATGACATATAATACATAGTAAGTTCATATATAATATATAATATATGTAATATAATACATAGTGAGTCTATATATAACCTTGTATTGTGTACTTGGCAAACAAATGACTGCGATATCAAATTTTTTTGTGAAGTAATTTTTTCAAAGTAACTTTTCCACATTAACTTTTTCCAAAGTAATTCTTGCAATTGAACTTTTTTGTCATGTAAGAACTTGGCGCCTCTTCTTCCTTTTTTTTAAAAAAAGTTTCCTCGATTTTGATATCACTTCTTTTTTTACCGTATAAGTACAATAATTTAAATTGAAACTCTCTGAGATAATCGATATTTTCTGATTTGAACGAATGAACAAATGAATATAATCCATTCATGTAAAAATCTATCGTAATTTGAATTTTCTCTAAATAGTAAACGAAATTCAGAATATTCATCAAATGTATGAACATAAATGAAATAACAAATATTAATTCCCACATGGTAGTATATTATCAATCAATTGAATAATGATGAAATTTCACGAGACATACTCAGCACCAAATTTCGACATTGATAACTATATTATTTATAGCAGGCGACGAGAATTTTCGGAAATGCCTGTGAATGATACTCGCCCCAAACCTATATGTTGTTATGATCATGAATAACAAATATAATTATGTAGTTAGCCCGTTACCGTATTTCATGCAGTTGGCAATACAAATTGATATCAATTTTTTTTGTGAGTTAGTTTAATGAATTATTTAATGAATTACACATATTTATATAATTGAATAAAGTCATATAAAAACTTCGCGCTCTATTTCTCTTTCTATTATTGTAGAGGTTTTTTAACTAGATATCATTCGTTTTTCTAGCAGAAGTAAAATCATTGAAAACGAACTATATAGAGATAATATATATTATTCAAATTTCAATCAAAAAACATGAAGTATAGTGTTACGTCGTAGGTATTGTTGGACGTGGGTTTTAAAAACAGAAATATAATTTTATTTTGGTGGAGTATCGTTGCCTGCCACTACTATGCGTAGCTGAAGCGTAATGATGTTATGAAGTGAATTAGAGATGATTATAATTTTATTTGAAACACTTATTCATTGATTCATTAATTAAACACATAAACTGGTGAATTACAATATTGAGTTACGATTATGATTGTCTTTGATGCACTTAAATTACGATTATTAATTATAAACTGAGCTCTGGATACGACTATGATTATAATTGGAATCAAATTATGATTGTTCCGAAATCGTTATTGACTTAGACTTGAATCGCCTTTACAAGAACAATGGACACAAAGCTTCTGAATTACTTGAATTACTGGACTTCGAGATTTATGAATTATAACTGACGTAAATTATGAATGCCTGTATTCGTGAACTTGATTGGAAAATACTCTCAAGTCACACTTGGTATTCGTGAACTGATATATCACTTAATGTCGTCGTAGTTAGAGTGCTGTTGTAGATCGAGTAACTGACTTAGGCGTATCTATGGTGTTGATTGAGAACTGTCTTAGTCGTATCGGTGGTATAGGAGAACTGATGGGATTCGTTGCGTTCAAGTTTTTATAGAAAAATTTTACTTATGTTTGAATATTTCTGTCAGCAGTTTCAAACGTTATTTTCCATCGGTTGAATTTACGTTAACAATTTAATAATTCGTTGGAAGTGACGAAATGGTGACTCTTATTGGTCGAACAGTTCAATAGGTAGGGATACCTTACAATTTGCTGATTTTAGTTAACAATGTTTCTTGGAAAAATCGTGGAGTCGAATTAATGAAAGTTTTAGTTAAGTTTCGAATTTTATACGTTATGTGAAATAAGCATTTTAGTGTGATAAAGTTATTCATTTTGATTTTTTCTGTTTCATCGAGAAGCGATATTGACGGGAAGTTCTCATGTGACATCGGTATTCATACTCAGTTAAAAATAGATATTTCTAAAGTAAAAGCTATTACATAAAGTAAATGAAGTATCATATTATATGAAGAATATTCAATACAATTAATGTATCGATTAATTACTAAAATAAGAACATGTTTCGAGATGCGAGATTATTTATTTGAAATAAGCGCGCTGCGACAGAGCGCAGGCGCGTGACGTCAGAATTGGGAGTAAAGGTCACTTGGGACCTAACAATAGATATATTTTTTTTCTCAAAAATATATCGTATTTTGGATATTTCCCAAATTATAGTAGACGTCATTCGGAATTCTCATTGAATGGGGTTTTGGGAGAACATAAAAGAAAAAAATGACAAATATCGCTATCTCAGTGGTAATACATGCTTGATTCAAAATGCAATAAACAAATTTAACAGATTTAAAATTTAATAAACAAATAACCAATAAATTGAATAATTTCATGCAACAAACCTATCCCTGTCATATTTTAAGTTTAAAAAATACAAGGATTGTTTTCGAATAAATAAAACAAATTTAATAGATAAATGAATTTCATATTCAGTAAAAAACCTCGAATAGCAAACCGTGGGTTTGTTCAAATGCGGCTACTATTAAAAATGGCTGCTATTGAAAGAGATTCGGGACAAAATTTGAAATAGCTATTTTCCATTCTTACAATACAGGGCTTCAAATTATCAAAATTTTTTCCTCATTTTCAAATATTTTGAAAACCAAAATTTAACAAAATTTTGAGATTTTCCGTGTGCATTGAATTCAGTATGGTGAGTGTATTGGAAGTGATTGAAAGGAATTTCACTAATAAAAACCATCTAAAATTCATTAGTGTTCTAATTAAGTAAGGAAAATTTCATCCATATTTTTATCATGATACCCTCAAATTATTTAATTGATTGTCACAACTGGGGAATATTTTATAAGTATATGTGAGTGAAATAAAAAGAAATTGTATCATCACATTTACATAACAAAAATCTTTGTCATTATTATGGAAAGGAAATCATACATTATCTTTCTAACTTCGTTATATGATTGTCAAATATATGTAGTTATTTTGGTAATCGAAAGTATAATATCTTTCACTTTAGAATATATGTATTCGTCTTTATTAATGCGGTTTAATTCTGTTTTTGGCTTATGCATTCACTTTAAACGGTTATATTTATGATCGCGTATTTGTTAACTCATGCAGATGAACGATGATATAATTTATCGAATGCGATCCTTCTGATAATCGCACTGAATTATAAATATCGGCAAGTATACGGTTTCCGTGGCGCCGCCAAATGACTATATAATTTTAATGTCTATGTATCTTTCAACAAGTTAATTGGTAGTGAAGACTAAACTATTTCTTTTTTGGAAGAAATAGGCTTGATACCTTCACGCAATTCAACTCCACCACTATGTTGTGAACTTTTTCATAAATTTTTTTATAAAATGTTTTATCATTTCATAAATTAATTCATCATTGGCGAAATCATCAAAATTAATTTTAATTTGTTTCTGGAAAATACTATCTCTTCAAATTTATTCAAGCCCCCCCCCCCCCTCCCCCCCCGGGCTTCGCCCCCGGACCCCACTCTATATTTACACACATACACACACACACTCACACACATGCGTACATACATACATACGTACAGATTGTTTGTTTACATCGAAATAAGACTTAACAAAGTGTTATTTCGTCGAAAAATATCGAACATAACGTAGAAAAGAAAATGAAAAAAAAAAATTTTGAAGCTTCGATATCTCGAAAACTAAGCGAGATATCGAAATTTTTTATTCTTCAAAAACATCTTATCTCGTCGAGTTCTACAAGAATCAATTGTCATTTGGCGGCGCCACGGAAACCGTATAATCCCCTAAATATCCATAATAGCGGTTTGCGAAATTAGTTTTTTAATTTTGTGTATGGTGTTATATCAATTCCATAATTCAAAAACAATGAGAATCGTTTTCTGACCGAATATGCTTTATTTATTACTGGAAATTCAATGTTTATTTCTGCAATTGAATATTGCAAAAAAAAAATGAATTAGATTTTTTTCATGTTAGTTGAACAAATGATAATTCCCAAAATTGATTCAAAGTTCCAACATTCAGTTGTGTTATATTTGTAGATTTTTCGAAATCATATTCCATGTATTTTTTACTTATATAAAATAAAAATATTGAATCAGCTTTTTTCGTGACAGTTGAAAATCAATATCCATTATTATTATTATTATTGCTATTACTGTGCTTCGTCGGTAACTCATCATCTTCAAAAATTTAGAAATTAGTATTGAAATTGGCCGCTATAGTTATATAGAAATATTAATAATCATAATATTTTATATTTCCTGATATCAATTCTGACTAGTGTTGAAGTTGGCCGACAGAGTAGAAAAAGAATAAAATTCTGTCATGAGAGAAAAGGACAAACTTTGGATATAACGTGTGAAAGAAGAAGATCGCTGTGACCTTGCAATAATAAAAGGCAAAACGATGGAAGCGTATTGGAAGTAAGAGAAGGATACTACAGTACGCGGAGCGAGAAAGACAAGTTTACGTATCATACACGCATTGAATAAAGATGCCCAGCAGACGACGACGACTAAGATTGAATTTTTTTCATCATGAAAATTATAAGTTTTCAACTTCAAGAAAATATATCTTCCGTAATACGTAACGTAGGAAAAAAATAAAATCAGTTTTATTATATAATTTGGATACGAGCTTCCAATTGCACCCATTATTTTTCCAGCTAAATTAAGTGCATATATGAGATCTCATCATAGTGGTCTCTTGAAACTCGGACTTTCGCGTAAAGATACACGATACGTATATCTCGCTCCGCAGTGAACTTGGCGCGAGACACTACCGTGTCTCTTGATATCGCAAGACTCATCTATAGCAAGTGATAAGGCAGAAGAAAGTTGAATATCTTCCCCCTGCAAATATGTTACATTCTAAGACATTTGAGCTATTCTATCTTGTATTGGTCCAGCGGATAGTGGCAAAGCTTCGATTTTTTTCAAGATTCCTAATTTGTTTTTGATATCACGAAACAGTTTTTCAGATGCACGTATGAAGCAATCTTTGACATACTAACCATCTGTGGATGGTTTGCTTTTTTTTTGCAATTTCTAGTGATACTGTG
The DNA here is from genome assembly GCA_918226075.1 of Microctonus brassicae. NCBI lineage: Eukaryota > Metazoa > Arthropoda > Insecta > Hymenoptera > Braconidae > Microctonus > Microctonus brassicae. The sequence continues at coordinate 12,390,277 of OW445482.1, forward strand.
AAGCTCGCCAGATTAACATTACTTGTAGATTGGGTCCAGTAACTTAACATGGAACTTGATTACTGTTTTTGTTTTTGGAGCTCGTTGACAGCTTTGTTTCGTTCTACGTCGGCTGGATATTCACTAGCAAACTGAGTATGTTTTTTAATGAAGTGTCTCTCTAAATTTGATTACTTAATGTGTGCAAGTTTCTTGTGGCAAATGGGACAAGTCGGAAGGCCATTTGAGTTGCATATGGAAGCAAACGACTCCGTCGAATCTCGATTGAATTCTCGATGCTCTTCTTCAACTCTTCTCTTTTTTTTTGTAGACGCCATTCTTGCGGTGAAGCTGAAATAAAGAATTTTCAAAATTATTATTCAGATATCCAAAACAGCAGATGACAAGTTTTGCAATTATTTACTATGTCAACACATCTTTATATATATAATTCTTCTGTCCGTTTGTATGTCACTGAACTTCTCCTAAACGGTTGGAGTTACCGATTTTGATGAAATCTTTTGTGTGTGTTTATATGAATACGAAAATGGTTTGGATTCACGAATTGATCCGATAGTTTCATTATTTTTTTAAATTTTTGAAAATTTTTTTTTGTTGATCATTTTTTTTCATTTTTTTTTGTTTTTTTTCTGTTCTTGTTTTATTTTTTTCTGTCTTTGTCTTTATTTACATTGGACACGTCAATCAGCACTGCAATCATTGTGGCAGAATTTTTGAAAATAATGTTTTTCAATCTGAGTTTGATCCGGTTATCGGTGCCAATATCGGATTCGTTACTTGACCAGATAAGTAAACAAATATTATTATTTGATATTCAATCAAGTTAAAAATCAATTTCAACTTGATGCAATTGGAGAATCCAAAATTAATCTAATCTAAAAATTTCATAAAACTGTTATTAAGAGAATTATTATTATTGAGAATTATTATTAGTATAAATTATTTCATAAAAAAAAAAGTAAAAAAAAAAAGATATTACACCAAAACGCCACGTCTTCGCGGACGAGCAGGAGAAAACATTGGTTGTCGTACACGTAATGCGAAAGAGTCCGTTTCCGTCGGTAGAATTGAATGGCAGAAGAACACTTGACGTATGAGGTGAATTTAAGAGTCCAGGTTGCAAACACACGTGCAAATGAAAGTCTAGAACAACGCAATGATCGTCTCCGAACTGCTAGATTGAGATAAGGAGAGACACGTCAACGATCCACCGACGCACACAGAGCACTTGATTAACAACGCGTGCAAGAACGTCGCGCATTGACACGTGCATCACTTCACCGTCTTGCGTTCGAATATGACACTGAAATGAACTATTCGTCACATGCACAAATCATCATCGGCACAGGTGACAAAGAATGCGAACATTGTCATGCATTTAAGTACAAAGGTGAATTGGTCGGTCTTTGCTGCACATCAGGAAAAGTTTCACCTCCATCATTACTTATCCCACCAGAACCATTAAAAACACAATTAGCTGGAGCCACATTCCAATCGAAATTATTTTTGCGTAAAATTCGTAAATTGAATTCTTGCTTTCAAATGACATCGTTTGGAGCAGCAAAAATCGTTCAAAATGCGGATGGTCGTGACTTTGAATCAACATTCAAGATTCAGGGACAAGTGTACCACCAAATCGGTTCTTTTCATCCAATGCCTGATAAAGATCCAAAATTTTTGCAAATCTACTTCATGGACAACGAGAAACAACAGATTGATACACGCTGTCTATACAATCACATCGAGCAGATGGAGGAGAGAGAAATCGTGGAAACTTTGGAAACGTTTTTGCAAAATCATGATCAGTTTCGAATTCCCAATTGTTGTGCAAAACCTACAAAGCACACATGAAGGTTGATCTATGCAGTTTGGTAAAGTTCATCGAATACATATGCAAATACGTTCATGAAGGCAGTGACATAGCAATATTTAGTGTTCAAAATGTGAATGATAACGATGAAATAAGACTTTATCAAATGGGCCGATACATTAGTGGCGACGAAGCAATTTGGCGCATCTTCAATTTATCGATACACGTAAGAGATCCTGCTGTTATACATATGGCCGTGCATCATAAAAATGATGAGCGTGTTTATTTCACGGAACAGACTGCTCCACAACAAGCATTAACTGCTGTGAAAACCACAATAACTGAGTTTTTCAGTCAATGCAACCGACAAGATATTCCTGGTCAATTCGTGAAGACAGTTATGTAGACTGATGTGCCTCGATTTTTCACATGGAACAAACAATCAAAAGATTGGGAACCACGAAAGCGAGGCGTTCTATTCCAATGATATGTTGATATATTTATGGCAAATACTTTGGGCCGATTATATACAGTTCATCCAAAGCGGCGCGAATGCTTTTTTTTCCGTTCGTTGTTGGTACATGTTCCTGGATCGACGTCCTTCCAGTATTCGTGAGTTAATGGCATTTTGTACGACACGTTTTTCGATGTGTGTCACAAATTGCATTCACTGGAAGACGATATCCATTAGGATCTCAAGCTCTGTGAAGTTGGCACCCACAAATGCGAATTTTTCATTTTTTTGCACGGTTCGTTTGTGCATCGCAGGACCACGTGAGTCCACCCAATAGATTATTTTGTACGGGCAAAGTTTGAAAGTTATGAACAAATACTTTTTTTTTCAAAAAATTTCCGACCAGCACCCCCAAATTGCAAAATCATGTTCAAAACCGCCTAACTTGTTTGTACATCGTAGGTCCACGTAATTCCACTCGATAGATTATTTTGTCCACCCTCAAAATAATTATTATTCAACTTTTAAAATTTTCGAAAGTGTGAAGTTGGCACCCCCTAATGCGAATTTCTCAATTTTTTTTTGTACGGTTTGTTTGTCCATCGTAGGACCACGTGAGTCCACCCAATAGATTATTTTTTCCAGGTACAGCATGAAAGTTATGAACAAAATTTTTTTTTCAAATATATTCCGACCAGGAAAGTGTGAAGTTATGCCCCCAAATGCGAATTTTTCAATTTTTTTCACACGGTTCATTTGTTCATCGTAGGACCATGTAAGTCCACCCAATAGATTATTTTGTCCAGGCACCGTTCACAAGTTAAAAACAAATTTTTATTTTCATGTATATGGTAACTAGGAAAATGTGAAGTTACACCCCCAGATGCAAATTTCGCAACTTTTTTGGCAGGTTCGTTTGTCTATCGTAGGACCACATTTGTCCACCCAGAAGATAATTTTGTCCACCCCCGGATTAATTATTATTCAACTTTCAATATTTTCGAAAGTGTGAAGTTGGCACCCCCAAATGCGAATTTCCCAATTTTTTTTGCACGGTTCATTTGTCCATCGTAAAACCACATTTGTCCATCCAAAAGATTTTTTTGTCCAGACACCGTTCAAAAGTTATGAACAAACATTTATTTTCATGTATATGTCGGCGAGGAAAATATGAAGTTACACCCCCAAAATCAAATTTTACAACTTTTTTTGCAGGATTCGTTTGTCTATCCTTGGACCACGTTCGTCTACCCAAAAGATTGTTTTGTCCAGGCACCGTATGAAAGTTATGAACAAATTTTTTTTTTCCAAATTTATTTGTAGCAAGAATTTGAGGATATCGATCAACATGCGAAATTTTCGATAGCTCGTAACTCAAGAGAAAATAATGACATAAAAAAATTGAGAGAAAGTAAATTGTAGTTAGTATTCAATTTTCAGGTTCAGAAAATTTTTTTTTTGAAATTTCACTATGAAGCTTTTCTAAAAAATTTCGTGCCTTTCAATTCGACCACATGTAGCGCCCGGCGAGACGTTTTGCTGATAAGTTATCTACAATCAAAGCGAAAAAGTCTTTTTTGATTTTGACGACCATTAACTCAGTCAATTATGATCGTACAAGAAATCGAAGAAGTGTTCTGGAAACTGCAATACATTCTCCATAAGACGCTATCAGTAGTTCATGACGAAAAAAATATTTTCGGAGCGGTAATTTCTCCTGAAAAAGAGATGAAAAATCGTATATTCAAGAATAATTGGATAACTCAGTATTACTTTGAATATAAAGGATAAATGCAGAATATTCCAGTTAACTTCCCAAATTCAGAGTGTTCTCAATGGGACCTGAGAATTTCAAATCCCTGTGATTTATTTTCCTTATTGCTCCGAAGCCCCAAATTCTGTGGGTCGATCAAAATCCTCAAAAATCACAATAATGACAATTTTTTGATTTTTCATCAATTTTTCAGTCGAACTCGAAATTTTTTCCTGCAATAATCTTCGTTTCATCCATGAAAAAGATCAATCATTGTGAATAATTTGAAAAAATTTTTTCACAGCATGTTTGCAATGCTTCAGTATTGTTAAAAAACTTGATTTTTCCGTACTACTATCATTCTCCCTCGACATTAAGCATCACACAAAGCGTATTACATGGAGGTCGCATAGTCGGATAAACAAATACTTAATCAGTTGCCGTAATTGGAGAAAAATCGAAAAATTTCATTTTTTGACAATACTGAAACATTGTGAACATGCTGAAGAATGAAAATCGAAACAAATAATTGAAAAAAAAAAAAAAAAAAAAATTTTTTGCTCCAAAAGAAGTATCTTTAGATTTTTCACAATAATTGATCTATTTTATGGGTGAAATGAAGATTATTGCACGAAAAAATTCAAATTTGCCTAAAAAATCGATGAAAAATCAAAAAATTGTCATTATGGTGATTTTTGGGAATTTTGACCAAACCACAGAATTCGAAGCTTCGAAACAATAAGAAAAATGAATCACAGGGGTTTCAAATTCTAAAGGTTCATCGGCGTCACTCTAAAATTGGAAAACGAACTGAAATATTCTGCATTTATCCTTTATATCCAAAGTTATACAGAGTTATCTAATTATCCTTGAATGTGCGATTTTTCATCTCTTTTTTAGACGAAATTATCGCTCCGAAAAAATTTTTTTCATTATGGATTACTGATGGCGTCTTATGGAGAATATTTTGCAATTTCTAGAACCCCCCTTTGATTTCTTGTACGATCATAATTGACTGAGTTAATGGTCACCAAAGTCAAAAAAAAATTTCTCGCTTTGATTGTGGATCACTTATCAGCAAAACGTCTCGCCGGGCACTTCATAAGGTCAAATTGAAGGGCACAAAAGTTCCAAGAAAGGCTTCATAGTGAAATTTCCACAAAAAAATTTTTTGAACCTGAAAATTAAATACTAGCTACAATTTACTTTTTCTCGATTTTTCTGTGCCATCTTTTTTTCTTAAGTTACAAGCTATGGGAAATTTTACATGTTGATCAATATTCTCAAATTTTTGCTACAATTGTATTTGGAAAAAAAAATTTGTTTGTAACTTTCATACGGTGCCTGGACAAATAAATCTTTCGGGTGGAAAAATGTGGTCCTAGGATGGACAAACGAATCCTGCAAAAAAAGTTGCAAAATATGATTTCAGGGGTGTAACTTCATATTTTCCTAGTCGACATATACATGAAAATAAAAAATTGTTTATAACTTTTGAACGGTGCCTGGACAAAAAAATCTTTTGGGTGGACAAATATGGTCGTACGATAGACAAACAAATTCTGCAAAAAAAGTTACAAAATTTGCATTTGGTGGTGTAATTTCTCATTTTCCTGGTAGAAATATATTTGAAAAAAAAAATTTGTTCATTACTTTTGAACAGTGCCTGGACGAAATGATATATTGGGTGGACTAACGTGGTCCTACGATGGACAAACGAACCGTACGAAAAAAATTGATAAATTCGCATTTGGGGGTGCCAACTTCACAGAGCTGGGATCTCACATTTGCAGACACAGCACTGAGCTCCTCACCAAAAAAAATTCGTCAATTATTTGCTATAGTATTGACGATATGTTTCCCGTCTGCAGCATCTGCTCTATAGGTTGAATATAAAGGTTCAATGAGTGAGGATATTCTGCATCACATTAGGATTGCTCATCAAGATCTCAATATCGATTTTTCACCGAAAATATATAATGAGGCATTGATAGAGATTGAGGATATTCGTATTCTGATTTCAAACATGCTAATCATCCTTTTCACCATGCTCTCGCCTAACCACTCAGCAGCAGGAATTATCAACAGCGATGTTCAGCGTGAACAACAGTTCAATACGACCTCTTTGGTTTCTTTTGTTGAGAATAATGGGCAACTGCTTACTGCTGAACAAATGAATATGTATGTACGATCAACTCAACTTGGGAATTGCAACACAACAAGGTGGATTCTTTTTTTTTTTGGACACGCCAGGTGGCACTGGCAAAACATTTCTTATCTCACAAATACTTGCGCGCATTCACAAAATCATGTTGCATTGGGAATTGCTCCATCAAGCATTGTAGCCACCTTACTTGATGGTGGACTGCGCATTCAGCACTTAAATCGCTTTTGGATATTCACACAAAACCCGACGCACTGTGTAATATAAAGAGACATTCAAGCATGGCTGAAGTTTTGAGAAAATGCAAAATCATTATCTGAGATAAATGTACTATGGCTCACAAGCATTCACTTGAAGCTCTCGACAGAACGCTGAAAGATCTCAATAATAATTCAAGATTTCTCGGTGATGCTCTACTGCTGCTGTCTAGTGATTTCAGACAGACATTGCCCGTCATTCCACGTGCAACATATGTGTAGACGAAATTAACGCCAGTTTGGAAGAATCATATCCATGGCGAAGTGTCAGTAAATTATGCCCTACCATAAATATGCGTGTTCGACTCCAAAATGATCCATTAGCATTAGCATTTTCTGAACAATTGCTCAACATTGGAAACGGAAATATTCAACTGCATGAAAATACATAATGCATCCGACTCTCAGAAAATTTCTGTTATATGGTGGCTACCAAAGATGCTTTGATTAAAAGTATATCTCCAGATTTAGAAGCTAATTACAGTAATCATGCATGGCTACGTGAATTAGCTATTTTGGCCGCAAAAAATATAGATGTCGACTCAATCAATTGTAAAATACAACAGTTATTGCCTGGCAATAAAATAATATTTAACTCGATCGACACTGTTGACGATCCTGACGAAGTTGTCAACTATCCTGTTAAATATTTGTATTCACTGGATTTACCGGAAATACCACCACATAACTCGCGGTTTAAAATTGGTCAACCAATCATTTTGCTCCATAATTTGAATGCACCGAAGTAATGCAATGGCACGCGATTGGTCATGAAAAGAATCATGGGAAGTGTTCTACAAACTACTATTTTGAACGGCAAGTTTCGAGGTGAAATTGTTCTTCTACCACGGATTCCAATGATTCCATCCGACTCACCTATTCCATTCAAACGCTCACAATTTCCAATTCGCTAGGCGTTTGCAATGACAATTAAGAAGTCACAAGGTCAAGAATGTCAATTTGTGGCTTGGATACAGAAAATCCATGTTTCTCGCACGGTCAATTATATGTGACGTGTTCAAGGGTTGGTAAACCATCAAGTTCCTTCGTTTATACCTCTCGGGGATTAACTAAAAATATTGTTCATCAAATCGCATTACGATGGAAAAAATTAAATTCCATCCCTGCTAGGATCAAGATTACATATACATCTGAAGATTTATTTTTTGTACATTAAAAAAAAATATACCTTTCGTGAAAACAATTTGTGTTTTTTCTTTCTTGCTATTAATCAAAAAAGGTTCAAGTTTCTATATAACACTTTCAAGTTTATAGTACCCAGATCTTCTCACACAGTTGATACGTTCAGTTGGGATGATTGAACGCGTGATGGTGTAAGATATTTCAATAATTTTTTTTCAAATATATTTTCATAAGAGCGGTCCAAACAAATGCAATCTAACAAAATTAGGAATTTTCGGATTTAAAACGTTTGAACAGGACGACGTCATTCGATTCTGCTAGTATAAATATATACTAGCTAGTATGTACATATATTGTGACGGTCGCCTTTCCTCGAAAAAGTTAGAATCCGGGAATTTTACTCCATCCCGGGGTTACCGTTAACCTATTATCTTACAACGTTTCCAAGGGATGCCACCCCAGTTATACTAACTTCGAAGAATCCTAGGGAAATTCTTAAGGATCTGAAAATAATATTGCAAACTTTCAAATAGTATTATTATGAATAATTTTGACTCTGTATAATTGTTTTAAATTCAATTGTTATAAAAATGACTTTGAATATTTATCAATTGACCGGAATGATTTCAAATGGATGAATATGATATGAATGAAAATGTTTACAATAATTGTGATATTGGTTTGACATTTTTAAGGGCCAAACCAATGTATTCGAATACAATATTTTCTTTTTATTCAACTCTCTTTGACTTTATAAAAACTATTTAATTTACTGACTCTACTTCAGCCTCGTCTCTTTACGCGTGGCGTACACCGGATGGGTCTACAAGACCCGATTTTGACTATAACGCTCCCTTTCATTTTCACACTCATTCTTTATATTATTCGCTCAACATTTTTCATACTCACATTACCCATACTTGCATACTCACACACTTGACTAGCCGACTCCGCACGTGGTTGTATGCTTTGCTGCTGGCTGCGACCTTCGAAGTAGTCTGTTAGGGTATTCACCTGCCGATATTTCACTAGCTATTTGATCGTAACTCGCCAAATCAGTCCGATCATAACATTCGCGAATGTTGGAATCACTTCTCATCCAGGTAACCTTTCCATTTCTCTCGACTCCATCCCTCGATTGCGGTCTTGTTGTGGCACACAAGAACGCACACCTAAAACACGTAGTGGTTGAACGATGAAGTCGGAAGTGCAGTACAAAATTACGACAGCGTCGTTCTCAGCCTCAATTGCCCTTTCCATCGTCTATTCATTCTTTTGTCGTCGTATATTAATTGGTTGGGATATTATCTCGAATATACTCCGGATTATTATTGGCTGATCTTTCTGTCCTTCTTGAGCCTTCAGCATAACATTGTTTACATAGAGAAGTTGTTGTCTCTCTCATGCTCAATGTGATTTTGGCATAGGACGATTATGAGTGGGTCTCAACGGCGCTGATCCTCATACTGCAACTCGATGAGCGATGCAGTCCAGCTCACTATCGTATTCTACTATTTTTCTCACGTATAACCAAATAAACTGTGGCTCATTCTCTCCGGACTTTTATGTAGATGACCTTGATGGTGCTTTGGTTCATATTATTTTGTATCCACTACCATTTTCATACATCCGGACGACTTCAGAACTCTCCATGATATTTCAACGATGACCACCGCTGTTGATTGGCGACGTTGACCACCGCTTCCCCGTACTCACTTCTCAAACATTTATAGCTTCTAACAATTTTTCCTCATTGATACTAATACACTCTTTTTGGCGCAAATGAAAGTGATGAGTGGCCTGGCTTCCACATTACAATGTATATATATTGTCACGATGCTTGAATTTTCGCCCCTCAAAAATTACCAACCGTCATCGTTGTCCTTGGTGCTGCACGGGATGCCACCCCGATTGCCTGAAATTGGCTATGGATTATCGGGGAAATCTTTTACACAATAAAATATAAAAATATTCTGCAATTCAAATGTTGAAAAATAATAATCTCGTTCATTCAATAATTTGAAAATGTATCCGGATGTTGAAATAACAGTTTCTCCACTGAAAATAATAATGATAATACTCGAAAAAAAATAATGTTATTTTTGCATGAAATGAATGAATAAATATTCTCAAATTCTGGCCGTGACGAGTGACGGGTCTACAACAATGCGATTCGCTATTGAATTTTACAAAATAATCTTTGATTCGATATTTCATTATCATATAATATTAATTTTACTATATTAATCGCTTAACTTAATTATTTACCGGAAAAATGTTCAATTGTTGCGCTGTGGAATGACGATAATACTTTAAGGGGACCTTCTGGTCTAGAATTTTCGGTAAATTGATTTTTTTTTTCTTCTATACTCCGAAAGTATAGTATCTTAAGATTATACTGCAAAAAATTGGTAATGATATTCACAGTATTTCAAGTATTATAGCTCATTAAAGGTCAGCGCCGAAGTAGGTAGAAGGGGCTATTATTAACTTCAAACGCGTTTATCTCGAAACGACTTTTTTTTGTCTCGCGGGAATGATTTGAAAAAAACTACAAGACCGATTTGTCTCAAATATGAACACGTTATCGAGTACACTAGCAGCTATGGTCGGAACTAGAATAAAAATTTTCTGTCAAATATTTCTAATTTTTTTATAAACAAAACATTGCAAAAATGAGGCTGTTTTCAGACTTTTCATTTCAACAACGTGTCATTTTGTCAATTTTTTTTTTCTTTGTTTCATTCTAGTTCCTGCCATAGATACATTCATAACAATTGAGGATCAATTTTTGAAGTGAAAATTTCTTTAGCGGCGTTGTACACTTTTTTTTAGATGGGTAGAAAATGTTGAACTCGCGTCAGGGTCACGTGATGCTGATCGAAAATTCGTAAGATGTAGGGAGGGTAGACTGCCGGCGTAGGAAAGGAACCCCCTCTCTTTCTGCAGCGCGCCGAAAATGTATGCCTGCTGGCTGTTTCGTTTAAGCGGCACGGGGCGCTTGTGTGAGTGTGCGTGTGTGTTTGTACTACAGGCTGCTACGTGCATGCACGGCAGTGATGTGGTGGAAGCATCTAGTGCGTGGCGCCTGCGCACTAGAAATTTATCGCTCACCATGCTGAATGTGATGGTTACTGTTGAATGCTGATCAGCTGATGGCTCGACCGTCTGTATAGTTGTAAAATTCTCATATATAAAGTGTTTAAAATATGGAACACATGAATGATAGTACTTCTATACTGATGAATAAAGCAATTCATCCGAAATTATTCCCTAACCATTCCAAAATATTAAAAAATGTACAACGTTAGTGTTCACGTTTTCACTTCTGCCGGTACTCCCGGAGTGCCACAGATCATTTGTTTTTATTTTTGATTTTAGATGAGTAGAAAAGCCAAAACTATTCCCGTCAGCAAGGTCGGTTTTTTTTTACAGGAACAACTTTGGGGCCATTTTTTTTTAATAATAATTTTATTTTTTATTTTTTTTTCTCAGTTTTTGTGAAGATTATAATTGATAAAATATATTCAGAAAGTTTGAATAACATTGTCGATTTTTTTCATTACAAAAAAAAAAGTTGGAAATCTATCGAATTTTCGTCCGCTAGACCAGAAGGTCCCCTTAACAATGATAACTCGCCACGTGTTGCATCATAAAAGTAATAGTTCAATCACGCTTTGAGTCCCTTATAATTCTATTGAATTATTACCTTCCATATCAGCCACACTCGCTCTTTAAATACGAATTTATTCCGTTATATTCACGAACAGTAATTCTTACGCAAATACTAACATCGATACAATTTCTTCATGGTGAATTTTTATGGATAACTCGTGACACACATTCGACATACACCAGTCTTCAATGAGACCCGCCGTGGAAGTGAAGTCCAAAATGGCTTCTTCCGTCGTCTTCTCCTTCCAAGCATCATCGTAGTAGTCAATTTATCTCCTCATGAGTCAATTTCATATCCATATTATTCCATTAGTTATGATTGGTCCAATTCAAATTGTATAACAATTGGCAATTATGTGATTGGTTGGTCAATTAGTATTCAATTTTACCGCCAATGTCAGCCATCTTATTTCAGTATTCTGTTCTCCCATTGGAGAATTTCGTATATGCAAGATGGTCGCTCCACTACTCGAGCGCCACCTCTGCATAATCGTCGCCACGCTCACATAGTCGTCGCCATAAGTGAATTGATCGTGTTAACGTTTCGATCATATTAAGGTTAACCCATGCTGGGTATTTACAGTGAGCATTGTGGTGGTTCATAATGGTTTTTTACAAGATTGGCTGTTGATTCTTCCATTGGACTTTTGACTTGGATCCGGATATTTTGATTAACTGCAGCATTTATTTATATTGACTGTTGCCATTAATTGTTGATTGGATTGATTACTGTTACTCCACATGACTTTCTGCTGGGCTCGTATCTTTATATTGTTTCTTATTCATGGTGAGGCTCCTTTAGTATGTTTTCATACATTCTTACATATTATGCTCATTTATACGCTTATATTAATTTTATATATTTATTTTCTCCACAGCGCAACGAATAATAAGTAAATAAGTGTAATGATAAAAATGAAAATATGATGAGTGGTAAGTCACCACATCACAATATATATTGTGAAAACGCTCAATTTGCGTCTTTAAAAATGAGACGCTTTCCACGTTACCTTGTTGTATTTGTCTTTGAGAGGGATGCCACCCCGATGACCTGGAAATGTCTTAAGATTTCAGGTGAATCTTATATAAAAATGAAATGTAATCCACCAATTGCATAAAAAGTAACTAATTCAGTTTTATTGTAAGTATAATCAAATCGAATAAATTCGAATAAATTATGATGGAAAATGAAAATAATGTGAATATGAACGCAAGAAAAATAATAATGGTGACGAAATAATAATGCCTTCTTGTGGCTAATAAACAAATGAAGCTCCATAATCTTCGACCCCGTTTTCTTGTATTATTCAAGTCGTGAATATAATGACGGGTCTACGACGGTGCGATAGTATATTTATTTTACGTAAATTAACACAATAATAATCGCATAATTGCTCTCAATGTTCCTTTCTTGAATCTAAATATGATCGCTATGCCTTCCAAGGCCCGAAATATTACAATACGCGTTGCGCTGTGGATTGGAGTAACAACGGCTACTCGCCATGTGGTGATTATCCTACTTTCTCACTTGACCATATATCGAATATTTTATAATATAATTTATTGACTCAAACATTGAACTTACGCCCTGCGATTCACAACGTGCAGATTTAGCGACTTCGTTTGCAATATTCTCTTATCAATCATTACTTAATCACGCCAATAATTACATGCTTATCACAATTTTATTCTCTTTCACTCTTCATAATAATTGTATCACACACACTCAACGTACTAGCTAATTCGAAGTCCACCATAGAAGTGATGCCAATATGTCTTCTTTTCCACTTCCAGCTCCAATTGTTACAATGTTAATCAAATGTCCGACTATAATAATCAATTGTCGATCCATTTAGCCTAATATCATGATCCAATTTATAATTGGGTCGATTCAATTAGAGCAGTGATTTGATTGATTGGTCACTCTCTATATTAAATCTGCCGCTGAATCACGGTAGTGTCTCGCGCCAAGTTCACTGCTAAGCGAGACACTGCGTATTGTGTATCTATACGCGAAAGTCCAAGTTATAGGAGACCACTATGATAAGATCTCATACATGCACAATATTTAGCGAAAAAATAAGGGGCGCAATCGGAAGTTCGTGTCAAAATTATATAATAAAACTGATTTTATTTTTTTCCTACGTTCCGTATTATGAAAGATATATTGCGTTAAAGTTGAAAACTCATGTTTTTCACGATGAGAAAAATTCAGTCTTGATCGTCATCGTCCGTTCGTCATCTCTATTCAATATGTTTGAGGTCACATAAGGTTGTCTCTCTCTATTTGGATCGAAGTGTCTCCTAGTGTCCTGTTTTTTCTCGCCTTATGGCTCATGTGTTTGTCTTCTTTCAATTGAATTTTGGGAATTCTTTTTCTAATGCACATTATCGTTATATGTTCATCCTTCTCAGTCATGACCAAACTATTATTTTTTCTCTACTCTAGCGGTCAACTTTAGCACTAATTGGAATTAATATTGAGAAGCATTCTATTATTATTATTATTATTATTATTATTTCTTCACTCAATCGGTCAGTTTCAACATTAATTTGAAAATTTTTGAAGATGATGAAAACGTATATTTATTTTCAAATGTCATGAAAAAGCTAATTCAATATTTTCATCTAAAATAAGTGAAGAATACATGAAATATCACTCAAAAAAACCTCTAAATATCACACAATTGAATGTTAGAACTTTGGATCCATTTCGGAAATTATTATTCCATACAAAAAAGTCTACCGATAGACTGGTTTTTATTCTATTGGACCAGATGAATTTGTGTTTGCGTGTAAAAAGAATTGAACTTCTCTCACCGTCTAGTCAAGATTATATATTCGATTACGAAAAGAACTGTTGAATTTCTAGTAATAAACCGAGCATGTGTTATTAGAAAATAATTTCCGCTGCTTTCAAGTTATGAAATTTATATTTTTTTATTACACACAAAATTCAAATACTATTTACTGGACATAAAATTCAAAAACTAGGTTTGCAAACCGCTATAAAACACGATAAATTTTTGAGGAAAGAAAATGAATCTATATTTTATGTTTCTGGATGGAAAGTTGTAAAATATTGAAATGTAATTAGGTGATTTTTTCAATTGGAATTCTTCTATAATTCCAACGGAGACTTGAAAAATCCCTCACTACTTCCAAAAGGCTTTCAAAATCGTCAATAAAAACAGTTGGGCGCCACTTGGTTTTGTTAAACCAAGAGAAGTAACTTTTTTTTTTCTTTTTCCACTTTGTCAATAATGATGAGTGGAATTAATTTATCTTGTCTTAATTCAATAAGATTCTTCCAAAATAATAAAGGTGTATGTCGGCTAAGGTATCTTCAGGTGTGTGGCTCTTCGCCAGGTGTCTCCGTTGACCTCTCCAGGTGCTTTCGCAGCCTTTTACACGTTCTCACGATAATAGAATGGAAACAATTGATCTCGACAATCAATAACCTAAATTAATGGACAATATTTATATATAATAGTACTAATTATATTGCTTTGTCTGAATGCTAATTACTCATTCAGACAATTTGCACTCTTAGTAATATAAAACAATTCAAATTCATTTTTCTCCAAAAGAATCATTAGGTTACCTACTGAATCATTTGTGTACTCCTAATGAAACTTGCAATGATTACTCCCACTTCAAATTCAATAAATAATTTATAAACATTGACCAAAGTGAAATACGTGAAGAGTCCGTGATCCAAAGAAAGAAAAGTTTAGTAAAGAGGACTTACGTAAATAATAGTTTGAACGCTCGAACATCCAAAATTCCTTTTATTAATGATAGGTATTTATTTATTATTATAGATTCGCTTGTTCGACAATATTCTTTTACATTTACAACGACTTTTCAGAATTACTTGCTGACTCTACATAATACAATACTATGATTTCTTTTTCAACCTCTCTCTTCCGTAATTTTCGCTTGAGTGCCTCTCTCACCTCGTGTTCCACCTCTCGACTCTGATTATTTCATATCACGATGATTTTCGTACGCCCTCGTTTTTCATCGTAATTTCGATTGCTATTGCCTCGTCAAACGCATCGTAGATGTCTCTGTAATTTTAGAAAACTCTCACGCTCGTGCGTATGAGTATCAATGTTATATATTTTTTTTTTGTAGCGAGGTTTGAGGCGCGAGATGAGGCATTAAATTCAAATATTACGTTACAATATATATAATCTCTATGAGGTTCGATTTCAATCATTTTACTTTTGCTAAAAAAAGGAATAATACCTAGTCAACAAACCTTTTCAAACGAATAAAAAAAAGGGCGCAAAGTTCTCATATGACTTCGCTCGATTATAAATATGTGTAATTCATCGAATCATTCGTTAAAGTACTTCACGAAATGAATTCATATCAATTTGTATTGCCAAGTGCATAAAATACAGTAATGGACTAACAGAATTTTTATTTTTGTTATTCATGGTCATAACAACATATAGGTTTGGGGCAAGTATCATTCACTGTCATTGCCAAAAAATCTCATCACCTGCTATAATTAATATGGTTATCGATGTCGAAATTTTTCATATTAATTTGCCACTTTTAATATGATACTATATACTACGTTATATTGATACCTATACTCAAAATATAACGGGAATGGTGGTAAGTTTTTCTCGTGAAATTTGATAATTATTCAATTGATTGATAATATACTACCATGAGAGAATTGATAAATGTAATTTCTTTTATGTTCCTATATTTCATGAGAATTCTGAATTTCGTTTACTTTTCAGAAAAAATTCAAATTACGATAGATTTTTATATAGATGAATTATATTCATTTTCTATATTGTTTATTATGTATGAATCAGAAAATATCGATTATCTCAGAAAGTTTCGATTTTAATTATTGTACTTGAAGTAAAAAAAAAAGTGATATCAAAATCGATAAAATTTTTCAAAAAAAAAAAAAGAAAAAAAAGGCATCAAGTTCTTGGATGACAGAGAAATTTGATTGAAAAAATTACTTTGGGAAAAAATAGGTTGAAAAAATCACTTTACAAAAAGATCTGATATTAGTCATTATTGCCAAGTACACAATATGAGGTTTTAGACTTACTACGTAATTATATTAGTTATCTATGTTTATAGCAGCATATATTAAAAATAGGTGTTATTGATTGCCATTTCCAAGAAACTTCATTATCACCTATTGTAATCAATCTAGTTATATTGTCAAAAATAATTTGTCAATATCCTACTTCTAATACGAACGTACTTGGCGCGTCCGAAATGAGAATAACTGATGATGACCGTAGAATATCTTGACGTATGTGCTGTGTGTAGCAGATGTGGATGTTGAATTCTTAATGCTGATATTCATGTATGACTGTGATACAAATGCAATAAGTGAATGCTCTTGATGATATTATATGTTTTACAAATTTGCTATCATGATGAATTATGCATAAAATTTCAACGAAAACGAAATTCATCGACTGATCGGATGCGCCAAGTACGTTCTTATTAAAAGTGAGATTAATTACAATAGGTGATGATGAGGTTTCTTGGAAATGACAATCAATAACACCTATCATTCATATGTATATATAAACAAATGACTGATATCAAATCTTTTTGTAAAGTAATTTTTTCAGAAAAAATTTTTTCAATTATATTTTTCTGTCATACAAGAACTTGACGCCTTTTTTTTCTTTTTTTTTTAAAAAGTTATTTCGATTTTGATAAACATTATGGAGAATACTGCTTCAGTAAAGTTTATGAGCGCTGTATCTCAAGAACGGTGAATCTAAGAAAAAAAAATCTTGGAGCAATTTTGTAGAGAATCGCATCATCTACGGCTTTTGTTCGAGCTTTTTTCATCGTAAAACTAATTGTTATGCTGAAAAACACGAAAAACCCATTCTTTCCAACTTTGGCGTTGAATAAAATTTTTTGCATTCATGAGATCGATGGGGTCTTTCCACAATTTCATTATAATGGTGTTCCTAACATTTGTGCCAATTTTCAGCTTGTTGAGAATTTATGCATGGGTACTTCTATTTTTCCGTCTAATTTGACCGGACTATACGTTTTACAAAAGTTGGATGAAGCGAAATGTTATCACGATTACAATTAGAATTTATATTGATTCAATTTTATTTTCATAATCTTTGATACAACATATAACTACAACTTTTTGTCAACCATAGTTTCATGCGTCATTGTTACATACCTTTTTCTGAGTTTCATATTGGAATTTATAATTATAGATGATTTTAAGAATTGTGATGTGGTGGCTTTCCACCCATCACATCTTTGATTATATTGGTACGTCGCCCTGTGGAAATAAAAAGACATAAATGAATAATAAATAATAAATAATAAATAATGAGTTACGGATGAATGGATGAATGAATGCATTGAACGAATGAGAACTGCACCAACCTTGGGAACAATCCAGACCGATGAACATCAAGATAGTTGGCCAACTATCTGGCCAAATGGACCAATTAATACGAAAAACCATGAACCAAATCCGGATAAACCACAATAGACCAAATGAATTAATAAAATTGACTTATTTATATCGCAGTGTAATAAAGGGCATTTGCTTGTGACACTGAACGTTGTGACCCAACAATCAACATAACCATACTTTTGAACAAATGTCAACAAATAGTCAATTCAGTCGATAAATGGGTCGATAAAATACTCAACCAAACATTGGTGTGAGGAGTACGAGAGAGATGGCGCCCCAATATTGGGCCAACAATGAAGCCGTCATCACGGAGAATCCGGCGCCAAAGTTGAATCACAATTAATTCAACCAATGAAAAATTCGGCATTTGAATAAGAACCAATCAATTAATTATGTAACATAGCAGTAATTAATTTGACCATTCTGGTATTAATTGAGCAACGTGGTCATGGCTGAACGAAGGAGACGACGGAAGCAGCCATTGATGCACACTTCTACGGCGAACCTCGAGGGTGAAGGTTGTGCGTGTATAGAGTGAATGGTATTATAGCGATTAAGAGTATAAGTTTGTGCGAGAAAAGTATTGTAACGCGTGAATAATAAAGTAATTACGTGCAGTTTAGCGTGTGTGAAATTCACCTGAGATTGTTGGTGAAATATAGTAAGAGACGAGAGCAGGAAAATTGTTGCGTGAGTAAGATTATAATTGAACGGCTTAGTACGTGATCAATCGATCATTTGTGTGGATCGACACGTGATGAGCCGCCATTGTCATTAATATATATCACCGAGCCACAGCGCGACGCGATATTAAAATATTATAATAAGTACATACGGTTAGATTTAAGTAATAAGTAATAAGAGTTAATGAGTTAACAATTGAGATATCGTATCGTGTCGTTGTAGACCCGTCTTTTCCACGACCTAAACATTATCAATATTCAAACGTTCCATTATTATTTGCCATTGAAGGCGTATTTTTTCTGTTCAATTACATTTTTGATTTAATAATAAATAACATTATAATTTGCTGCGATATTTAAATACGCGAGTCTCTTTATTCTTTATTGTTAGATTCCCCCGAAATCTTAGACCATTGCAGGTCATCGGGGTGGCATCCCTTTCACGAGGACAAACCTACTTATGAAAACAAGGTAAATTTCTGAGTGCGCTCTTGTTTTTGACGAGTCGGCAGGGCGCATCTCACAGAATGTATCAATGCGAACTTCATAGTTCGCATTGCCTCATGGCAATGAATTTATTACCATCTGATAGTTATTCATATGATACAGCCCATGGTATTATTATCTCATAATTCATTGCAGTATGATTCCCATACTAAATATAATTCAACAGCAGATTTTTGTATGTATATCATGACATTATTACAGTCATTGGTTTTTCATGATATAAATAATTTTTCATCTTATTTCATCATTTTCATCAACTCGGCAAGTCAACCGAAGCATAAGCAAAACGTGTGTCTATTTGTTTTTTCGATAAAAGCTTTATGGATTGAATATAAATTTTGACACTAAGATAAGCGAGCCAAGTTCTATTATCAAAAATATAATCTATTCATCTCGTCTTCAGGAATAAAACTTGTCGCGGACTGAATTTTACAAATTAAAAGTAAGACGTACATGACTTCATTAATCAAGCCAATACAGAAACGTACATTTTGATCCAGGCGTTGAAATAGTAGGAATCTATCGATATTGCAAGAACCCAAATAAAGAAATTCGAAAAAGCATTCGAACTCAAAACTTTTTTTTATAATTATGCGTTTTCTGAATTATACTCAGAAAATCCGCACATATATATGTAAAGACCTATATATGTACTCGATAACAAACATACACGAAATATTGGAGTAGTATAAAAAAAGAATAAAAATTTGACCAATAATCCAGAAGAGTGTTGGCCCAGTCTATCATCGGAAATTTTGATTATAAAAATATATACGTCTATAGATACTATTGAGAGACAACAGTGAGTTTCGCGGGATCCTTTCTTCGGTTGAATTGAGTCGACAGAGGATGACACATTCATCGGTTTCATTGATCGCGGCGGGATTGATACAATGCCTAGTATTCTACCTCAGTTACAACAATGGCGCCCGTTATTCCATGTCCTTTTTCTCGTATACATACTGTGCCGCCTGTCACTTATGTACACGCTCGACACTAACATGTAACTTTGTATCCATACATGATAATATATATTTATGCATATTGTTATAATTTTTTCACTACTCATCATTTCACTTGGGAAATGCAACAGTAAAGCTTGCATACATTCAAATCGCCTATACTGATCGCAATATTTAGAAAAATCTGTACCGCTGAAAGGAACTGAGGAATTCAGATAACTCTCAACATTTTCAGACACACGACATTAACTGATACAGATGTAGAACGGAACTTGATTTATCACACTTTTTATAACATATCTACAAGGACTGTAATACATTATGATACATGTATATGGGTGATATGTTCTCTTACAGGCTTCACGGATTTTATGAATATTAAAACTTAACTTCTTCAAATGCGATAAAGATTATTTACTCAATAACAATATCAAAAATATAAATCGTACAGCAACACCTTTGCAGAATGCATTTGAAAGATTCGACTGTCGCTACTGATTCAAATATTGAAGAAGAAAAAACAGGATCTACTGGCATTTCATTGAACAGTGCGGAAGAATATCAGGATTCGGGTAAAATAGTGATTGGTCCACATAATTTTTTTCAATTATGAATTAATGTTTTTCAGCGTTTTCCGATTTTTAGATATTAACCAAGAATTTCTAGATCATCCAATCGAACGTCTGCAACTGCATGCTGCAAAATTTGTAATCGACATTCGTAAAAAATGTAGAGTTTCTCAAAGTGGCATGACTCATATCATGGATGGTTTTACTGGATTACTCGAACTTCATACAATAATAATAATTGTGAGTTTTTCATAACACAATTAATTTATCCGCCTAAATATTGGCTTAAAATGGTTCAAATGAATGTAAAAATCTATTTTTATCGATATTCTATGACGAATGTAAAAAATTAAAAGATCCGTAATCACAAACACTGCAGATTGATCATGTTCAAATATTTTTTCCATGATGGCAACAAAAAATGTGCTGAATAGATTTTGAAGTGAGGAAACACATATGGGAGCACCTCAAAAAATGATGCTTTCAACACGTTGGGAATGGAAAAAAACAAATGTTAAGGGGGTTTAGGATGGGGGGGGGGGGATTTTGGTTTTTCGAGTAAAAAAAAACCATTTTTTTCCAATGCTATTTTACAAGTTCACAATATCACAAGAATATTGTATGAAAATTTCAGGTCAATCGGCGCAGAACTCACAGAGTTATAGTATTTAATGGGGGGGTAGGTTAATGCGGTGAAAAATTAGCCAATTTTTCCGAATTTTTTTGGAAAATACGGCAAGTGTGAATTTATTTGAATAATTGGTACATGGTACTGTGATATGTAAAGTATATTTTGTGAACTTTTCAATGGAAAATGAAGAAAATTGAGCCATTGACAGTAGATATACGCTGACGCCTCGAAAAATAGTTATGTGTGCGGTAACCGCTGTATTTTATCATTGGATCATCTGAAATAAAAAAATTAAAAAGTTTTCATAAGGTAATCACTTTCTCGAGGTAACAACGTCGAGTTTTTTTTTTTTTTTTTTTTTTTAATTTTTGGTCACATTCAGAAGTGAAAGTTGCGATTTTCGCCTAAACAAATAAATCAACTATACGTGTTTATAAAATTGACAATAGTAAAAAAACTCGACAATGTCACCCCGCAAATTATATGCAGAAAGTGTGTGAAAAATTTCAGGAAGATCGGTGTAGTAGATTTTGAGTTTTGATGTCCACCGAATCCGAAAACTTCATTTCCGAGACGTTCTCTTTAAATCGATTTTCTCGCAAATAACGTTTTCCGAGTCGGTGGACATCAAAACTCAAAATCTACTATACCGATCTTTTTCAAATTCATCACACAATTTCTGCATGTAATTTACAAGATAACGCTGTCCAGTTTTTTTTTCTCAATTATTATCATTTTTATGAATACGAATAGTTGATTTCTTTAGTTGAAAATCGCGATTTTCACTTCCAAGTCTCACCAAAAATTGAAAAATAATAAAAAAAAAAAAACTCGACAGCGTTATCTCGGGAAAATAGTTACCTAATCAAAATTTTTTGAAATTTTGATTTTAGATGATCCAATAAAAAGATACAGCGTCCACCGCGAACTAACTTTCTTCTGAGGCGTCTACGTATACCTGTTGACAATGGCTCAATTCACCTTATTTTTCATTAAAATTTTCACAAAAAATAGTTGACATATGGTAGCATTGCATTGTATAGCATTTGTTTGAATGAATTTATATTCGTCGTATTTGCGGAAAAAATTCGAAAAAATTGCCTCTTTTCTGACCGAATTAACCATACCCCCCCTCCCCACCTTAAGCAACACTAAAAAAGATTTACGTGAAATTCTTCACCGCGGTTATATTGTTTCGTTAATGAAAAATTCAGAAAATCAGTTGATGAATGATGAAGTTCGGCTCAATGTAAATAATCTCATGAAACACATACCAGGTGTCTACAGAACAGTGCTTGTTGGGAGTTATTATCGTGAAAATCGATTTTTCCATAAAAATAACAATTTTTAAGCGACAAGTTTGTAAACGAATGATCTGTAACTGCCAACCATCCATATTGATCTTGCATGGCTGCAGAAGGAAAGCATTTACTTAAATATTATTGAGGAAGCAATTTCATGTTACTGAATAAAATTGATCATGATGATCACTTAAGTGCTGTAACAGAACCCGATATGACGAAGAAAGCGACGGAATTTTGGCATAAGACGTATAGAATCAATGGCAGAAGTTATTTATCGAATATTCCTTTTTTCGATGTCACAATGCATCTTCCTCAAAATTGGGCACATTTTGATTGAATATGTGACTGGAGCGACCTGCTGATTGTTTTCATGTTATTGTATTACGAAAAAAAAATTTTCGTATCGACGATTTGGATAGAAACGTTACGGTATTCAATTTTAGTCATTTTCATAAAGATGAACCTACGAAAATACAAACAATTGATTTGAAAATTGCTAAACCGTTGCTTCAAAATGCAGCACGAAAGCTCGGTTTCACTTGAACTTGACCGTTTTTGATCAATGAATGAACAAAAAATCGAAAAGATACAGACTTTCGAGAAGGACTTGATTGTTTTATTTTTATCTTACAAATAATGAATTGTTGTCTTGCATATGAAATCAATGATAAATCCATCGACTTGTCAGGCTAGAGGATTGGAGTATTGTTGTCATGCTTTGTATCATTATATGCAGATGGATCTGTGCCAAAGTTTCATTTTTCGATACATATCCCACGATATATGTTGTGAAAGCGCTCGCTTATCCCAGTCACAAGACGCTTCCATCTTTACCTTGCTGCTGCTTCTCCAAAGAGATGCCACCCCGATTGCCTGAAATGGCTTGAAGATTTCGGGGGAATCTTTTTACATCAGAAATAATATCATGACCCACGCAGCAAATTAAAGAAATAATAATACGTTTTATTCAATAATAATGAAAATGTCTTCCTTGAATCCGTAGTAAAATGAATGAAACAATAATTTCCCATATAATTTTCCAATAATAATAATATCATCATTCAATAATAATGAAAAATCCGGGACTTAATAATAAAAATAATAATGTCTTTTTTTTGACAAATAAACGAAATAATAAAATAATGATCTTTTTAGGCGAGTGCCTCAAAAAACGACGTTGTAGAGACTAAATAGAGTCCCTAAAATAATACTTTTTCATACACTTTTTCAGTTCACGGCTGCATGTTCTTTATTTATATATGAAACAAATCATTTCAGTAAATAAGCATATTTATTACGAATTTATTGCTGAAAAATAACAAACCTGACACAGTAGTTTGAAATATTATTTCATAACATTAATAACATTATTATTTGCTTGTTGATCGCACTATTTCATGAACATCTCGTACTATTTCGAATAAATATCTCGAAATTTTTCCGGCAAT
Source organism: Microctonus brassicae (assembly GCA_918226075.1). Classification (NCBI taxonomy): domain Eukaryota; kingdom Metazoa; phylum Arthropoda; class Insecta; order Hymenoptera; family Braconidae; genus Microctonus; species Microctonus brassicae. The sequence goes on from OW445482.1 coordinate 12,414,088, forward strand.
AAATTGTAATGAGGTGGCCAGGGCACTCATTACTTTCATTTGCGCCGAAAGCATGTATTTGTAGAAATGAGCGTATGTATCAATATGAGTGAATAAATTTGTAAGAAAGTGTGAATATATTGGGAGTGAGTACGGGAAAGCGGTGGTCAACGTCGCCCATCAACAGCGATGGTCAACGTTGGAAGGACATAGAGAGTTCCAAAGTCGTCCGGATATACGCAAATGGTCGTAGATACAAAATAATTTGGACCAAAGCAACATCAAGGTCATTAACATCAAAGTTCATAGAGCATAAGCCACAATTTATGTGCTCCCGAGTCGAAATTTCACCGCTGTATAACATATCCAACTTATCGCTAGTATACAGGTTGGAATAGTTGTGTATGTTCTATTCCAATGATATTTCAACCAGTTCTTAACGTATTACTTACGCACAAATCTCTGATTCAGGAGTTAGACCAGCAAAAGACAGGCTCCCCAACACATATTTTTCGATGATTTTACCAGTTGAGGAGAGGTTGAACCTCTGAGCGTGATGCGTTGGATCCGTGAAAGAAATACTATATCCCTCCTTGCCCCCCGACTACCATATCTTTATTGCATGCAATAATAATTATAAAAATGAATGAGTGCTAGCGACTGCGCGAAATAAGTTTTCAGATTAATAATGGACAGGCTGGTCAAATGCAAAAATATATTGTTTATTTTAACTAAGTCGAATGTGGAAAAAGATGTTACACAAAATGTACAAAAACAATATAAGAACATCTGGTGAGCGCGATTATTGCAGTTACCGGAATGCAATGCACGTGTCGCACGTGGTAACGTAGTTTTGTAATAAGTGGATCGCAAATTCACAATTATTACTAAAGATTTTAACAGTATATGTCTTCCAGCGATTAAAACAGTTCACGATACATATTATGCGATTGAATGAATGATGAATTTACGATATAATGCAGTTTTTCAGATTCACACAATCTACATACACAATTATTATATGCATTTGCCACATGGGTTGTAAGGCCACGAGGATCTCAACGAATATTACAGATAAAAGCAATTATTTCACATACAAATATGTTCGCGATTATTACACTTTGCGGTTACAAGTTTTCACGATTATTACAGTGAAGTGAATTCACACAGGTTGATGGCGTCACGAATAAGCTTACAGTTTCGTAGTCGTTAAAACAGTGTGCGGTAAACGAATTAGGTATAGGCAGAATAATCAAAAATACGTAGTCACAGCGATTGACCAATGCACGCGATGCATTTTGTCAAGCTGCGGAATCAGGGTCAAAAATAGTGACCAAAATCAATATCGTCAATTTAAATCGATTAATTTCATAGATCTTTCTCGAACAATTAGGAGTATTTTTTTGCACATTCTGTTTGAGAATGCCGTAAATTATCATAAAATAATTTGCCAAAAAAATGTTCAAGGAAATAGTTTATATAATTACTATATAATCACTTGATATAAAATAATACAGATCTTAGTGTGTGTAGTTTAATTACAAATTATAATTTAAATGAAATATTTTTAAATATAGATGAGACAATTGAATTAATTCTTGAATTAATTTTCACGCGAGATTTACACAATGATTTTGTCAGTGATGAATATAACGATTATATTTTTCGATTTTACACAGCTGAATATACATACACACTCTCGATGCATACATACCTACACACTGCATGCACCACGTGGGTCGTAAAGCCACGTTTTATGTAATTAATGTTGAGATTGCAAGTGTATAATTATTCTAATGATTTGGCAATGTTTGATTATAACAAAATTAGTTAAGCGGACAATGATGATAACAATTAATGATGAAAATGCACAAAGCACAGTGCGATGCATACGACACGTGGGTCGTAAAGCCACGAGTCTCACAAGATAATTTCACTTATTTTTGATGATTCACAGTCAATTTCTCGATTAACAAGTTCACGATATTTTATGCAGATGTATTCAGCATGAAACCAATACATTTGATTCACTTTCACGATAATTTCAATATACGTTGTGGAGACAGTTGATTGCACGATAATTGCAGCAAGCACGATGTTCACAACCATAAAGATGAAATAAGAATGTTGCACGTTGAGACGCTACGCGTAGTAACACCAGTTGAAAAGACAAAGCAATATGTCTATATATATATATATATATATATATTATTTTGGCACTCTTGGCCAGGCGACGGCAGCACAATGTACGCTGCACTTGATTAGTCGTGCGCCCTTGTGGTCATTCCCGGTCACCATAATTGTTGGCGACAATTTAAAAAAAAAAGGACAAACTTTTTTTAAAAAAAAAGAAAAAAAAGGCGCCAAGTTCATGTGTGGCAAAAAAATTGAATTACAAAAATTACTTTGGAAACTTTATTTCAAAAAAATTGCTTTGCAAAAAGTTTATTTGAAAAAGTCACTTCGAAAAAATTACTTTACAAAAAGATTTGATATCAGTCATTATTGCCAAGTGCACAATATAAAGTTTTAATCTAATTATATTGTCAAAAATATCCCATTTTTAATACGAAAGGATTTGGCGCGTCCGAGATAAGCGTAACTGATGATGTTAATCATACATAAAATTTTAACTGATATAAAATCCATCAACTGATCGAAATTGGCCGCTAGAGTTGAAGAGAAATAATAATAATAGTATTATGTTTCTTGATATTAATTCTGATGACTAGTGTTAGAATTGACCGCCAGGGTAGAGAAAGAATAAAATTCTATCATGAAAGAAAAGGACAAACTTATAGATACAACGTGTGTTAGAAGAAGGCAGTTGCAAACTTGAAATAATAAAAGCCAAAACGATAGGAAGTTTTAGAAGTAAGAGAAAGACACTACAGTACAGATTGAAGAGAGACAAATTTATAGTATCATACACACATTGAATAAGGATGCCCAACAGACGACGACGACGACGACCAGGACTGAATTTTTTAATCATGAAAATCGAGAGTTTTTAACTTCAACTCAATATATCTTCCGTAATACGGAACGTAAGAAAAAAATAAAATTAGTTTTATTACATAATTTGGACACGAGCTTCTAATTGCGCTCATTATTTTTCCGCTAAATTTAGTGCATATATGAGATCTCATCATAGTGGTCTCTTGAAACTCAGACTTTCGCGTAAAGATACACGGTACGTGAGTCTCGCTCCGCAGTGAACTTGGCGCGAGACACTACCGTGTCTCTTGATATTCTATTGATTGAGAAGGTGCATTCCCAAACACATTCATAAAATAAAAATTCATAATTAAAATTTGGTTTTTTCTATTAAAAATGAAGTATTATTCAGTTAAACAAATCAAACATTATTTGCTAGATATACATAAATATATATATATATATAATATATATATATATATATATATATATATATATATATATATATATATATATATATATATATATATATATATATATATAAATATATATATATATAGGAAAGGGGGGGGGGGCATTCCATGTCATTCCGGCAAACGTTTGGACGCGACCCTCTTCAATTTCGCTATTTTTTTTATACGTTGTAGTACGTATTGAAAACAAGTTGCGTGCTATTTTTTAGCCTTTTATTTAAGACCGTTATTGAGTTATCAATTTTTGAAATTTTTAGGTAAAAAATTTTCAATCGATTATAGATTTGTGATAAGTATCGATATCCTAAAAAAGTTGGTTTTCTTGAAAAATTCACCCTGAATTCTGCTCCAAATGACGAAATTTCCAAGCCACTGTTCAGGATATGATCGCAATCATTTCTATTTTTTATCGAATTTTGAAATTTTTTTTTCATCAAATTATCGATAATTTCATTTTTATTTAATTTGAATACTTTCCAAAATTGTTACAAATAATTTTATTGGAAATTTACAAACAGTGTAAAAGTCCATTATAAGAACTGTGATAAAAAGGTGATTATAAGAATATTGAATAAATTAAAATGATCAAAAAATATTACGCATGATTCAACAAGAGGAAACTCATAAGAATGGAAGTATGAAATATGATTTTTCGAATATTATAGAAAAATCTTTTCGGGTCTCACATTTTTCTTTCTCTGGTTACATACATGAGAAATTTTTTGAACATATCCCATAAAAAGTTCTAATAAATTTCATATATTTCTAACGTAATGTAAATGATGATGATGATGATGATGATGATGATGATGATGATGATGATGATGATGATGATGATGATGATGATGATGATGATGATGATGATGATGATGATGATGATGATGATGATGATGATGATGATGATGATGATGATGATGATGATGATGATGATGATGATGATGATGATGATGATGATGATGATGATGATGATGATCATTTGTTCATCATCATCATCATCATCGACTCCAGCAGCACTGAAAACGATGCCTTGAGATTCATTATCCGCTATTTTTTTTTCGGAATGTTCTTACACTTCTCGATTTATTTGTTGTAGATTCATTCTCAATTTGCGTGCAAGGTATGTGACCTTTTTGGTCATTCTTTCGAGGTAGCATCACATTTTCTGACACATTCACATCTGAGACAAACTTGACAATTATATTTTTTCATCTCATCCTTACGTAGTCGTCCGTGTATCTTTTCGCGCAGTTACGTGGACCCTCCACGTGACCGAAGTTCACTTCTCGCTGGTAGAGTAGACATTACCCCAGCAAAAAAGCTGGGGTGCTGATTACCATTCGCCGGTATGGTAGACAGCACCCCAGCTTGAGGATGGTTAAGAATCCCGTGATGGTAAAGCAGAACCCTTCCCTCTGCCTCTTTCCACCCCTCACCTCCATTTTTGAAGTACAGATTGGAACACAAACCCGAGATGGTAAAGCAGATTACGCCAGTCCCCTCCCCTATTACATAATAGCTTGGATCAGAACCGCGATAGTGGCGCCTCACGGCCTAGTTCTGGGACAGAACCCACCTCTGTTATTCACTATATTACCATGTGAGAATCAATATTTGTTATTCCTTTTATGTTCCTTTAATTTATGAGAATTCTGAATTCCGTTTACTTTTTAGAGAAAATTCAATTTACAATAGATTTTTATATAGATGAATTATATTCATTTTTTATGTTGTTTATTGAGTATAAATCAGAAAATATTGATTATCTTAGGAAGTTTCAATTTTTAATGATGTACTTGTAGTAAAAAAAAGGAATGCTATCAAAATCGGAAAACTTTTTTGGGAAAAAAGAAAAAAGGGCGCCAAATTTAGTGACAAAAAAATTGAATTGCAAAAATTATTTTGGAAAAAGTCATTTTGAAAAAATTGCTCTACAATAAGAGTTGATATCAGTCATTATTGCCGAATACACAATATGAGGTAATAGACTCTTTATGTAATCATATTAGTTATTTATATTTATGGCAGAATAAATCCGCGTTATTAAAATAATGTTATTTAAATAGTAATGATAAAAGATTCTTACAATTAGAAAAGATCATGTTGCTCGTTTCACCAACACTTACAGCAGAACCTCGATTATCTGAACTGATTGGGACCGAATCTAGTTCGGACAATCAGAAGTTCAGACAATCGAAATGTGGGTTTTTTGGGACAAGATCAATCAAAAACAACATCTTTTCACATAGAAAAAGAACAGTATATCAGAATTCGACATACTTGTCAACGTTGCGATATGAGATACCGAAAAAATGACGAATGCTTCTTTTATATCTTTTTATCATAAAATCGTCAATTTTCAAACAAACACAACACCTTATATAAAAATAGTACAGTATAATGAAATTTAACATACATATCAACGTTTGAATATAAAATACGAAAAAAAAGTCGAATGCTGTTTTTATATCATTTTTTTTTCAAAATTCTCAATTTTTAATTGACTAACGGCTGCAACGCGTTTTTGAGCGGCTCGGTTTCGCAGCCGTTTAAGAAGAGGAATTGTGTTGGGTAACATTCTTCTTGTCTTTCGAACCATCCGAGACTTGTTTCAAAAGCGGTAAATGCCTACACATGCGAAGGTTTGTTCGGTGCATCCACGCTTTCGTCGTTACTGCTGTCGTTATCGTGATCATCATATTGATTTTTTATTGATGACATAATTTCATCGTCATCTAACATTTGATACCCAGGATCATTGGAATAGTGGTTAACCCAATCCGTAACACCTTCTTCATTGCAGTTCGTGAATCCTGGAATACTGCCGGAAAAGTCAACGAATTCGTCGAGATAGTTTTTCTCCGAGTTAACACTCTCGTCTTCAACTTCCGGCTCTTCAGGAAAGGTCCACAACTCTTTCAAGCATTTCGTAGATTGTCTTCAGTCAAAGAATCTCATGCATCAGCTATCATATAGCAGCAGTGCTTCAGGTTCAGTGCCTTCGAGAACGCAATGACGCTACCTTCAGTGCTATCGTCTAAAAGGAGTCGTCTTAGAAGTTTCTTCCGTTACATTCTTTTCAGTTTTTGAATGACACCCTGGTACATAGGTTGGATTAAAGATGCAACGTTTGGTGGAAGATACATTACTTGGAAGCCCAGATCGAGCGAATTTAAAGCTTCGGCAGATGGATGTGACGGTGCATTATCTAAGAGAAGCAGCACTCCACCAATTTTGTTATGATCCTCTCGTCACTTTTTTACGATTTTCATAAAATCGCTTGTGTCTTATTCGACGAATAATTTCGCGTCCATCCGAGCGCTCGTTTGCGCTTTATAGGTCACAGGTGAGTTTGTAATGTTTTTGAAACACTACGGTTTCCCGATAAGCAGCAATAACAATCTATGAGTCCCAGTGGCATGAGCACACGTCATAGCTGTCACTCTTCTTTTGGACACCATGAAATCCCGTGCGGCAGATTTTGAGTGAGATACAAGCGACTTCTTTGACAGTAATTCCCAGTTAAGACCGGTCTCGTTTGCATTATAGACATCGATGCAAGTAAGCCCTTCTTCTTCCACAAACGACTGAAATGTCTTCTTGAATTGTTTAGTCGCACTTGAGTTCGCTAATATAATGATTCACCTTGAATTTATAGTTCACGTATTCCATGCTGAAACTTGAAATTGTGTAGCCAACTAACGCTGGCCTTGAAGTTTTCTGATCCACCGAGTTTTTATTGAACTCTAGAGATTTCTCACACAAGAGTGGACCAGAAATCGGTTCTTCCAAGTTACGCTTTTGTATGAACCACGTTGAAACAGCATCATCCAGTTTTTGATCTTTCGCATTTTTCATTACTTTTCTTTTCTTCACTCCGTTACTATTATCCATCGTAGACGCATATGTTGTGAGAGCCTCTCGATTTTTTTTTTTATATCGGTGATTGTTGCTTTTCCAACACTCTAAAGAAGTGCTAGAGATGCGTGACTTTCACCTCTATTCAATCTTGACAGGATTTCCAATTTTTCCTACCGTAAGAACATTACATTTCCGCTTGGAAGTTGAAAGACTCGATGTTGAAGCCATGGCACAAATTAATCAACAAATAAAATTACATATAATGAGAAAGGTAAAATTCGGCATCCATGTTTCTATTTGCATGATGTAAGAAATAGGTATATGCATGCATTTTAATTGTGCGCGGAATCTCCGTAAGCGGACTAACAACGTTCGATGAAACAAATCACGCTACATACCTTCCTATGCGCAGCGGCATCGAACAAAAAATTCGCACCGATGATTGGATAATTGAGCGTTCGGATGATTGAAGGTACGGATGATCGAGGTTCTACTGTGTTGAGAATTATAGTGAATAATTATCAGTATTTTATATTTTCGTGTCATTAGCCGGAATTGCTATTATTGACACCGTAATACATCATTCATTTATTCGTTCATTTTCTACTATCAATCATCATCAAACGTTTAATTCCAATTACAAGTTATTCTTAAATGTTATCAAACAGTTTTTCATAATCACTGGAAGGTTGATATGATGATCAAATATATCGAAGTCAGAAAAGTTCATGTGGTGATTGTAAACTAAAAGTTTTTTCGTTCATTAATTCATTCTATCCATTATTTGAATAAATTATTATTGATTTAACGGCAACTGACCGAATTTATCAGTTCAGAAAATTTCAATCATTCTGTTCTGGGTTACTATGACTGTTTATTATTCTTTTTCAGCATTACGGCAAGCAACAAGTTACCAGAGAAATTCTCTCGTTATATCTAGTAACCTCTTCTTTAAAACTATCGACTAGGGTGGCATTCCTTGAATATTTTGTCTCAGTTTTGGGAAAAATTCATTGAAATAATATCTTTTGTGACGAAAAGTTCGGAAGGGAATGAGTGAAATCAGATTCTAGCTTTTCCTCACAAAGGTAGCCGTTATAATGTATAACAAAGTTGCTATCAAAATGAATTATGCATAAATATGAAATCCATCAATTGATCGGGCGTGCCAAGTACGTTCGTATTAATAGCGGGATATTGGGAAAAATTTTTACACACATCGTTAATATGTATTCTGCTATAAACATAGATAATTGAAATAATTACATAGTAAGTCGATAACATTATATTGTGTACTTGGCAGTAATGACTGATATCAATATTTTTCGTAGAGTAATTGTTCCAAAATAACTTTTTTGTCATCAATTTTCTTCACATTAAAATCAGTCCTCGCTTGAACAATCAACATCAAAAGTACTAACATGGAAGAAAAATATATTCCGGTAAAATACTAAATCTCAGAATGTTTGTACTAACTTCGTCTTTGATCCGAACTTCGAATATTCGAATATTTTAAACACACTTCTTACATATATTTTACGAGGTAACATTGTAAAGTTTTTTTTTTTTTTGTTTTTATTCATTGATAATTTTATGAACACGAATACTTGATTGTTTTCAGGCAATAACCGCAGTTTTCACTCTCAAGTGTGACCAAAAATTGGAAAAAATATATTTAAAAAAAATGATCATCAAACAAATGATTAGGCAAGTAGACTTGCCCGGTACTTTTCATCACTATCGTTGATCGCATGAATCATTTCAATAATAATACCATAATATGAATTTGTTAATTTATTTATTTGTTTATTTATTTATAACTTGTTGATGAAAATTTATTCACCCATTTATTTATTTATTTATTTATTCATTAATTTATTTGTTTGTCTATTTATTTGTTTATTTAATTATTTATTCATTTATTTATTCGCTTATCATTCATGTCACGAAAAATCGGTATTAAATTCTCAAGTAATCAATCATTTATTCTTACGAATATAAATTTGAGAAAAAATGAAAAAAAAAAAAATGAAAAATAAAATTAAAAAAATTTTTTTGATGTTTATCAATATTAACTTTCATTTATTTACTTATTTGTTCATTCATTTATGTATTTATTTATTTATTTATTCATTTATTCATACATTTATTTATCGATTCATATATTTATTTATTAATTCGTTTATTCATTTGGAAATGAACAGTGAGAATTATTTTTATATTTTATTCGAATTTTCATTCATAAGGGATTCTCGGAAATGCAAAACTCTAGCAAGGTTCGTTGACATCGGTGACGAATGCAATATACGTACTTTTATATGTAATTTTCCCACAATATATATAAATGTCATTTTTTCACGATATAAACATCCGATTGAAATGAGCCATAGCAACTTATGATCCGCCGAACATTCTTATGCTATGTCCAAAATGTCAGACTTTTTTATCAAGTCACTCCTGAAATCACGTGGCTTCTATGTTATTGCATTTGTTACTGCGACGAAAAACACGTATTTGTTATTTCCGGTCAAACCGGAAGTCATATCGAATTATGACGTCACCATTTATAACCCCCCCGATATCCAAATGCTATATACGAAATTTCAGATCTTTTGGTCCAGCCACTCCTGAGATCACGTGGCTTGTTTATTTTTCGTCACAAATTATATAAAATATACATATTTTTTTCGAAAACGTGTATATTTGTTTTTTACGGCGAACGGAAAGTCGAAACAAAATTTAACATAACAATTTATTGTTAGCTCGATAATAATTAACTCCCTATAAATTTTCGATTTATTTGGTCCAGTAGTTTTCAAGATACTCCCACTATATATATAAAATATTCGTCCATCGGGCATCGAAAAAACACGTTTTTCATGTACGTGACCTTCAAAAACATGAAATTTTTTTTTATATTATACAATGAGGCAATTCATTGAACATTAATATTAAGTTTTTTTATCCGTCATTCCAATTATTATTGTTGAAAAATGCGATTACAAGCGTTATTTTGGCGTTTTCAAATCGTACGAAAGCAATACTTTCTTATCACTAAGTGATGAAAAGTAAAAAAACTCGACATTGTTAATTCGGGAAAAGGATAACCTTATAAAAACTTTTTGATTTTTTTATTTCAGATGATCCAATGATAAAATACAGTGGTTACCGCACCCTACTATTTTTCGAGGCGTCAGCGTAAATCAAACGTCAATGGCTCAATTTTCTTTATTTTTTATTAAAAATTGCACAAAATATACTACACATATCAGAGTACTATGTACTAATTATTTGAATGAATTTACACTCGCTGGATTCTCCAAAAAAAATCGCAAATATTAACTAATTTTTTACCGCATTAACGTACCCCTCCTTAAATACTATTATTCTGTGAGTTTTGCTTTGATTGACCTGAAATTTTCATGCAATATTCTTGTGATATTGTAGACTCGTAATATAACATTGAAAATAATCGATTTTTTCAACTCTAAAACCTCCCCCCCCCCTCTCCCCTCCACCCCTCCCTTGATTTTTTTTTCACGGAAAAAAAATTCCGGATCCATATTCTGGATCCTAGATCCCAGATCCTGGATTCCAGATCCTGGATCCTAGATGAAGTTTGACTTCCAAAAACGAATCAAAATAATAATGGTATTCGTCCTCGATGAATGTTTTTTACTCTCGAACAAAATGATGATAATATGATAAATATTCAACAACTGGGTTCGACGGTATCCAGCCTACAGTTGATCTGGGCTTAATACTTTCTACAATTGAATCTATGATATTAAAAATATTAATAATACTCTTTCAACTTCAACCACTTCTCTCTTACTTATTACCTAATCGCGTGACCGAGAATTTGGCGCTTTATGATGCAAAAATTGACGCCCGCTGAACAAGGCGAATAGCACGTGGCGATAGACACAAAAAAATATATTCAGAATTATTTTACTCACAGAATACGTTTCAAGAGCATATCTCGATTCAGCAACAATATCAGCTTCAATTCAACTTCTTTCACTCTCTTAACAATATTTTGTCTCAATCACTCTGATTATTTTATATATATTTTATCACACAATATCAATGGGCACCCGTCTTATATTTTTAGCAACCAAATTCTAAGTGACTCTTCTTTTCTTTCCTCTCTCGTTTTACTTTTATTATGTTTACGGCATTGTTATTTTCCATGTGTGCCAACATCTTAGTCCGGGGGGTGCTGCCACCTTTGGCTGATTGGCGCACTCATTTTATCGACTACCCGCATCGATCAGCGAACCGCCGCAGTTTACGTATATTCCATTATATTGATGTGAGATTATTGTAATAATTTTTATTCTATTTATATGACAGCCTTTACTAATTATTCATGTTTGATGTGTGGATATTTTGGTTCATGTGTGCTCATGTGATTTCTATATTCAATATATGTATTTCTTTTCCTTGTTTCATGATTATTCTCATCCATGCATCCGTCATTCATACTTTATTCTACATTCTACATTACCGACTATTCACGTCATTATGTCTATCGTCCGTTTCAGCGAGCGTCTTATATCTAATGAAAAATAATAATGACTGGTAAAATCGTCACAAAGTGAACTGATGAGATTCGTTGTTCTTCAGTTTTTATAGACGAATTTTTACTCAGCTTTGAACGTTTCTGTCAGCAGTTTCAAACGTTATTTTCTATTGTTTGAATTTATGTCAACAATTCAATAATTTGTTGGAAGGGACGTAAGGATGACTCTTATTGGTCGAACAGTTCAATAGGTAGGGATACTTCAAAAATTGCTGATTCTAATTGACAATGTTCCTCGGAAAAATCATGGAGTCGAATTAATAAAAGTGTTAGTTAAGTTTCAATTTTCATACGTTATACAATATGAGCATTTTAGTGTGAGAAAGTTATTCGCAGTTCTAATTTCTTTTATTTAATCATGAAGCGATTTTGCGGGAAGTTCTCATGTGACGTTGGTATTTATATTCAGCTAAGAATAGAAAAAACTACTATAACATTAAGTAAATGGAATATTATATTATATAAAGAATATCAATTACAATAAAAATAAATCGATTCATCACTATGATAAGAACATGTTTCGAGATGCGAGAATATTCATTTGAAAAAGGCGCGCTGCAACAAATCGCAGACACGTGACGTCGGAAATATGAAGAAAGGTCATTCAGGACCTAACAACTTAATAGCTTAGAACAGAACCGGTGATGGTATAGCAGAACTCGATCTTCCCTGCCCTCCCCTTCCCTGGTACCTTATCCTGTCACGAAATCCTCTATTGCATGATAACTCGAAACAAAAATTCGTGATGGTAAAGCAAAATCCCCTTCCCTCTGCTCCTCTCCTCCGCTTACCACTCTTATCACGGAGTAGCTCGGAACAGAACCACGAGATGGTGAAGCAGATTGGGCCCTTATTACATAATAGCTTGGAACAGAACGTCCGAACATTGATAGTAGTGCCCTCACGCAGCCGAATTGATCCTGTTTGATATGAAACCCGCCTTAATTCACTTCTGACCAGAAAATGCATTAAGAAAACAAAAATGAAGAGTAGTAGTTGACCTCAGAAAATTGAATGAAAAAACACGTCAAGATGCATATCCTTAGCCAAAAATCGAAGAAATTTTAGATCAATTGGTCTATGCTAGGTATTTTTCAACGTTCGAATCAGCAAGCGAATTTCACCAGATTCCAAAAGAAGAAAGATCAGCGCAAAAAAACAGTTTTTAATACTCCACACGGTCATTTTGAATTTTTCAGAACGCCTTTCGGTTTGAAGAATTCTCCTGCAACCTTTCAACGAATGAAGGATAACGCAATACAAAATTCAATTGGTAGAGTTTGTGTCGATCATCTAGATGATGTTGTAATTCATTATAAAAACATTAGAAAAACACAATAATAATTTACAGACGTTTCTAAACGGAATGAGAGATCTTGGAATGAAACTACAACCAGATGAATGTAGATATTTGAAACCAGAACTGCGATATTTGCGTCATATTATTACTAGATAAGGTGTTAAGCTGAATCCAGAAAAATGTCGAAGTGTAATGGAATTCCATCAACCAAAGAATACGGAAAATATCAAACCGATTCTAAGCCTCACAGGATATGATCGCAAGTTCATTAAGGGTCATTCCACGTCAGTAGTAAAATAAGGGGGATTCTGGATCAAACAGCATCATTTTGGCCACAAGAGGCGCCACTATCGGGGTTCTGTTCCAAGCTATTGTGTAATAGGGGTGGAGAGGGGCCCAATCTGCTTTACCATCACTCGGTAGATCTGGGTTACAGACCGGGTCCCTACTATAGTGCTGTATGTTAATGCTGTGTCCAATCTGTTTCACCATCCATCCGTGCGTCAGGGTTATCGATCAGCTTCGTACTATAATGCTGTATTTCCAAGCAAGACCCAATCTGTTTTTTTTCTCATCAGTCGGTGAGTCAGGGTTATCGATCAGCTTCGTACTATATTGCTGTATATTCAAGTGATGATGTCATCAATGGGAAGGGGAGGGGCAATCAGTGATAACTATCCAGAACATTTATTATCAATGAAGTTTAGGGTTATCATGCTTTTTTGTTTACGGTAAGCATTGTTAGATGATGACATCATCAATCGAAGATAACAGGGTAATATTATTATGCAATTGGTGATGCAAAAACTTTATATAATGTTTGGGGTCTATTGAAGGAGAGTAGAAGCAACTAATGCATTCTTTCGTAATCTCCAATGTATGAATTGTGCATTTATTTTCACCTTTATCATTACAGGATGTAATATGACAAATTTCAACTGAAAGATTGGGAGGTAATATATTATGCGCAATTGGTGATGAAAAATAATTAGTGGTTTCAGGTTACCCTCCGGTTTCATTTGGATCACCGAAATGTTTTTAAATGATATCAGACCATCGCAATTCATTAAGTGTGAAATGTTTTCAATAATACCACTTCTTCGGTCATTTCTCGGCAATCTTATGTTTTTCATGCCATCTCCAATGCGTAGGAGAGTGGGAACAAATAATGCATTTTTTCGTAATCTCCAATGTATAAATTGTGTATTTATTTCCACCTTTATCATCACAGAATGTAATATGATAAATTTCAACTGAAAGATTGGGAGGTAATATATTATGCGCAATTGTTGATGAAAAAAAATCAGTGGTTTCGGATTACCCCCTGGTTTTATTTGGATCACCGAAATGTTTATATCAGATCAATGGCATTTCATATCACACAGTTTTGTTTCATTTCTATCAAATTACAACAAAATTTTTAATTAGGATTCGGGCTAATTAATACGAACTTCTTGATAATCTATTGTTTTTTCTTTAACGCATATATCAGTTATAAGTTCTCTGATGATATTTTGCCAATCATCCTACTCTCTGCGCTTTGATGATAAGGATTGTCCCGGCACACAATTACCACATTGTATTTTGACTATTTCCATGAATATAGCGGTTACAAGTTTTCTGATGATGTTTTGATGGATTTAACCTTCAACTCCCCACTCGTTACATTTCATTTTGTATAAATAGTAAGGGGTGTCAAAGCTGAAATATCATTGCAGTTGCAGATTTATGAATAAGAAACATTGAAGTTTAGTAATCAGGGAAGAAAAATGTATGTATCAGTGATCATTTCTCGAATATAATAATTCAATCGACAATTATATTTTCAAATATAATAATTTAATCAACAATTATATATATTTTTTTAGAATGGATTCGGCAATGGTAATCCCATATATAATACATATTCCATTAGAATGGTTGGGTATGAATATATTTTATGAAGATCTGTTAATCGATATGTACAACAGGACTGAGGAATATGAAGACCAACATGGTTCCTATGAAGGGTTCGTTTTAAACATTAACAATATAGAAGCTACATTGCATATTTCCAATGCTGCAAAAATCTGGTGGTACAAGAGAGTGACGATTGAGGGTGATCCTCGTCCACCCCTTGTTAATTATTATCCACCCTTGGTGCCTGTAGAGTTAGAGCAGCAGTGGCAGTTCATGAATTGGGAATTTTCTGCTGATTCGAGAATTGAAGATCCCAGCCCTGATGAGGAGTAAAAAATAAAAAGTACTTTTAGTGTTCTAAATGTATGAATAATATTATAAAAACTGTTCAAATATATATATTTTTTCATTCCATTAAAATCCCTTTTCTGTCTTTTATCCATTACATACTACATGTTTAATACTTTTAATTAATTGCTAAATTCAAAATTGAAATTGTTTTCGATCGCGAGTACTTATGTTAAATCGATTTTAAAGTAGCATAAATTATGTTGTCTCCCCGAAAAAAAAAAAAAAAAAAAAAAAAATCAAGCGATGTAGCTACAATCATTGAAATGTTTTGTTGCTGTTTGAAAAAATTTTTTTTGTTGACATTTTAATAATTTGAGTAGCAATTATTTTATTTGACATGTCAGTATTTTTCACATATGGCGATTGTGATAAAAACACATATTAATAATTGTAGCTACATGGTTTTTTGATCTTAATAAGTTAACATAATTTACATTACTTTGAAATATTAAAATCAATTTAACAAAAAGTCATGAATAATTTTCCATAATATATGAAAAAAAAAAAAAATCTAGCATG
The DNA here is from genome assembly GCA_918226075.1 of Microctonus brassicae. NCBI lineage: Eukaryota > Metazoa > Arthropoda > Insecta > Hymenoptera > Braconidae > Microctonus > Microctonus brassicae. The sequence continues at coordinate 12,429,989 of OW445482.1, forward strand.
TGAGTGTTTTCTTATATGTAGTCCAATAATCTATAAAAATATTTTTTCTAAGAATTACATTTTTACACAAAAAACTTCAAGAGTTACTCTCAATTATTATAAAAATACATAATTCAATACACCAATCATATCATCAAAAAATTTTCTTTCATTAATTGTGAGAACTGATCTATATAAATTTATTATTTAGTCAAAATTTCCAGCGCTAGACAAAGAATAAAAACAATAATTAAATTTTATTTAATTATATCGTGAATGAAAATTGATAAATGAATATTTCTCATTATGATATTTTAATTGTTCAGTTTGGTGTATATTCTTGAATAAATGTTTATATTTTCCTTATTCGAACTTGATCAACAATTTTGAATTTATGTCTCAGCTTTTTACGCAACATGATTATGCTGTTTATCCATTCATCAATGTACTCGTATGAGAATTGCTCATCATTTTGATAAATATTTCGTGTGATTAATTTGTCATCAACGCTCAACTATGATACTAATTTATCAATAATGCTCTCCATAAATCATAAAGAAGCAACAAAGTGTAGAGTTATTATTGTATTTTTAACTTGTTTACTGAAAGATATATTTTTCTCTTATTTATCGGTAAAAAAGTGATAATGAGCCTTTGAAAATTCAGATAATCATTATATGTATAATGGCAAAAAGAAAAAATATATTTTGTTTCATGAAGTAAAGAATTATTTTAATATCATATTCAAGATGAGAATGGTAAAATTATACGCATTTAAAATATACGAATCATTTCATTCATCATATCCAATAAATGCAATCCTATCGTTTCGATTATCGATAGAAGGTTTAAGAGAACAAATCATTCATTCCTAGTAATCATTATTTAGATGAAAGCATTATTAATTGAAGGTGTGGTAATATTATGCGCAATTAGTGGTCAACATTTTTTGAATGACTGCATTCCTCCTGGAGTGGGGGGTAATATTATACGCAATTGGTGGTAAATATTTTCGAATGCTCACATTCCTCCTGTATAATGTGCTATCGTTTGAAAATATTATTTATCTATGTAGGGATTTGGATTGTCGCAGCGGCTATAAGCTATTTGATGATGTTTTGAATGAATAGAGTAGTGATGATAAGTCATGCATTCCTAGTAATATTTTCGTTTTTTGACCTTGTTGTCATCGACAATGGACTCGTAATTATTTTTCATGCATCATATGTAACGTGACACCACCAGGGTGTTGATAAGGTGCACTAGTCTTAGCCGTCGAATGCAGTTTGGGCTCAGTTGAAGAACAGCGAGTGATCAGTGAAGACAGTGAAAAACAGTGAATATAGAAGACAAAAAAAAAAAAAAAAAAAAAAAAAAAAAAAAATGAGTAAGGAAAATAATAGTCACAGCAAGGGGCATTATGTAAGTATTTTTTCTTCGGTTAGTGTGCTAATATTTCCGTAAAAATTGAAAATATTCACATGCTGGATATTTCTTTATTTACAATGAAAATTATTTATAACTTATGTTAAATCGATTTGATTATTTTGAAAGTAATATTAATTATTGAAATATTTTATTATAGTCTAAAAACTTTTTGTTGATATTTTATAATTTGATCAACAATATCTGATATGTGAGTATTATTATTTAATCATTTCATTATAGATGGATACAACGCACCAACTCATAGACATTAGTAATGATGATATTTCAACTGAAAAAAGTCTTTCATCTATTGCTACATGTTCATCGAAAACCTCACCACACAAAAAAATGAGACAGTCTTGTTTAATGCCTGAAGTATCAAAAAGTGAGGCATTAATGGAAAACAAGAATATCAATAAAAAGGTGAGTAAATATCTCATTCTTTCAAAGTGGCATAAGTTATTGGAATATTTTTTTTTTTAATAATCATAAAAAAACTTTTTTTGTTGATATTCAATAATTTGGTTAACAATTATCTGAGATGTGAGTATTTTTTTTTCTCACATGTAGTCATCGTCTGGTGTTAGTGTAATAACATATTTTCTTAAACTGAAAATACTCACATGTTCGATTTTTTTTTTTTTTTTTTTTTTTTTTGATGGTCTTTTACTACTTTGAATTTTGATTATAAATGTCAATGAAATTATTGAATATCAACAAATAATTTCACAATATATGAAAAATAACAGAATGAATTATCATTGAATTCATTTTTTTATTTATTATTGTATAATCGTTAAATTTAATCATTACAGACAATCACATTGAACGAAAGGTTTACAAAGATGAATAAGGAACATGGAAATAATGGCATAGAACTTATAGATATTAGTAATGATGATGATGATGATTACATAGAGATTATGTACATTAGTAGTGATGATGATGATGATGATGATGATTCAGGAAAAATCAAAGGTAATGCACCTAAAATCTAATTCATAACACAGTATATATTCTTAATATTTATTTGTTTCATTTCAGACACTCGACGATTTTCCCAAACGAAAATTTCTATGGTTGAAAAATCAAGAAAAAGGTTACATGAAGAAAAAAGAGAAAAAAAGAAATTGAAGGCAAACCAACATCTTCATAATCTAATAAATTGACTCATATGTGTTATCAATAGTATATATATATATATATATATATATATATATGTCCAACGCATACTTCGGGACACCTATATTTTATTGCATACGTACGTTCTGATATGTCTCATATAGTTAAATCAATTAAACTTTTTGTTTATATTCCCATATGTCAAGATATATATCCTTGTAAACGATGTAGTGTATAATTTTGGGACGCTGGAGCTGAAAGCATCTTACAAGGTCTGTCCCCGTTTCATGCGCAGAGGCTCTAAAGTGTTTGACTCAATACGGTCCCTGAACGATACGTTCGATAAATGTTCATCGTATGTGGAAGGCAGCATTTTTTCAGCGCTAATATTTCGTGTCATCAGTAATAATTTCATGTCAATTATATCTTGTGGGAATACTTGGAGAACATATTTTTTTTAGCATACTGTTAATATATTAGGGCATAAATAATAACATGAAATCAAATTATTTTAAATAGAGACACATTTTTATCGAAGTGTTTCCTGTTTTATGGTTTCTCAACATATGATAAATACTCATGAACTGTGGGATTCAAAGTATTAAACAGGGTCGGTCCTCGTTCTATGCATTGAATCTATGATTTAGTCAAAATGATGATACACATGGTTCGCGGGTTTTTAATTAGGAAAATTATTAAAATCATAAAATTTATTCTTTGAATAATATGAGAAAAAATAACAAAGAATATACAGAATGATAAAAGACATGTTTATTAATTATTTACGGGTTCAAATCTTTTTAATTGGGAAAGTAAAACAAAGTACATACATCAAAATATAAAAAACAAAATTTTGTAAGGTTTTTTTCAAACAAAGTCCTTTTTAAACTCAATTTGTTAATCATGTTTGAAAAATAAATACATCAATAAGACTTTCTCATGATTTTCGGTTGTTCACTCGTTTTCTTGATTCAGCTTTTCTCTGATTATCAAGCCAAGTCTTAAGTTGCTGCGGCTTTCTGAACTGCAGGCCCAACTATCAGCTTGACAAATTGTTACTTTACTGGATCGTGTTATATAAATCTCTTCATATCCAAATTTCACCAAAGAATACATTTTGATTCAATCGAATTATTTCACAGACTATTCAAAATAAAACAACAAAATATTTCTTGATTTCACTTCTGAAGATTGTTATTGTTATAATTTATATATACTCATTGCTACTGTTTTAGCAATTTTTTTTCCAATTTTTATTCGCATCCGCTGAATATCTGAAAACAATTAGCGGAAAAATATTGAAAATAAGTATATTTTATGACTCAAAGAAATGAAAGAAGATATTTGAAAAAAAAATAAATAAATAAAAAAAAGTATGGAAAGCAAATATTATTTAGTACTTACAAAATTCAATTGCTTCACACAACACAATGAAATTTATTCACAAAAAAAAATACATTTGAGCAAATGTATTTTTTTAACTCGCACTTTCCCAATTAAATCGGAATAATAATTCTCTTCGATAATTATATACGTGTTTCACGCTCTGCGTTCAACTACATTATGAAGAACGAGCGCAACCGTTGTTCTCTAGATGGCATACTAATTACCGTCAAACGCATCGCTTTGTTGTTTCCTCGAATGGATAAAGAAAAGAGTATTAGCACAGAAAGAGAGCGATAAAGATGCGAACGCAGTAGTGTTGTCCACTGGACGCACGAGCGCTAAGAACTGCCGAATACACTGCTTTGTTTTGTTTTTATATAGTGATTGGTACAAACGATTGTCGAAAAAGAAAGAAATACGTACATGTAATTTTATTGCAATCAGACTTAGAATGTTGGGGAATGTCAATTTTTTTTAGTTTATAAAATATCTTATCAAGAAAAATAATTCTTTGCATGAGATAAAAACATTGCGAAATAATGAAAAATGTATCATGAATGAATTTACGTGTTGAATTCGTTTCAATTCGAAATATTTCATTTTTTCAATAACGTATATAAATATGCATAAAATTGTCAAGTTTTTTCATTGAAGTGGCGGTTCTTATAAGCGTAAAAATAAGAGTTATTGTTCACGGAAATATTTGAATTTGAATATCATACAACTATATGATATATCTGCAATATACAGTATACTTTGGAGGCTTTTCGTGGCCTTGGAATCTATTCCTGTATATAAATCGCTGCTCAAATCGATGATTAAAATTCAATTTATGGTTAATAATTGAATCAATTGTAATATCGCTTCTTAAAGGAAACTCAATGACTACTACCTTGATCAGTGATTTTCTTCTGTTCATATAACATAATGATATAAACTTATTCAATGATCCCAATAAGTTGATGGAATATGTTTGAAATGGAATTTTTACAAAATCATACTTCAGATATGTGATGATCGTATATAAAAAGGATTACCTACGATGGCATTCTTGAAAAAAAATAAAAAAAAAAAAAATTGTTCTATTTTTCAGAAATTTCCTATGTAGCGCATATTTGTAAGACATTGTCATGTAGTTGTACAATATCAACCATGTCAATGTTCCAAATAAATTCATACAATATCTTTAAAATAAAATTTTTTTTCAAATTATGCTTCAGATATATGTCAAGATAGTATATAAGAAGCAGTGCTTACAAGAACGTTCATAAAAAAAAAAAGTGCTTTTAAAGGCATTCATTCAAAAAAATTTTTTGCGTGCTATTGAATAAAAATGTTATGTTTTCTCATTGAAATAACTGCTCTGATGAAATTTATGATTAGAGTTTGTAATTATAGAAATATCAAAATTTTATTGTCATATAACTGTACGATATATCTGCAATATACAGCATACTTTGGAGACTTTTCGTGACCTTGGAATCTATTCCTGCATATTAATCGCTGTTCAAATTTGATGATTGAAATTCAATTCATGGTTAATAATTGACGATCGTATATAAAAAGCAGTACATTCAAGGGCATTCTTGAAAAAAAAAATTGTTCTATTTTTCAAGAATTTAATATGCAGCGCATATTTCCGAGACATCTTTCAATATGACATACAAAAAAATTGACCTAAAACGATACATTCGACAAAAAATATGAAAAAGACCCCAAACTATGCTTCCAGCATGTAGATACTTCTAGGTCCGTCCCCGAAAGATGCAAATGTCCCGAAAGTATACACTAGATCGAAATTTCGACTCCAAAAGATGCATTGGACATATATATATATATATATATATATATATATATATATATATATATCTTATATATAAAAATCTCCTGTCACAGTGTTTGAAACAAATGGACTCCGGAACTACTCAACCGATTTTGATGAAACTTGGCTTATTATGTGTAATTTGGTCCAACTTAAACTATAGGATAGTTTTTATTTCGATTTTCAACAACAATATTTATTAAATATCAAATAAATGTTTGTTATAGGACAATGACTTGCAATTTTTTGTAAGTTCAATAACTTTCTAAGAGATGGCGGTGTGAATTAAGTAATCAGCATAACACTTGGTTATCTGGGTTGGGTAATCCTCCAATAGATGGCGTTGCGTTTTGATTTATTTATGCTGCAATTAATTAGACATCATAAGTGTTTATGTTTACAAACATAACCAAATCATTTAAATTTTTCATTCATTGTCATTTTCAAAATTGCGGTGTATGTTGTGTTTGTTTGCGAATTATTCATATATTTGGCGTCGTATGCAACAGAAGTAGCACTTACAAGTGCATCAGCTGGTTGCACGTTGCGCGCGCCGAAAATTACAATCTCGAATTCGAGCACTAGAGAGGGCATCACTTATTGGGCGCCTCTATAATAACAATTATAACACAACGATAAACTTTTCGGCGGTATTGTTCTACTACTCTCGGGTGACTTTCGACAGACATTACCAGTCATTTCTCGCTCTACTTTTGCCGATGAGATTAATGCATGTTTAAAACAATCGTTTTTATGGCGCAATGTCGAAACACTTCGATTGACCATAAACATGCGAGTACAATTGCAGAATTATCCGTCGGCGCAAGTATTTTTTAAGCAATTGCTGGATATTGGGAACGGTGTGATGGAATAATATCAGGATACACAATACATCAAATTGCCCGATAAATTCTGCACTGTTGTGGACTCAAAAAAAGAACTTATTGAGAATGTGTTTCCGGATATATCAAATAATTACGTACGTCATAATTGGCTCAGTAATCATGCTATTTTGGCAACGAAAAATGTCGATGTGAACGAAATTAACTTTCAGATACAACAGTTGTTGCCAGGTGATTTGATGTCTTTTAAATCAGTAGACACTATTGCAGATGAAAATGAAGCCGTGAATTTTCCAACTGAGTTTTTGAATTCATTAGATATATTAGGAATGCCACCGCACAATCTTCGATTGAAGATTGGTTCACCGATTATTCTTCTACGTAATTTGAATCCACCAAAATTATGTAACGGTACACGTTTGGTCATCAGAAGAAGAACAGGAAACATTCTTGAGGCAATTATTTTGACGGGAAAGTTTAAAGGAGAGATCATTTTGTTGCCACGTATTCCTATCATACCGTCAGATTATCCAGTAGCATTCAAAAGATTGCAATTTCAGATTCGTTTGGCTTTTGCAATGACCATAAATAAGTCGCAAGGCCAAACAATGTCCATTTGTGGATTGGATTTGGAAAATACGTGTTTCTCTCATGGGCAACTATATGTCGCCTGCTCACGTGTGGGGGGGCAACCTTCAAACTTATTTGTATTAGCAAAAGACAGGCTAACAAAAAATACTGTACATAAATTAGCACTTGGATAAATTTGAACTAGAAATTGTAATGATTCATTTGTTTTTTAAAAATATCCATTTTTATATATTTTCAGGAAGTAGTTTGTAATAAAATATAAATTAAAAATTTAAGTTCGTTTGTCATTAACTTCAACTCTGTGAAATTTTTTGCCAATTACTTTTTAATTATTAAATTGATTGAAACGTTTTCATTTTCATAATTGAATATTAATCTGACTACATTAGGAATTTTAGTGCAACATTGATCCGGCGCAATGTAACAGAGTCACAGCAACGCGTGACCGGGTCTGCTAGTATATATATATATATCTTATATATAAAAATCTCCTGTCACAGTGTTTGAAACAAATGGACTCCGGCACTACTCAACCGATTTTGATGAAACTTGGCTTATTATGTGTAATTTGGTCCAACTTAAACTATAGGATAGTTTTTATTTCGATTTTCAACAACAATATTTATTAAATATCAAATAAATGTTTGTTATAGGACAATGACTTGCAATTTTTTGTAAGTTCAATAACTTTCTAAGAGATGGCGGTGTGAATTAAGTAATCAGCATAACACTTGGTTATCTGGGTTGGGTAATCCTCCAATAGATGGCGTTGCGTTTTGATTTATTTATGCTGCAATTAATTAGACATCATAAGTGTGTATGTTTACAAACATAACCAAATCATTTAAATTTTTCATTCATTGTCATTTTCAAAATTGCGGTGAATGTTGTGTTTGTTTGCGAATTATTCATATATTTGGCGTCGTATGCAACAGAAGTAGCACTTACAAGTGCATCAGCTGGTTGCACGTTGCGCGCGCCAAAAATTACAATTTCGAGCTCGAGTACTAATGAGGGCATCATTTATTGGGCGCCTCTATAATAACAATTATAACACAACGATAAACTTTTCGGCGGTATTGTTCTACTACTCTCGGGTGACTTTCGACAGACTTTACCAGTCATTTCTCGCTCTACTTTTGCCGATGGGATTAATGCATGTTTAAAACAATCATCTTTATGGCGCAATGTCGAAACACTTCGATTGACCATAAACATGCGAGTACAATTACAGAATGATCCGTCGGCGCAAGTATTTTTTAAGCAATTGCTGGATATTGGGAACGGTGTAATGGAATAACATCAGGATACACAATACATCGAATTGCCCGATAAATTCTGCACTGTTGTGGACTCAAAAAAAGAACTTATTGAGAATGTGTTTCCGGATATATTAAATAATTACGTACGTCATAATTGGCTCAGTAATCATGCTATTTTGGCAACGAAAAATGTCGATGTCAACGAAATTAACTTTCAGATACAACAGTTGTTGCTAGGTAATTTGATGTTTTAAATCAGTAGACACTATTGCAGATGAAAATGAAGCCGCGAATTTTCCAACTGAGTTTTTGAATTCGTTAGATATATTAGGAATGCCACCGCACAATCTTCGATTGAAGATTGGTTCACCGATTATTCTTCTACGTAATTTGAATCCACCAAAATTATGTAACGGTACACGTTTGGTCATCAGAAGAAGAACAGGAAACATTCTTGAGGCAATTATTTTGACGGGAAAGTTTAAAGGAGGGATCATTTTGTTGCCACGTATTCCTATCATACCGTCAGATTATCCAGTAGCATTCAAAAGATTGCAATTTCCGATTCGTTTGGCTTTTACAATGACCATAAATAAGTCGCAAGGCCAAACAATGTCCATTTGTGGATTGGATTTGGAAAATACGTGTTTCTCTCATGGGCAACTATATGTCGCCTGCTCACGTGTGGGGGGGCAACCTTCAAATTTATTTGTATTAGCAAAAGACAGACTAACAAAAAATATTGTACATGAATTAGCACTTGGATAAATTTGAACTAGAAATTGTAATGATCCATTTGTTTTTTAAAAATATCCATTTTTATATATTTTCAGGAAGTAGTTTGTAATAAAATATAAATTAAAAATTTAAGTTCGTTTCTCATTAACTTCAACTCTGTGAAATTTTTTACCAATTACTTTTTAATTATTAAATCGATTGAAACGTTTTCATTTTCATAATTGAATATTAATCTGACTACATTAGGAATTTTAGTGCAACATTGATCCGGCGCAATGTAATAGAGTCACAGCAACGCGTGACCGGGTCTGCTAGTATATATATATATATATATATATATATATATATATATATACACACTATATATATACAATTATATATATATATATATATATATATATATATATATATTGTAACGATATTCTCTCTTTCATGCCCTGTGGCACGTTGTTCGAAAACTTGAGTCAATCAATGTTATGGTAATAATGCTTTGATTTTAGAAATTGAATGATTTTTAATAATAAAATTATCGATTCGTGAATTGTTAAAAATGGTCAATTTGGATAAAGTACACTATAAACAGGAGAGAAAAAAAATCACTCATATCAAATAGTTTTTGATGTTAGTTGTGTGTATGGTGGTTTTCGATTTAAAATAAAAAACATTCGCATACGTGAAAAAAAAAATGAAACTAAAACAATATCGTTATCTAGTTGAGAGGCTGATCATTTGTTGGATTATTCTATAATACGTAATTGCCAGATCCTGTTTATAAAATTCCTATTATGTATTGTACATATATAATAGTAGTGTCTCTATATTGTTGCACACGTGAAGCCTGACGCCAATGCAAAAGAAAAAGCGATACTGACACTAAAATATAGGCAGGCGTATACTGCAAATGAATAAATAAATGAATAAATAATTAAATAAATAAATAAATAAATAAAACAAAAAACAAATAAGACGAAAAAAACAAGAACAAATATTCCATTAATATACAATGTTATATTAAGAATTCAAATAATATTTCATTTTTCTATCATTTACGAATAAACAATATAAATAAAAATGAGATAATTAAGATGGCTGAGAGTTTTAGCGTGTGTATTCAAAAAATAAATGTACGATTATAATGTCACGAATGATAATATTTCCGCATCTAATTATTTTTTATTTAATTGTACATTTATATTATTTTATGCTGCGAATTTATTCCTCGTCATTATTGGCATATTTTCAAAAGAAAAAAAAAATAATAATAATAATGATAATGATAATATGGCAAGTATACGGTTTCCGTGGCGCCGCCAAATGACGATGCATTTTTGTAGAACTCGACGAAATAAGACGTTTTTTAAGAATAAAAAATTTCGATATCTCGCTTGGTTTTCAAGATATCGGAGCTTCAAAATTGTTTTTTTTCATTTTTATTTCTACGTTATGTTTGATATTTTTCGACGAAATGAGACTTTGTCAGGTCTTATTTTGTCGAGGAAGGTATGGATGTAAACAAATGATCTATATGTACGCCTCAGAACAAATTTTACTGTCACAATCGCACTAGGAAATGAAAATCAAACTATAAATGTAAGAAGACACAAGATTCCTGGAATTAAAAATTTTGTGTTTACATACTATTTGTTTACATTTAGGAATCTTATACCCCAAGTGGGGGAAATCTTATACCCCACTTGAATACAGGAAGAATATGAACAGAAAATTCACTACGTACACGATTTGTTTACATTTAAATTCATATTTGATATTTTCGATCATTGTAGTGTTGTCTTCAGTAACAAGTGGTCTATCTATATTTTGTTTGGAGTTAAACTTTTTGCAAGGCACAAAATGTCAGGTAAACATCCATCATTACATAAAGATTTGGATAATTTTAATGTCTATGTATCTTTTAACAAGTTGATTGGTAGTGAAGATCAAACTATTTCTTTTTTGGAAGAAATAGGCTTGATACCTTCACGCAATTCAACTCCACCACTATGTTGTGAACTCCCAATGTCCGTTGAGATTTGTGCTGACAAAAAACTCAAATGGGTATGGAGATGTGCTACAAAAGGTTCAAAGAAAAAAGGATCCAAATCTTGTCGTAAAATTATTAATCCGAGTCAGAACACTTTTTTTGATGGAAATTTATGTCGTATTTCGTTCAGAGAAACCCTTGCAATCGTCATTTCTTTTGTCATTGGAATGAAATTTAGTGATGTGTACAGTAATCTACAAGCTTGGCGTCATCATGACGATGGCTCTGAGCTAAGTTATAATACTGTATGTGATTATTTTAGTTATTGTCGTGAAATAGCTGAAGTAATCGCATCACACACTGATATTGTTCTTGGTGGCGACGGTAAAACGGTCCAGATTGATGAAACGTTTTTAACAAAACGTAAATATAATCGGGGTCGTATTACCGAACTAATGACTGTAACTGTTATAGGTTTGTATTGCAAGGAAGACAAAACAGGTCTTTTTTTCCGAGTCAATTCAAAATCCAAAAGTGAATTGTGGCCATATATCAAGAAGTATATTGACATCAACACTTCCAGACTATGTACTGACAGTGCAAAGCAGTATCACGGAATTAAACAATTGTTCTCTTCCAATACTGTTCATTTGCAAACCAACCATAGTAAGGGAGAATTTGTCAACAAACTTGATAAGGCCAATACCATCAATGATTTGGAGAACCAGAACAAATTGCTGAAAAAGAGCATTGTATGTCGTAGAACATCTAAACTTCTTCACCAATACCCATGTAAATGGCTCTGTTTTGGTACAGACAAAATGTATTGAATAAGTTTAACGACAAAGGTTCGCAAATCATGCAATTCCTTTTGGATATTAAGCAAGTTTATCCGGGTTATTTGAATGGTGAATTGCAGGAAGGATTAACTTTGAAACAAATAGATTCACCTATATTATCAGCAGAAGATGCACTTTTGCTTCCCCCAGCAAAGAGGCCTCGACTTGATGATAATATAGATGAAGAAATAGATGAATTTGATATTGAAGCAGCGATTCAAAATGACGACTCAAGTTCAGAATCAAATTCAAATGATTTATTCTGAAACAAAAATTATTTAACACATGTTGAAAAAAAAAAAAAAAAAAAAAGAATTGAGTTATTATTGGGTTCGGTGAAAATTAAATTATTTCTACTCAAAACAATAACTAACTAATCCTCTTTCTTCGTGTGTGCGGAACGCAAGTGATGATACCTCCTCGTGGTGCGATCTGGGCATTCATAAATTTTTTCATGAAATGTTTTATCATTTCATAAATTAACTTATCATTGGCGAAATCATCAAAATTAATTTTAATCTGTTTCTGAAAAATACTATCTCTTCAAATTTATTCAAGCCCCCCCCCCCCCCCCCCGGGGGGCTTCGCCCCTGGACCCCACTCTATATTTACACACATACACATACACACTCACACACATGCATACATACATACATACGTACAGATTGTTTGTTTACATCGAAATAAGACTTAACAAAGTGTTATTTCGTCGAAAAATATCGAACATAACGTAGAAATAAAAATAAAAAAAACAAATTTTGAAGCTTCGATATCTCGAAAACTAAGCGAGATATCGAAATTTTTTATTCTTCAAAAACGTCTTATCTCATCGAGTTCTACAAGAATCAATTGTCATTTGGCGGCGCCACGGAAACCGTATAATCCCCGATAATATTAATAATGAATAAATAAATAATTGCCTTGCCCCTTCATCTCAATCAACAATTCAAAATTATTGCAAATATGTATATGGGTCAAATAATACAACGATAAAACGATGACAATTTATCAATTGTTCATTTAAAAATATAAATGTGTATATCATTTTATATTTTAGCAATTTGTTTTATTTTTTTATTTTAATCTTGCTCTATTAATTTAGAACCGATATTTACACAGGGTAATTCAATTGTGTATGTGAATAATTTTATGAAAAATCATTTGTTCTTTCATGTTTTAACGTTGCATAACATTATTATGAAAAATTTGATTGGGCTTTTAGGATGGAAAAAATTTCTCTCTTTTTTTTTTTTTTTTTTTTTTTTCTTTTTTTTTTCGTGTAAATGTGAAATTATTGAATTAATAAAAAAATTTAATGCGTTCAATATAAATATGGCAAATTTTAATTCACGTGATATCGAAATTTTTAGAGAGGAATAAAACACAATTTGTGAATTTTGTATATGACAAACACATTAAACGGAATAAAAAAAAATGAAATAAAATATATATAAAAAAGAATTACATTAAAATTGATGATTATTAATTATATCTGTAATGCAAAAAGTATGGAATATTTAATAATAAGAGCACAAACATGAATGAATTTCCATATATTGATGTCAGATAAAATAGTAAAAATAATGTAATAAATTCCAATTGAATTTTATCATCCCCTCTGCTAACTCACTCTCTCCCTCCAATTTTTTCAATTGAACAATATCCATCCAAGTATTAATAACAAACGAAACATTAATTCAATCCAACACCATGGGGCTATCGAAAACTCCACGATAATGTTGATGATGTGGAAATGTTATATAATAAGATATTGCTATAATTTATATTGGTATAGAGGAGAGAATAAAAAAACTTTTCACCAATTTACATGTCTACTTTATTTATCCAACTATTATGTGAATTATCAAGTCCCAACCATTTAACACAATATTTATTTCCACGTTTACGTATAACCTTTTCCACAAGATAGGTATCTGGATATTTTACTTTGCTGAGCTCTTCTTCATAGAAACATCCACTGATTCGTTGATCCTGGTAATCAATGAGTTTATATGTTGGTGGAGTGGTATTCAGCACTTCGGCGATGGTAAATATTTCAGTTGTCCAGTTTGGTGTATACCCCCTCTCGAATAAATGTTTATATTTGCTTATTCGAACTTTATCACTGATTTTGAATTTATGTCCCCGCTTTTCCACAACATGATGATGCTTGTATACAGTTCGAAGAAGAATTTTTTCATTCATCGTTGTAACTTCACGAGGTTTCATTTTGATCGTTCGATGCATGGTATCATTGTATTCAGCAACTAAATCAGATATTATGTCAATCCACTTGTATGTTCCACGAAGACTGAATTGTTTCCACATTTTATTTTCCAGGGTACGATTCAAACGTTCACATATTGAAGCTTTTAAATTGCTAAATGTCGGATACAATTCAATATTGTATTGTTTCATAAGTAATTTGAAATCTTTGTTGTAAAATTCTTTGCCTCGATCAACATGTAATTTTTCCGGTGTCCGTCCAGTATTGAAGATGGATTTCATTGCATTTGTAACATCTTTTCCATTTTTAGTCTTTAAAGGTATGGCCCAAGCAAACTTTGAGAATATATCAATCACTGTTAGCAGGTGCTTGTAGCCATTATTTTTCGCTGCATAGGCTGTCATATCAACGAGATCTGCTTGCCAAGTCTCATCCAATCCTCTCATATCAACATGACGTCGGACGTAATGTACACGAGCAGGTTTATGCAGCTCTTCCACCAATGCCACCTTTCTGTTCACTATCGTGTCCAAGTTTTTGTCAACCATTGTGCTCCTGCTTGTTCAACTGTTGGGTGTGAAATGATGCTTGAAGACGACTGTTTTTCCATAATATTGCTATGAATTTTTGAACACCAATATTATTGTGTATATCTGTAATATTCATTTTTTTTTCGAAAGTCTTCCTCTTTTCCGTGATATCGTTGAAAATCATCTCTTTGAACATCAATATCATGACGTATAGATGCAATATTTTTTTTCTGAACATCAAAATTATTGCGCATAGTTGATACATTCTTTATTTGAACATCAACATCATTCCGTATAGATGATATAGTCTGTTGAATTTGTTCAAGTTCATGATTGATATTATTCATCATAGTTCCATATGGCACTGCATCATTGGCATCTTCAGGACTAGCCACATTACATAATCTTTTATTCTCCATGTCATACTGGCCATCAGTGGTGACATTGAATCCATATCCAGGAGGACCTCGATTAATATCTTTGTTAACACCTTTTGTTAATTTTCGTCCAAATATATCTACACTCATTTTCCTTCTCTGCCCCCCCCCCCCCCCCGCCCCCCAAGGTTGTTACAGTTCAATAGTTGATGGATAAATGAATTGAAAAAACTATGTAGCAATGATTAATAAATAATTTCAGCCTCTCGTAATTCCTCAATGATGGATATTATCTCATTTGTATGACTGGAATTGCCTGCTGCCTGAGATGCTAAGAGTAGACGAAGGCGATCAACAAGTTCATTTGGATCATCCCAATATACATAATCTATTGCTTCATTACTCTTCTTACTAATTTTATAGTAGGGTAATGCTTTCCCTACTCTTCTTCTCATTTTCTTTTGTGGTGATGAAATGGACTTTGCGATGTAATTTTGATATTTCAAACCTCTATCTGATATAAGACTCGCATCAAGATTATAACGTTTGTACAGAGTGTTGGTTGAATTAATGATTTTGATATAATTTTGCTTATCAATATCACTTATGAGTGATTCATTTGGTGTTTTGGTGAATAACAATTCAATTAATCCAGGTGTTTCTGGATATTGTTCATTAGCAACATAAATCATGTTATCTTTGAACTCAATAGATGAATCGCCCATCATGAAACGATTATCTTTCAATTTACGAACGCCAAATCTCGTATCCAATCCTTTATTGTTGCTAAACAACTTCTTCAAATATGATGTTGATTTATTTTCATGTTGTTTCAATGGCGAACTTTCAAATGGAATATCATCACTCTCAAATTGATTGATTGTTTTATTCAATTCACTATTATTGAATGTGTGATCAACTTCATCATAGTCATTCGCACTTATAGCAGTTGCATATGTTTGATCCATCTCTTCTTTCGGAATCATATCTGTTGGTCCATCTTTAATTTCACGTTTCATCTGATTAGATGTAGTTACCAATTTTTCCAAAGGTGTCACTACTGGTTTGAAAACTTCTTTCATTGCTTGCTTTGTTTCGTCTCTACCCAACTTAATCATTTTGTGCTTTTGTCGAATAATATCACTTGTTTTCACTATTTGATTCAATATATCTTCTTCTCTTTTCTTATGATTTCTATTCGCCATGTTGATGTATTCAAGTTCAAATCAGAACTGTGGGTAGGATTGCCCATCCAATTCAATTTATACTTATGAAACAATCAAATCCCTTTCTATATCTTCCCGAATTGATATCACTGTCTTTGTCAATTACTATGAAGCCATATTTATCTTTCCAACATGTTGAACATAAATCTCGGAATTGCATATATGTCATGTCTGTGTTGATATGATCGTCATAGATATGCTTAAGATTCATTTCATCTTGTCGAAACAGCACAATCAAATTGGCATTGTCTCGCACTAGATGTTTGGGAATACGAGTATACGTTTGACAAAGATAGAACGAGTCAACATCTCTATGTCGCCCCATACAAAAAAAAGCTCTAATATTATCTTGCTCCTCGGAAGCTACATCATCGAAAATCATTATGGAATTTGGTTGGGCATCTTCAGGTTTTACAACTTCTTCATGCTCATTGAATGGAAAATACCCAATGTCCTTCACTTGTTTCAATATATTCTCCAGATACTTGTACTTTGGTTGATTGAGTGATTTTGAATATATGTAAATATTTTCAAATCTCAAACCATTTGGTTGTGTAATAAGTGATAAAAGTGCATTAGTCTTGCCACAGTTCGATGGACCACAAAAAATTGCACGTATACTATGAGGCAACAATTCCCCATGACGTTTTATCATATTTTGTTTCGGTATTTGATTATCAAAGTTCATGATAGGTAATGTTGTGGTCTGTTTGTTGAATTTAAACTTTGTCTGTTGTTTCTTGCGCATCATCATCATTATGACTAAATATTTAACATGAAAGATGTCTGCTTATATAGGTTGGAAATATAATGATTTTACTTCATTTGTCCTGTGACTATCATTGAGGATACATGTCTTCACTGCGGAGGCGCAATATTCGCGGTAAAGGTCTCGTGAACAGTATTATCAATAAGCTTCCTTTTGAAGTTCATATTCCTGGCTATCAATATTGTGGTCCTGGCACCAAATTATCAAAGAGATTGGCACGCGGTGATCCAGGAATCAATCCCCTCGACGCTGCATGCAAGGATCACGATATTGCATACGCAAAGTATCGTGATGATATTTCTGAGAGAAATAGAGCTGATATAATGCTAGCTGAAAGAGCTTTAGAACGTGTTCACGATAAAAACGTTAGTGTTGGTGAAAAGGCTGCGGCTTGGGGTGTGAATAATATCATGAAATTGAAATCAAAACTCGGTGTGGGTATGGAAAGGAAGATGCGAAAGATGAGAAAAGCTAAGGAGAGAAAGAGGATTAAGAAGATACCAATGACATCATTCAAGCAAATTGTGAAAGAGGCACGGAATTCAATGTATAATTCAGGTGGGGAAATGGTCAAGTCAGCGTTGAATGGTGCACGTGCTGCTGTGAAAAAAGCCGGTGGAAAGAGCAAAGTGGGCTCACCACCACGAATTTTACCTGTATTATTGAAAACCGGAGGTGTTTTACCATTTCTCATACCAATTTTTGCTGGTTTAAGTGCTGCTGGTGCTCTAGCTCGTGGTGCTGCTGGTATAGCTAAAGCTGTGAATGATGCAAGTGCAGCAAAACAACAACTTGAGGAAAATAAACGTCACAATATGAAAATGGAGGAGTTGGCATTGGGAAAGGGATTGTATTTGACACCGTATAAGAGTGGAATGGGTCTGCATTTGAATCCAGCATCAAAAAACATGTAAACCTACCACATCGAGCGTTAACTGATGCTGATCTTATCAAATATGCGAAACTTATGCGTATCCCACATTTTCGTGGGGTATTCATGCGAAATAATTTACCATCCAGTGGTCCACGAAAATATGAATCGGCTATTGTCAATCTTGATGATAAGGATGGGCCCGGTACACATTGGGTAGCATATAAAAAGAAAAACAATGATGTAACGTATTTTGATAGTTTTGGCAATTTGCGACCTCCACAAGATTTAATGGAGTATCTCGATGTTGGTAGGGTAAAATATAATTATGAAAAATATCAAGACTACGACACCTTGATATGTGGACATCTATGTTTAAAATTTTTGACTAAACAACTATAAAATAAATTGTCATGAACATGTGATCATTAGTCATGGGTGATTCATTGACATTGACAGTATCAGGGAGATCCTCTGTACTCGAGGCTCGATACTTTCCACCAATTGAACTGTCACCGGAAAAAAATTATGTATTGGGGCTCATTGAATTGCTGACATTCAATTCAATTCCCAATATTGATATAAGTAACAATCAATTTCGCTTAATTGATATTGAGGGTGATCATCCAATTGAATATCGCGCAATCACCATACCTACAGGCAGCTATGAAATTGAAGACATTGAAAGTTATCTGCAAAAAGCCTTACCGGGAGTGACATTAACCCTTAAGCCCAACAACAATGAATTATGCTGTGAAATCAAGTGTGATCGTGTTATAGATTTTACAGCGAAGAACTCAATAGGACAATTACTTGGATTCAGTCCACGTATCTACATGCCCAACATAACCTACAAATCAGATTTACCTGTAACAATTTTGAAAGTTAATGCACTTCGTGTTGAGTGTAACATTACAACGGGTGCTTATATCAATGAACATCGAGTGCACACGATTCATGAATTTTTCCCAATTGTCCCACCAGGATATAAGATTGTTGAAGTCCCATCACATGTCATTTACATGCCAGTCGCCGTGCAAGCAATACAACATCTACAGCTGAGAATAGTCGATCAAGACGATCATCTAGTGAATTTTCGTGATGAAGTTATAACCATAAAATTACATTTGAAATCGATGAAGTAATGGGAATAGTATATGATACAGGAGAAACAATTACGCAAGTACCATCGATAATTCATGGTAGAAGCTATAAAAGTGGGGGGACATGCCAAAAACGCCTCAGTCATCGAATGCAAGGCGCACAATTGACACTTCAGAACATTCAACTGTTGAAGAATCTAGGTCTGAAATTACGTGGAAAACAATAAAATTTTATTATTGTTGTTTCATCTGTCTGATACCATGAAAAAAATCTTAACAATACAAAAACCAATCGTTTTCGATGAATCCATTGCACATTATGAGATTCATGCACATCAACCATATGCATCATCAACTTTCAATAACAATGATGAAATTCACATTGCTGTACAACATCAGGACTTATGCTTATTGCCAAGCAAGAGCTCATTGCATATCTGTGGGAGACTAACTAAAGAGGATTTGACCGCAGTCATGACTACAACACTCGTCAATCTAGCTGCTTGTCATCTATTTGAAGAAATACGCTATGAATTAAATGCCGTTGAAATTGATCGATGCAAAAATGTTGGTATAACATCACTCATGAAAGGATATGTTCCATTGCCGTCAGAGCAAAGTTATAGTGTCGAAAATGCCGGATGGCTGTCTACAGATGACACTAAATTGATCAATGCTAATGGCTACTTTGATATCAATATTCCACTGAATTTACTGTTGAGATTTGTTAAAGATCATGGAAAAGTCATTGTGAATGCTAAGCATGAATTGATTCTCATACGAACAAGTACAGATGTATATGCTCACGTCCAAACTACAGTGGAAAATATTGAACTTACACCCGAAAAAATTATGTGATTCATACCGTACATCAAAGTCTCAGATATACAAAAAGTTCAACTTTTGAATTATATTGCAAGAGATCCAACCATTCCTATAAGCTTCCGTACTTGGGAATTGTACGAGTACCCACTGCTTCCATTGTCAATGAAAAATGTTTGGGCTGTCAAGACTACAACACAATTGGAGAAACCTCGTTACATCATTCTAGGATTTCAAACAGGAAAAAAAAATTCAGCGAGAAGAAATAACAGTCGTTTCAATCATTGCAACATACGTGACATCAAAGTATTTCTCAATTCACAATCATATCCATATGGAAATCTCAACATTGATTTTGATCGCAATCATTACGCTATTTTGTATGACATGTACACGAATTTTCAACCATCGTACTATGGAAAACATACCGATCCCATGTTAACTAAAAGTGAATTTGCAACCATAGCGCCTCTCATTGTTATCGACTGCTCGAAGCAGAATGAAAATATAAAATCTGGACCAGTAGATGTGAGAATTGAATTCGAATCTTCCATTCAATTTCCCGCCAATACTTCCGCTTATTGTTTAATCTTGCATGATCGCATAGTCGAATATAAACCTATTAGTGGCACTGTACGAAAAATAATGTGAAATTATCAAACCTATTTTATGTATAAACAAATGAGGGATTGTAATAAAAAATATATTTCAAAACTTCTATTATTTATTCAAATATCATCATCATCGTCATCATATTTTAAACTTCTATAATTTATTTAAATATCATCATCATATTTTGAACTTCTATAATTTATTTAAATATTATCATCGTCGTCATAAGAAACATTTTTATACTATTATTTGATTAAATATCATCATCATCAATGGAATGGAAGCCGCTGTCTTCATCATTGATCATTGCGAGCCAATTTTGTATGTAAAGCGCCCTCATTTCTTGATCATCATCATCATCATCATCAATATGAATAGTATCATCATCATTACATATAATTATATATTCCATCTCCATCTCAATGGGTGCTAATGGAGGATAATAATTAACAATAGATGGACGGTGATCATCTTCAATATTGACCCTCTTGAGCCAATATATTTTCAATATATTGTCTATTATCAGAAAACTTGTTATGCTATTTTTAGTCGTAGTGAATCCATCATAATTCCCATGAACATGGGCAAAGTTTTCCATCTCTTCAATGATAGTCTCGATTAAACAATTGTAATCGTTGTGTATTAAATATTCACTTGGTATATGTAATGTATAATTCACATAAGCCATTTTTTTCTGCAAAAAAGAAGAAAAAATTATGTATTCAAATTGAAAAGTATATTAGGTTAGAATTTTCTTCATATACTTACATATTTTTTTTAATCGTTGTATATATATATCTTTATTAAACTTCACTCGTTTATTCACTCACTAAATACTGAAATGTAATGATATTTAAACTTTTATCACCATTACTATTTATACTAAACCCGATGTGCAAAGAGTGGGATGATCGGTAAAATATCATCAAAGAACTTCCAACTGCTATATGTGTTGAAGAAAAACAATAGATTACCAAAAAATTGGTATTAATTAACTCGAAACCTCATTAAAAAATTTTTGTAGTTGTTATTTCATTGTGGTTATACTAAACCATCCTGTTGATAACGAAATATTTGAACGTTAAATATTTCATTTCACATCTATGAAGTTACGGAGATGCATGACAAATGAATTTCGTTGATCTGATATCATTTATAAACATTTCGGTGATCCAAATAAAACCAGGGGGTAATCCGAAACCACTGATTTTTTTTTCATCAACAATTGCGCATAATATATTACCGCCCAATCTTTCAGTTGAAATTTATCATATTACATTCTGTGATGATAAAGGTGGAAATAAATACACAATTTATACATTGGAGATTACGAAAAAATGCATTATTTGTTCCCACTCTCCTACGCATTGGAGATGGCATGAAAAACATAAGATTGCCGAGAAATGACGGAAGAAGTGGTATTATTGGAAACATTTCACACTCAATGAATTGCGATGGTCTGATATCATTTAAAAACATTTCGGTGATCCAAATGAAACCGAAGGGTAACCTGAAACCACTAATTATTTTTTCATCACCAATTGCGCATAATATATTACCTCCCAATCTTTCAGTTGAAATTTGTCATATTACATCCTGTAATGATAAAGGTGAAAATAAATGCACAATTCATACATTGGAGATTACGAAAGAATGCATTAGTTGCTTCTACTCTCCTTCAATAGACCCCAAACATTATATAAAGTTTTTTCATCACCAATTGCATAATAATATTACCCTGTACTCCTTCGATTGATGATGTCATCATCTAACAATGCTTACCGTAAACAAAAAAGCATGATAACCCTAAACTTCATTGATAATAAATGTTCTGGATGGTTATCACTGATTGCCCCTCCCCTTCCCATTGATGACATCATCACTTGAATATACAGCAATATAGTACGAAGCTGATCGATAACCCTGACTCACCGACTGATGAGAAAAAAACAGATTGGGTCTTGCTTGGAAATACAGCATTATAGTACGTAGCTGATCGATAACCCTGACGCACGGATGGATGGTAAAACAGATTGGACACAGCATGAACATACAGCACTATAGTAGGGACCCGGTCTGTAACCCAGATCTACCGAGTGAAGGTAAAGCAGATTGGGCCCCTCTCCACCCCTATTACACAATAGCTTGGAACAGAACCCCGATAGTGGCGCCTTTTGCGGCCAAAATGATGCTGTTTGATCCAGAATCCCCCTTATTTTACTACTCACGTCAAATCGAACAATAGTTGAAATCGACCCCTTTCGATTTAGATGAATTTTGGTCAAGACCTTTCTTCTTTCGAAAACAAAGATTTGCCAAAGGAAAAAAATTCAGAAAATTTATTTTGAAAGTTATTCAAAATCGAAAATTTCACTATTTTTCTGATTTCTTAATCTTATTTTTCAAATATCGGGAAAACTATTATGGATACAGAAATAATCGTTTGTTTTTTCTGTAGGAGACACTTGAGGCTGTTAAAAAATAATATTTTGAAAAAAAAATTTGAAAAATGAAAGTTTTATAAAATTTTGAATTTTCAAAAGTCGTCAAAATCATAGCCCGACACGAAATTTTGGGCTCAAATTTTTTTATTACAATACCTTCAAATGATTCTAAAGGATCCTGGAAATTTCAGAGTTGCGTTTTTTTTGTTTCAAAGTTATTAATTACTAATTCTGGCAAAAAAAACAAAATTTCTTTTTACCCACTTCTGAGTTCAACTTAGTTGTGAATACATGTCATTTCGAGTGAGAAAAAGTTCATTTAATAACATAAAAAACCTAAAAAAAAATCGAAAGTTGCATTCGTATTTGTTTAATAATAGCTCAAAAATCTCAATAATTGAGATGTGTTACATTCTGCCATCAGTATTTTTACTACTAAAGTTTTTCTAGATAATTACCTTCAGAAATCTATCAGACGTTCTGTTTTCCATAATAGTTATGCTTCCAAATGTCACTGTTATTTATTAGTATACATTACTAAAGACTGCTCAGTAAATTTGTGAATAATATTCACTTTTGTCTCTTGCATTCAAATGTTTCTTGTTGTGAAACATTATTTATCATGAAGGAAAGAGAGTTTTCCATTGGAATATTCAAGAATGAAGAATGTTCTGAAGGAAAATTTATTCAATCCAATGAATTTTCCAATGAAGACCGCATTTCGTTAAATATCAAAAGTGGTATATTTATTAGTTGCATTTGCGGAAAACATGACAATGAATATCGTATTGCTTATACTGGGAACTAAAATGTTTGGGCTGATATAAAATTCATAATATTGCAGTACGTAAATCAGTCAGAATAGTCACTTTTGAGTTTTATAATCAGTCTGAAATTAGTGTGTCTTCCACTATACGAGGAAGTACATTGTGGATTTCATGTTCGAGAAAAGTCTATGATGAACTGAAAAAACCCCAAAAAAGTGGAAGGAAGAAGTTCAAGTTCAATTATGTTTTCATATTATGTTTTCCGCAAATGCAACTAAGAAAAGTACGGCTTCTAACATTTAACAGAATGCGATCTTTATCAGAAAATTCATGAGATTCAATAAATTCTCCTCAAAAATATTTTTCATCCTTCATACGATATGATGTTGTGGCTTGCCATACATCAAAGAAATCAAAATTAATACGGAACTACGGATTAAAAATAATTTAATACGCCTTTACGGAGGGAAAAAAGTTTGTATGAACGTGGTGTATGAATCGGCGTGAATATAGTATGTATGGTATAAGTGCGAGTACGAGCAGTGGGAGCCGAGACAGCGGAACACGAGCCAAACCGAAAACCTACGAATGGCGCCGAACGAGTCGAGAGTAGCAGGGAGTTGCGGTCACGCCAACTGGTGATCAAAGTTGAAACTAGTGAAACCAGGTCGGGTATTAGATCAGTGTATGGACTGCATGTGAACAAATCCATTTGTTTACGTATATTCTAAACATTTCCTATTATCAAAATTAGTCAAAATATTATTAAAAATTATAATAAGAATGTTTTTATTAGTAAACGAGATTTTGGATTATTTGGGTTCAACACCCAAAAGCCGAAACTTCATCGAAGGCGAACAAGTTGTCAATTCTAACCACTTACTCTATAGAGGAATATTAAGTGAAAGTAATGACCAATATGATTTGTTGTCTTACTGTTTACAATCTTCGAAAAATCGAGAAGATCCGCATGAGATAAATACGGTAATTGCCAAAACCGGAAAAGTTATTTCATCGAACTGTAGTTGTACAGCTGGACAAAGTCAACAGTGTAAACATTGTGCTGCAGTATCATGATTTTGTACACGGTAAGTTTAGATTATCTAATTAACATTCTAAAAAATTTTCGACAAAATTTAATTATTATTTTGATAAAGTTTAATTATTTATATTTTCATCTTTTTAGTAATGATTTAACTAAATTAAAAATCGTAACATCAACAGACAGAAAATGTCTTTGGAGTGCACCACGGGATTCTTGTCTAAAGCAATATGATGCAAAGCCTTTGAGTGAGCATAGCTGTTTCAAGATCAAAAACGATCATCTGGAATTAGATAAGAATGTTAAGAAGTTGATCAAGGAAAAATTGTATTCCAGCCATCTAAAGTCATCTGTATCAGAGCATGCGTATGGCCGTGAATGATTGATTTGAATAACTTATTTTTTTGTACATTAAATATTGTGATGAAGTAAATATACTTGAAAATATATTTATGATTCATTTTTTCAGCTATGAACTAATCAAAAGTATTAATTTTATCAATTTTGTATATACTTGCTGATTAAAATAAATTCTACTTTCTTCTAATCGTATAATATAATTAATTTTTTATGCATACTTGCAATTTATATGTCAACCAATTCATTTGCAAAAGTTTATTTTTATATATTTTTTTAGAATATTTACTTCATGAGGCTTTTTGATTTTTTCGACATATTTTTATTTATACTTTGTACTTTATACATTTTTTTGGAATTTATCTATAATAGAGCTGGGAGACATTCTCCACTACTTCACATTATTGAGAATCTATCACCTGAGTACCTTCGACAGATTGAATGCTTAATATCACACTCATCCTCGTCACCAATCCTCTCTACTCTATGTGAACACACTTTTCGACCTCTACGAGAATGTTGTCAAGAAACTTATGAACAATTAATGGGCGATCCTTTTCATATTTGTAAAGAAACAAGAATATTTTACAGTATATGGCAAGACAAACGAAAATTTAGAATCACGGGCTCTCAGTGCTATGAATTGTACACCTACCGAAAAAATTTAAAACCAGATTGGCAAAAAAAATCGCTTGAATATTTTTATCCAAGCACTGTTTTTAATGCAGCAGTAAATCACGGCTTAAAATTTGAATCGGATGCAAGAATAGCTTATGAAAAAAGTGCTGCAGTAAATGTATTTCAATGCGGTCTCGTAGTTCCAAAAAATAACCCTTGGCTTGGTTATTCTCCCGACGGAGCTTTATTCAAAGACAACAAACCTGACAAGTTGATTGAAATCAAGTGCCCACACGATGGTGAATCTCGCAGTATAGATGAGATTATTTCTGATATAAATTATATACAAAAGAATCCAAAAAATAATAATTTTTCGTTGAAAAAAAATCATAAATATTACGGTCAGGTTCAACTTGGGATGGTGATTTTGAATGTTGAAAAAACAGATTTTATTCTATTTTCTTCTTACGACAAAAGTATGAAAATTATATCTGTTGATTATGATAAGAAATTTGTAGAAGACTTATTTCTATCCTCAAAATCAATATTTTTCAATCAAATGTTACATTATGCTTGCGAAACTGAGGAAAATAATCGATAATTTGTATGAAAGCAACTACTTCTGTAAAAGAAACTTACAGAAGTAGTTAAAGGTCGGAAACTTGTTAAACACTACAAATATGTTTAGCTATGTTCATGTTTGAAATTAACAATTTTTATTATAAAATATTAATAAATTTTCACTCGATAACATTCATTATTGTATCTTAATTATTAATTTACATCATTAGACATAAATTTATCATTACTTAAAATTGGAGAACTTAAATTTACAATTGCACCAATAATTGTGAGTATTTCTTTGCCCTTGTTAACAAGACCACTTGGCATCCGAAAACCCAACACTTTAAATACTTTAAGTCTTTGATTAGAACGTTCAACATGAACGCGTGCTCTGACTATTTTCGCACTTAATCGCGATTCTTCTCGAGAAAATTGTCGTTTTTCTTTCTTGAATGGAGGACGAATAAGAGTTATATCTTTCTTTTTACACAGTTTATCAACCCTAAATCCTTTGTCGACCATTATCGCTTCACCCTCCTCGAATAAGTCTAAAATCTTAGACTGCTCAAATATAGCGTCATCCGAAGATCTCCCTCAATACATTGGACTAATGTAAGATATCGAGCCTCCTGGAGTCACTCCAGTCATAAACTTGATGGTATATGTACTTTTATAACGTGAATATGTTACTTGTTGGCAGCACAGTGACTTTGGTTTTTGTATAAAAATTTCAGTACAGTCCAACACTACTCTAACGTTTCTAAAGTCATTAAAACATAAAGGAATATTCCTAGAAACTTCATCTTTGTCTGGAAAAGGTATTCCCTGTTGCAAACAAACGTAAAGCATGTCGATCATCTGCAGAATGATTTTACGACAATGTGAGTCAGAAGAAGATTTGAATAAAACCTTCAAGATAGCATACGATACATTATGCTTTAATTTCATAAATGTCATAATGATTTTGCTTCGCAGATGCATTCTTTCGGACTCGTATTTAGGAAAGCCTGCCTTAACAACATCGAGGATGGTATTTAAGATATAAAAGCTCACAATCCCTGTAAGCGTATTAAGTTCCTTTTCAGTTTCAATTATATCACAAAAGTCATTCACTAAATCACCACTTTTAATCTGCATACCAACATCAATAAATTTTTGTTCAGACGCTTCATCATTTTCCATTGACAACATAGCTACAACAAATCCATTATTATTCTCTCTTTAAGTAATAGAACTTGGTGAAGTATAATCCAAAGCATTTGAATTCTTTTGACCATTAAAATTTAAATTCCATTCAGTAGTAGTTGAACCTGCAGTTGGATCCAATGAAGTAGCTGGACTATCCGAAGTTATGGTATTTTTTTGCTTGTCTCTTTGAATTCTTCTTTTCTCTCTGTCATTATTTTTTTTTTTGACGCTTGATGCTGTTTTTATTTCAGTACGAGGTAGATTACAAGAAGGTACTGCAGTTCTTCTTAAACGTCTCTTGCCTTTTGATCCATTATCTATGTAAAAGATAATTTTTTGAAAATAATTTTACAAATGAACAAACATTATTAATGAGCTAAAAAATAAATTCAATTACCTGGAAAAAAATAATCCGATTTTTTAAAGTGCAAGGAACAAACTTGCATATTATCTGTTATATTTTTTCCTATTTTTGAAACTTTTTGCCACAGTTTTCGACCGTCAATTAATTCATCCACTCCGAGAGCATTCTCAATTTTAAGAAAATATTCTTTTTGTTTAGGAAAATAATGGAACCGAACGTAAGAATTTCTGCAAGCCTTGCTGTTACACCCATATACACTACAAAATGTTTTACTTCTATTTTGTTTCGGAAAAAAGCGTACACCCAACGAATCATCGACACTTTCCATCATTAGATATACTTTCTTTTTAATTGAAAAAGTATTAAATACAGTTATAATTGCAAATATAACGTTTGTTTACTATAACAGTTTATAATGCTATTATGGCAGCTGACCTGGTTTGAGTAGTTTCAACTTGGGCCACCAGACGGCAATACCAGTGCTTGCCATTTACCAATAGACGCCGTGTAGGCGAGACGGCAAGATGGACGCCAGATAGGCAGGGCGTACTACTACTAACATGGACGTCGGTTAAACGAGGTGTGTGCAGTGAAGAGTGTGTTGGACGGGTGTAGTGAAGGTGGTCGAGGGAAAATAATGCCAGGAAGACGCCATTAAAAAGTGATGGGTTATGTTTTTGCCAAGAGAAAGAGCGATGCATATTTGTGTCAAGACGGAGGACGGAGGACCATTAATTGTATCGCTGCCTACAACTCAAGAATGTTGATGCTGAGGAAAACACGAGTCCAGTGTTGGTAGTCAAACAACATCTGTGAATAATTTCAAAGAAGCTGCTGGCGTAATTGTTGCTGGAAGTGAAAAAAAATGTGTGGAACGAGCTGCCGAAAATATTGTCACGCAATAAACTAATGTAATGAAGAACGTGAGTGGAAAAGTATGAATTGAGTGAATGTATGAATTGTTACATTGAGTGGAAAGAATATACTGTATTATGAATTGTTTGGCCGGTACTGAGAATTATTATTGCACCGCCGTAGACCCGTTCACGGCCTAAATCATAGAATTATCATTTCATTATTCCGTTCAATTATTTTTCAAGTGTCACGTCTTCGGCTTAATTTGTAGACAAATTTTCACTACGCGCATTTTTCTTTTCTTTCAAGTCATATCTTTAGTCGGCACCATAAATCAAGCCCCAAATTGGAAAAGCCTGTACTTTTAAGAGTTGATATCGATCTCGATGGGGACGCATTCCAGGTTTTATGACTTTTCACAAGAACTCAATGACTCACAGGATGCGCTAATAGATTTTTCTAATACGCATCAGGTCATGGAAAATGGAATGCGTCGATAAGGGCAATCGATGGGTCCGTCGCCAACGCTAAGTGCATATGTGCGTTGAATACATAATAAGGCGAAATCTATTTGTCTACATTCCAACCTAAAAAGGCACATACTCCCTACCCCAAAAATGCTCTAGTTTGAGGGATATATAAACCCCTTGATCATAGCAGCATTTGTCTCAGTCTCAGTCTTAGTTTCAATCTAGTTCTCAACCTAGTCCGGTCAGTCTGATTATTACCGAACGTAGTACAGACAAATAGCAACAAATTTGTTATGGACACGGTCGCAGACCCGCGAGAGGGTCTGCATTGATCCAGAATCGGAAGTCAATCAGTCTCACGTGAAACAATAACTAACTTGGTCTCATCTACCGAACGGAATTTAGCCCAGGTCCAAATAGTGAAAATTGGATTGATCTACCGAAGGCTGAGAGTAATGGAATAAACTATTGAATAAATTGTCGTATTTGAGACAAATGAAATCGAGTATTGTTTAGCATAAATTCAGTTCGCTACGTGAATCCACGTATTATCCTAAGAAGTGGCACTACCCCACAGCGCCAGTATTTGGTAAGAATAATTGTATTTTATCAAGAGACACGGTAGTGTCTCGCGCCAAGTTGACAGCGGAGCGAGACTCACGTACCGTGTATCTTTACGCGAAAGTCTGAGTTTCAAGAGACCACTATGATGAGATCTCATATATGCACTAAATTTAGCGGAAAAATAATGAGCGCAATCGGAAGCTCGTGTCCAAATTATATAATAAAACTGATTTTATTTATTTCCTACGTTCCGTATTACGGAAGATATATTGAGTTGAAGTTAAAAACTGATGATTTTCATGATGAAAAAAATTCAGTCCTGGTCGTCGTCTATTGGGCATCTTTATTCAATGCGTGTGTGAAACGTAAACTTGTCTTTCTCGCTCCGCGTACTGTAGTATCTTTCTCTTACTTCCAATACGCTCTATCATTTTGCCTTTTATTATTGCAAGGTCACAGCGATCTCCTTCTAACACACGTTATATCTATGAGTCTGTCCTTTTCTCGCATGGTAGATTTTATTCTTTCTCTACTCTGGCGGTCAATTTTAACACTAGTCATCAGATCAGAATTAATATCAAGAAACATAATACTATTATTATTATTTCTCTTCAACTCTAGCGGCCAATTTCAATACTAATTTGAAAATTTTTGAAGATGATGAGTTACTGACGAAGCACAGTTATAGTCGCATAATGAAATAATAATAATCTAGTGCATTCTCATGTAAATCCCTGTATAGCCTTTGGTGGAGTGCACCAAATGCTATTGGGGAATAATAAAAATGGATATACATTTTCAACTATTATGAAAAAAGCTGATTCATTTTTCATATATATTCATATATATACTTAATACTTAAAATATAACAGAGATAGGTTTGTTTTTATATATATAGATGAATTATATTCATTTGTTATATGTTTATTAAGTATAAATAAATCAGTCAGAAAATATCGATTATCTTAAAAATTTTAATTATTATATTTCAGTCGATAATGATTTCATTGATTTACGATTGAATAAATTGGGTTGCATATTCATCATAAGTTTATTATATTTATATGAAAAGTTTTAATTACGCAAATGATTCATTTGATGTGCGATAAGGATTTTATAATCAAAAATACCAAATATATTTTTCAGATTCCGTCATTAAAGAAATTAGTTATCAAACCAATAATGATGTATACAAATGAAAAAAATGTCAAATATGAAATAGAATCGATGGCTGAAAATTTTATCAAGTTGTACATTAATCCATTCAAATATTAAATTCAAACATTTTGTATGTTTAGTCTTGCAAAACAAATGAAATATTGTATTACATTTAAACTTTTTTTAAAAAAAAGAAAAAAAAGGCGCCAAGTTCATGTGTGGCAAAAAAATTGGATTGCAAAAATTACTTTGGAAAATTTATTTTGATTAATTATTGTACTTGCAGTAAAAAAAGAAATGATATGAAAAAAAAGGACAAACTTTTTCAAATAAAAAAGAAAAAAAAGGCGCCAAGTTCATGTGTGGCAAAAAAATTGAATTGCAAAAATTACTTTGGAAAATTTATTTTGAAAAAATTACTTTGCAAAAAGTTTATCTGAAAAAGGTACTTTCAAAAAATTACTTCGCAAAAATATTTGATATCAGTCATTTGTTTGCCAAGTACACAATATAAGGTTATACATAAACATATACAGACCTACTATGTATTATACATATATTATATATTATATATGGACTTACTATGTATTATATATGTATTATATATTATATATTATATATTATATATTATATATTATATATTATATATTATATTATATATTACATATTTGTTATACATTGTATATTATACATTATATATAATATTATATTATTTATATATACACTTACTATGCAATTGTATTAGCTATCTATATTCATAACAGAATACACATCAATGATAGGTGTCATTGATTGCCATTTCCAAAAAACCTCATCATCACCTATTGTAATCAATCAATAGTTATATATGTCAAAAAATTTTTGTCAATATCCCACTTTTAATACGAACGTATTTGGCGCGTCCGAAATAAGTATATTCTACGGTCATGATCAGCTAACAGCTATTATGTATGTACTTTGATTTTTCTTTGTTGCATCAATATACATAACACTGTCTTCAACCATTCTTTATTATTTACATCCTATTCCCATAGATAGTAATAGAAATAGAAAACGAGGCCTCTCGAAGCCTTGGTGAACAAACTACCTGCTCCTTGACCCTCTACTCCCTATACCTACAAGCCACGCGAGTTGTCATTAGACAGGGGAGGAGAAACTAGCACATGCCGCTCGGTGCAAGTAACTCAATATAAAATAAAAAGAGGGTCTTTTCAGTAAAAGGCGTCCAACTCCGGACGTCACAGAAAATTTGGTGCCAGCGGTGGGATTCACCATTGTTTTCACCTTTATATTTTTCTATCATCAATTAAATTAAAATTTTCTTTATTCTTTATTCTCTATCAAATTCTCAAAATGGCAAATCAAGAAGAAGCCATTGCAAATATGACTCGCCATCAAGCGATCACAGATGCCATGCTCACCACAATGGGTGAAAAAATGGCTCTACAACAAGCTCTAAATCAAGTACCGTCATACGATGGAAAGAATATGCCTTTAAAAACATTCATTCAAGACGTCGAAAATGGTAACAGCCTTGTACCCGTCGATCTTATAGATCCATTTTTTGAAAGGCGTATTAGCTAAACTCAGAGATACAGCACGTGAAGCTGTAACAGATAAAACAAATGATAATATTCAAGACTTAACAAATATATTGCGTGAATATTTCGCACCTAAAAAATCTTATCCATACTATTGTGCAGAAATTCAAGCAGTTAGATTACGAAGAAATGAATCAGTCCTTGATTATTACACAAGAATTAAAATATTGAAAAATAACGCAGTAATGGCATTAAAAGATAAATTCAATGTAGAAGAAGTTGACGCTATGAAACATATGCTCAACGGTTTAGCTTTAGAATCTTTCAAACGAGGCTTATCAGATGATCTGTTATACGCAGTCAGCGTTCAAGATCCTGATACACTCGAAGACGCTTTTAAAATTGTACAAAAAATTGAGCGCGATATGGAAGGCGCTGCAGCTCGAAACTCAAATTCAATTAGATATACAGAGTCAAATAATATTCAGCATGAATCACGGCAACGTTCTCCTACTCCAAAAACGGTTTCATTTAAAGACGAAGATAGAAGAAGTCCATCGCCATATAGGTCAAATAAAAGTGATGGACAGTGGCAAAGCGGAAATTTCAAACGAATATTTAATCGTGATAGTCGTTATTCACAGGACAGACAACATTCAGAACATTCTCGTAATAATGATCCTTCTCGATCACGATCTCCTGTAAATTATAATTATCCACCTTCCCCAGGATATTATCCTCCTCCATTGCCATAAATACATGCACCTTATCCTCCTCCATATGGATACTATCCTCTATATCAACCTTATCATCCACCATATTATCAACAACCTTTTAATAGAAATTTTAATCCTCGTAATAATGAACAAAGGCCAAATTCCCCATACACTGAAAATAAAGAGATTCCTCTAAACTTGCAAGTAGCTCGTCAAGTGGACGCTATGACGAGCTCTCCACAAACCCAGCGTCCCTCGACAGTGAAGTTTATTACGATAGAAGAAATGTACGATGGACAAAAGAACGCGGTCAGTCCCCAATAATTACATTATCGGCTCCTGAGTTAAAGACAGGTAAAGCCACTTTCCTGGTAGACACCGGCGCAGATATTGACCTCATAAAAGCCAGAGCCCTTAAACCTCGTTGTATTTTGGCAGTACACGAATCAGTGACAATCTCGGGTATAACACCGGAGAAAATAACAACTGCAGGATCTACAGAACTAACATTCTTTGAAAACCCCGAAAAATTTCAAGTACTTAAAGATGAATTACCAATTCCCGCAGATGGAATAATCGGAATGGATTTTCTTGAGAATGAAAAAGTCGAGATCTCTTTCCACCATAATACTATAGTCGCTGATTCTCGCCCTATACAACCTATACCATTTGATAACACATCTGAAAACGAAGACAGTAATCAAAATAACATAGTAAATTCTCGCGGAAATAATTCAACGTTTATTTTAAAAGCTCGTACTCGCGCACAAATCCCAATTCAATTACAATTAACTAATCTACAAACAGGATATTTACCTCGAATCAAAACTCATGAACATATTTATATTGGCAACGCTGTAGTAACAAACAGAAATGGCACGTGCCACGTTTTTGCAATAAACGCTTATGAAGATGATATAGAAGTTGAAATACCCCCTCAAGAATTAATTCCATTTGATTGTGACAGTTCGGAAGATTTCTTTGATACAGACTCAGATAGCGATCATTTTCCAGAAAATATGAGTCGAACAGATAGAGTCATTGAAAGCCTTCGGTTATCACACTTAAATAAAGAAGAACGCGAACATGTTGTTAACCTTGTGAAAGAATTCACATCTATTTTTCATTTACCTGGAGACTCTCTTCCTGCTACTCCAGTCATGCAACACACCATAGACACAGTAGACGATAGACCTGTGACCATAAAACAGTATCGCTACCCTCCAGTCCACAGAGACGAAATGAATAGACAAGTAAATAAACTTTTGAAAGATGGTATAATCACAGATTCAACTTTTCCATACAATTCACCATTGTAGATTGTACCTAAGAAACCAGATTCAAAAGGAAATAAGAGATGGAGAATGATAGTTGATTTTCGTGCATTTAATGAAAAAACTATCAGTGACGCATATCCTCTACCCAATATCACAGAAATATTAGATAGATTGGGCGGAGCTAAATATTTTTCAACGTTTGATTTAGCAAGCGGTTTTCATCAAATAGAAACTAAACCTAGTGATAGACAGAAAACAGCTTTCAGTACCCCAAAATGTCATTATAAATTTGTTAGAATGCCATTTGGTCTTAAAAATACACTTGCGCGTTCTCAACGCCTCATGAATGTTGTCCTCTTAGGCTTACATGATGTTGAACTTTTCGTTTATCTAGACGACATTGTTGTATTCGCATCTTCATTAGAGGAACACGGTGTTGGAGTACGTAGACTTTTCAATAAACTTGCAAATGCGCAATTATCGTTACAACCAGATAAATGTGAGTTTTTGAACACAGAAGTTATATACCTGGGCCACAAAATAGGTGACGGTAGAGTCAAGCCTGACCCCAAAAAGACCGAGGCAGTAGAAAAATTTCCCGTCACTCGCACTACTACTAACATAAGACAATTTCTCGGACTTGCCGGTTATTACAGACGTTTCATTGAAAACTTTTCTGGAAGAGCAAAACCTCTTACAGA
Source organism: Microctonus brassicae (assembly GCA_918226075.1). Lineage (NCBI taxonomy): Eukaryota > Metazoa > Arthropoda > Insecta > Hymenoptera > Braconidae > Microctonus > Microctonus brassicae. Next base: position 12,465,142 of record OW445482.1, read on the forward strand.
ATTATTGAAGAAAAATATTGAATTCAAATGGGGTCCAGCTCAACAAGAAAGTTTTGATGATTTAAAACGTGCTCTATATACAGCCCCCGTATTACAATACCCAGATTTTGAAAAACCATTCATCTTAACAACTGATGCCTCTGATCAAGCAATAGGCGCAATTTTGAGTCAAGGAAAAATAGGCGAAGATAGACCTATAGCATATATGTCGCGAATACTAAGATCCGCTGAGAAAATTATGGCACTACAGAAAAAGAATGCTTAGTTATCATACATGGAGTATTACATTTTAGACCATATCTTTACGGTCGTCATTTTACACTCGTAAGCGATCATGAACCACTTAGATGGATAGATTCAGTAAAACCACCTGTGCAAAGATTAGTGAGATGGAGAACACGCTTAAGAGAATACGAATACACATTCCATTACAAACCAGGTCGGTTAAACGCTAACGCAGACGCCTTGTCTCGAAACCCAGTTATACCTAACGCAGTAGCTTTACCTATTTCATCTGCTGCACGGAAACCTAGTACTTCAAATACCGCCAGACAAGTCACATCTTCTAATACATATAAACCTAGTAAAAAAACTGGTCCCATAGATAACAATAGCCCAACTATTGGGCAGCGCGTTCGAGAGAGGAGGCTAGCTACAACTCAACAACCGCTACCTGCACTCAAAGAACCCCCACGCCCCACTCTCAACCTCAGACATCGCCAAATACCTCGTGACGTAATCTCAAAGAAAACTGTAAATAATCCGCCTGTCGCACGTGTAAGAAACAGTGCATTTCCAAGTCTAGCTCCCAAAAGAATAGTCACACGCACAGAACCTACAAAACCACCTCTCTCTCCTAAACGCCGTACACAAGCCCTACAATTCGCATTTGATATAGAACCTGAATCCGATCAAACACTACACCCTCTAGCTGATCCAACTCCTTTAACGAATCCAAATATAGTTGAAATACCTCCAAGACGCTCCTCTGAAGGACCATCTGACAATCAAATCGAATATTGGTGGGACAACGAACAAAATAAATCGCGATCCCCAATTGCATCGCAACCTCCTCGTTATACCGAATCTGAAAGTGATGCAGACGATGAAATTAGTCACCATGGAAGACCATCCATTACCTTTAAACATCCAGTCGGTCGCTCCACTCCTTCAACATCTGTCGGGAGTAGTGACGACGAAAGATATACCTGAGAGTTCTGAAGAAGAGAGTGAAATAGAAGAAGACGATCCTCCATTAGTAGAACAGAGAACACCACACCTTGCCTCCGCAACTATACCTCCTGAACTATATTATCCAAACATTGAAAATAACCCTCCTTCTTTAAAAATTCATACGACAAACGAAAATTTAACTTCCCATCGTGATAATTTTCTTCATTTTGTATCAGCTGATTGTGAATTAACTCCTATTATATCTCGATTACTTATTGAAACTGATAAGATCGATCCCATTGATCTCAAATTTCAGCATCCAAAACTTAATCAAGTACTTATAACTCCTAATGGTAAATTCAAAACACTTAGTGCAGTATTGAAAAGGAAACACTTTGATTCCTAGTCCATTCAAGATCTTAAAGACGTTCTCAAAACAGTTAAAGATATTATTAATACTTATGGAATAAAAACTCTAAGAATATTGAAACCCGGCGATCTCTTCGAACAACTCAATCCCTCTACTTTCACAGAAATATTATACGAATGTTTAAATGAATGCGATTGTACTATTACTATATGTCGCGGAAAAATCACAATACCGAATGAAGATATTAGAAACGATATTATTGCTGAATATCATGAAAGTTTAGTCGGTGGCCATAAAGGCATAACAAAAACCTATAGACGCATACGTGAAAGATTTTACTAGCCTAATTCAAAAGATGATGTTACCGAATTTGTCAGATCATGTAAAAGTTGCCAAAAACAAAAATTAGTACGTGTTAAAACTAGAAAGCCGATGATAATTACAGATACTCCGGCCGAACCTTTCGATCAACTCTCTATAGACACTGTAGGTCCTTTACCTACAACGCCTTCAAGTAATAGACACGTACTTACTATCCAAGACAATCTCACGAAGTATTGCATAGCCGTACCCATCCCTGATATAAAAGCTGAAACCATTGCCGACGCAGTTGCAAGGAATGTGATCATCCAGTTTTGTGCACCTCGTATCATACTGAGTGATCAAGGCAGATCTTTTGTCGGAAAAATATTTCATTACTTAGCAAAAATATTCAAAATTAAACAAATCACCACTTCAGGATATCATGCACAAACTAATGGCTCATTAGAAAGAAGTCATATAGTATCAACAGAATTTATTAAACATTATATAGACAAATACGATGACCGGGATAAACTTATTCCTTTCGCGATGTTTTCCTATAATACATCTATTCACGAATCTACAAATTTCACTCCATTTGAACTTGTCTATGGAAAAACAACTCGCATACCTACTTCCTTTCCCCCTCCAGAAGAAACAGAAACCTACGGCAGTTACCTGCACGACCTCATTAGCCGCATGGACGATATGAGACAACTTGCCGCCAGAAACCTAATAACATCTAAACATCGTTCAAAACAATATTATGACAGAAATTTGAAGCCTCTTTCTTTAACACCTGGTGACATGGTATATGTTATTAAAGAACCTCGAAAAGGGAAATTTCATAAACATTACAAAGGACCTTACACTATCATGGAAATCCTGGATAACAACACTGCAATCCTCGAAACAAATGACGGAGAAAGAATTCTTAAGCATCTTGACAAACTTAAACCTTATCACGACTAACAATAATAGTAGAAAGCCATTTCATAAAATAAAACGCTAACCACAATTAACACACACTATTCATCATTCTACAGGGAACATGAACCACAACAGATCACATGAAATTATCGGTAAATACTTAGAATGCATACCTGCAAATATTCTCACACCCTCATATTTCTATATAATATTGGGACATGAGGCCTGGAAACTTGACAAATACTCAGAAGATATACATGAATTTTACCAACGTAGATTTATATATAATCCAGTTATACTAATTCGACACCATCTTTACTCCTGTAAAATATAAAATAAATGGAGACGAATACTATTATTGGAAGGTAATATGGGAGAATGCACGATAGTTCCCATCGACTTGGGAGGAATAATTGTTGTAGAGGCAGAAGAATTGAAAGAGTTACCGTTACACCTTCATACTCCCCCTTCACTCACGATATGCGCACATCTTGTTGGATTACTGCCCACTTTAAATAACATCTGGTCATTAGCTTCCGCAAATTTCATAACCGACCTCTTATGTTGTGCATCTTATACAGCATATTTTTATTATTCTCAACTTGATACTCATTCATACGGTATAAATATAATTAATAGAACCGGTACTGTCAATATTCGCCAAGCTTTAATTAATGAAAATTTAGCACGTTCAGGCTATCCCACGATAGAACTTCTCAAATACCCACATCGATATGGAGATGAAACTAATACAGACTCGGACTTAGAATCAGACGATAGTGGCATTTCCATTGATAACTGAACCAATGATTGAATTTCAACTATTTCTTTTAGCCCAATCCACCATGGAATGTCTCAACTTATTAGAACCATTTAAAGTACACGCCGGCTTATATTATGAGCCCATGCATTCTCTTCAACTCACCACGGCAGAATGGAAACTCGTCACATATCTGGATATAAAAGGCTATAAAAGCCTACGCCCCGAATACGATGCATTAAAACAACTAACTATACAATTAAATAGACTATGTGAGAACGTCACCACTAGTTCTCACTGTGGTCACAGATTTGATATTAGACATTACATAGAAAAAGATGGACAGATCGATTATTATATGGAGCAACTTCACTCATTTGCCAGACAGCCAAGCGAAGAATTTTCAATTGGAAAGAAAAGAAGTACACCTTTCGGGTTCATAGGCTCCCTCAGCAAAACATTATTTGGTACACTCAACACAGACGATGCAGCATATTACAATGCTGAAATAGATAAAATATATCGTGATCAATCCAAGATTATTTCCATCATAAATAACCAGACACACTTAGCACGATCAGACATGAAGGCACTCCATACCGAAATGTCAATTATCCATGCAGAACAGGATTACTACAAGGAACAAATGAAAAGGGCCCTAACATACTATCAGCAATTCAAAGACGAAGGGAATCTTTCTTACCTGAGAAGCCAAACCCGAATGCTCCACCATAAAATAGACCAAATGCAAGGCGCCTACCTAGATGGACTTCGTAGACTCCTAGATGCTATTTATTTTGCTCGTATTGGATATCTTCACCCAGAAATAATTGGACCAAAGATGCTGGAAGTAGCCATCAGAAGCTGTATGGAACGCAATACACAATATACTTTCCATTATCACAAGAAGAAATACGCTCTGGTGACCTACAAAAAATTGCTCGAATTGACGTCGCATACATAGACGAAAAATTAATAATAGTTCTTCATGTGCCTCTATTAGACTCAACCGTTTATGATCTGTACAAACTTCATCCATATCCAACACCACAAATAATAGGCAATAATACTCAAGGCTAAGCTTACATACAACCTCGTTCAGAGTACTTAATGATGTCTCGTAACCGAGAATGATATTCACTCATTCGAGCAATTGATTTACCAAAATGCCATGAGCTAGAGAATACTCACATCTGCCCTGCAAACCACCCATTATATGAAACTGCAATGCAGCCCATCTGCGAAATTTCATTGATCACAAATAACGTGCAACAACCTCACCAAGACTGTAACATCCGCATCAGTCCAACTTATACTTCATACTGGAATCAATTGGAACATGAAGGAAAATGGCTTTATTCTCTACCATCAGAAGAATCAGTGAAAATCATTTGTGAAAACGATGTCATTGACAGTATATCGCTATCTGGCATTGGAAAAATCACAATACAACCAAGATGTACAGCTCGTACCACGTACTCTCATTATGGGGTACGATAAAATCAGCTCACGCATCAAACACGAATATTCACCTGCTTTCAATTTGAATATTTCAAACTTACTACCAGAAATATCTTATCACGAAATCATTTTACCAAAAGACAAGAAATTCAACGAGAATCCCCGCATCACTAATAAAGCGAACATCCCAGGTATTCTCGCCTACGATACCACACTAGACGAGTTGGAACAACAACTATTGGAGATTTCAACACATCATCGAGAAGAACAGCAACAACAAACCATGTTCTTCAGCGCATTCGCCAGAGAATTAGTATTAGCAACTGGATTATTATGGGTTCTATTCTGAAGTAACCTCATTTATCTACTCGCTTGTCTAAAGAAGAGCTGTTGCAAGCGACGTAACAAAACTGACCATAAATCATCCACCGATATCACAGACAATAATGACGCAAACGAACCACTAAACCAGGCAATTAGCTTCACCTTTGACGATCATGATTTGAACAACACCGCAGAACCAGCACAACAGCAGGTAACACGAAACAACGATGACCATCCAATATACAACACTCCTAGACCTGCGAAACGTGTCGCAGCTCCTCAGGTATAAAGAAAATATATATATATGAAAAAAAAAAAAAAAAAAAAAATCTATGTGAATGTACATACTCACTGTATATACACATAGATACATATACACATAGATAAATAAAAATAGCTTACATAGAGACTTTATGAAATAAGACAAAATATTTTCCTTTTCTTTATATGTATATATATGTACGGAAGTAGGGACTCTTCTTCTACACTATTAGGAAATAAGATGATAAAAGGACATCACAAAAGTAGACATTTTTCCATGAATATATAGAATAGTTACGAATAAAACTTCAACAATCACGACACAGCAACACCATTGTCCATTCATAATATCGAATTTGAAATTCAATAAAAACCACCGATGAGATAAAAACTTTAAATACCAGCTTCAGAATTACATTTATCTTAATAGAATAAAAGTATATCGTTATCAAGTTGAAATAAGTACTATCAATTAAATACAAAACTATAAAGTAAATAGTCATAAATTATTAGAAATTAGGACTAATATTAAATAGATAACCTTAAATAAATGAATATAGAATTGGATAAATAGGTATGATTGGAAGTCAGAACTAAAATTTTAATTTTTTTTTCTTTATTCATAATTTCTGTTTTTTTTTTATCTTATCTTCTCGCCATATCAAACAAATATAACTATAATTAAACTTAAATAGTTTTCGACGACTTTGTTAAGTATTATTCCGTCGAGGAAACTATGGATGTAAACAAATAATCTGTATGTACGTCTCAAAACAAATTCCACCGTTACAGTAGCATTAAAAATGGAATTCAAACTATAAATGTAATGATACACAAGATTCCTGGAATTTTTAATTTTTTGTTCACATACTTTATGTTCACATTTAAGAATCTCATACTTTACCTCTCCCCACTCAAATACAGGAAGAATATGAACAGAAAATGCACTATTTATTTACATTAACATTTATATTTGATATTTTCCATCATTGTGGTGTTGTCTTCAGTAACGTGTGGTCTATCTATATTTCGATTGGAGTTAAACTTTCTGCAAGTCACAAAATGTCAGGTGAACATCCATTGTTACATAAATATAACATGAATACGAATGATTCTTCCTCATGGTGCGATCTGGGCATTAAAAAATTATTTTTTTTAATATTTCATGAAGTTTCAACTAATATTTTAAAAGATTCAAAAATCTTATTCTTCAAATGGGAGGCTCCGTGCCCCTGGGCCCTACCGGGGCTCTGCCCCTGAAACCCTACTTATTATGCAGACAAGATGACAAAAAAAATAATTTAAGTGGACACGATCATATGAAAAAACATAATACTTGCGTATGTATAAATACAAACATACTTTTCTCGGCGAAATGAGACTTTGTTTAGTCTTCATTTCGTCGAAAACTATCAAACCTAGCATTGAGTTATTATTATTATTATTATTATTATTATTATTATTGTTGTTGTTGTTGTTGTTGTTGTTGTTGTTGTTATGGAAACGGACTAACCTCTCTTATGCCAACAAACCCTTAATTATTGGGTCATTGTAGCTCCGTGTTATAACTGAATCACTATTTCGATATCTCGAAAACAAAGCGAGATATCGAAATTTTTCATTTTTCAGAAAACGTTTCATTTCGTCGATTTCCATAAGAATCAATCATCGTTTGGCGGATCCGGAGATATAACATTTTTTCCTTTTATTGGAATTCCAATAAAAAATTACACAGCTAATACAGTTATCCAAGAACTTTTAAAACATTATGTTTGCTATTTCGGCATACATCGTAACATATTGACCGATAAAGGAACTAATTTCACAAATATTGAGATTAATTATATTGGAAATACAATTAAATTAATTGTTAATATCTAACTTTCATAAAATATAAAAGTATTTTCAATCACGGCAAAACAATCTATATTTCTGTAATTCGTCCAAACGTCATCGTTCATGTATATTCTCATGTTCGCCTATCACGTTGCCTCAGAGACAGAAATATAGTGTAAGATTCGACATGAAATATCATTCATTTTACGCAAAATTATTTTTCTTTTGCAACACAAATTTGAAGTAGACTTTCACAAAAAAATTTTCGCTGTGAATTTTGAATACGTTTCATGATGTACATAATATTTATATGAAGTATAAGTCGGACGCACCAAATATGTAAACGTTCATCTTGTATTTAAAAAATTAACAGAATTGATTCAATAGCAATAAACCATTGAATCCAATACTCAATTCAATTGTCATCACTGCAAATAGTATTTTATTGTGAAAGTCCAGAAAACAAGAAAAATAGCGCTGTTCTATTTATCTCTTGAACAAAATTACTTTCTGTAACAAATAACAACGTTAGAAACATGGTGTGAGGACTTCATAAATCAGATAATATTATTTCAGATTCCTGACTAGAAGATTTGCAATCTGAGCATATATTGCCAAGTGTACAAATTTAATATTGTAGAGCTAAATATTATACTGTGTCATTGAAATTATCCAGTGGTATTGAAAAAGAACAGTTTGGGCTAAAACATAAAATATTCCAATCAATATTAAAATACCAATATTGATGACCATTCATCGGTCGATGTTCAATCATCAACATGTTCACCCTATGTAAAAATGAACATCATCAAATATATTCATATGCACATACACATTACAAGAAAAAACACAGGTATTCATACTATCATTGTCTACGATAGAAAGAATCGACACCCATACCACATTGTAACTCCGACAGCGTTTGCAGTATTATTTTTATCCCTCGCAACTGGAGCAGAGTAACGCGTTGCCGACATAGAGCCTTATCAAGCTGCCGGAGCCTTTGTTTGACTTTAATTGAAAATATTGGAATGAATTTTCCAATAAGCATCCAACGAACGATGAAAAACTTTGGAAACTCGATGCCACGCGACGAAATGATTGTAAACGACAGGGGAAAAGCAAGGGTTCGATATGACTATATTGACTTCTATACAGAAGATGAGATTTTCACAAGCAAAATATGATGAAAAGAGTGAATATTCGTGATAATGATACACAACTAAAAAAACACAGGCATTACATATTCACGTATATGTACCTACATTTCAGTGCTGAATATATGGTTTTTGCAAATTTATATCAAAACGAATGAAAAATCAAGAACTACACAGAGAATTTTCTGATGGGACACACGATTCCATCTAAATCTAAAATTGAATCCCAATTGACTATAGAATTTCTTGAACTTCTTCATAGCGTATGCGAATTATTTAACCAAAATTTTCTATTTTTTCGTAAATATTACTTTGTCACTATCACTGTACGGTCAATGACGAGATCGTTGACAGTAAGGAATTCCACATATTTCCAACTGAGGCCTCAGTGTTTGGTTACTGCTTCGTGGTGATGAGTTTATAAATTCTCAATATGGAATTTGATCAACGCCGAGAAATAGTCGGATGAGTAAGTGAAAATCCAGTAAATCTACACAGCCACTTGATATCTATGGATAAGGTAATTTTTCATCAAACAACTGTCGACATTTTTGTAGGCGTTGTATCTCTTACTCAATTTAATTGCGTTCAACAAGGAGAAAAAGTTTTATCTATTGTTCGTTTAGTTTGTTGTTAGCCGATTCACAAATAATTTACTGATATTCGACACTCTCTGAAATTTAGATAGTATTATCAAAATGACTCTACTAATTGAGTTTCTGTTTAATATATTTGGCAAATCAAATTCAATCCATAATAAAATATGTTACTATTTTTAGAATGATTTTTGATGGAATATGCTGTTCTCATCATCAATTTCGTTACATAATTACAAAAGAAAACATTTCAAATGAGTTATTGAAAATGAACAAAAAGGGAGACTTTGACTAAATTCCTAGTATAGTCGATGCTAACTTCTAGAATAATACAATTTAGTCCAATGAATTCATCGGAAAATATAATGAGCGTACTGAGCGATTTGGGTTGAGATATGAATTTTCGTGGTTGCTGCACCCCTCTCTTATTGAGAAAGTATATTAAAAATATGGGGGCAAAAATTTCGAAATATCTCGTTACTCCCGAACTGCACGGAAATCTTCTGAGAAGATAATTTTTAACTAATCGTATTATCTACAACTTCTTCATGTATACTTTTTACCTAAAATTATTCATGAAAGAATTATAATTTGAAAAAACGACCAATTAAATGAAGATCATTTTTCTTTACTACAATCATTATAACGAAAATACTAACATTGTTGTCACATCTATGCTTCACTTCCCTTCAGCCTCCACTTCTTTTTCGATCGTATAAAACCTCTGGTTACTATGATGATCTTGAAAAAAGTAGGTATTTGTATTCATCCTCAAAAAATGTTTTATGAAAAAGATCTTATAACTTTAGCTGTGATAGCAAAAAAAAAACAACCTTTAAAAAAGTTTCCTCCTTCAACGTTTTTGTCTTGTTCAACTTCCAATTTTCTCATTAGTAATTCCACCGGAAGAAGTTATAAGCAATTCGATTATCTCGAAATTCGCATTTTTCGAAATTTTCGGACGACTTGCGGTGAACGATATTTGTAAATCAGTAAGTATATTGCACTTCTATTTTCAATATAGTTTCCAAATGGTGGGTTGCTCCAAAAACTCAAATTTGATATCAGACCTGATCTCTCTAAGCAACTCAAAAAATCGATACTCACCCAGGATGTTCAAACAAAATAAACAAATGTTCAATGAAACTACCATTTTATTACCTGATTAAAATCCTACATTGTCTACATAATCCAGTATAATAAGCCATAAAAAGGGGTCAACTTTGGAATGAGAAATAATGTGCTCGAAACTCATATAACCTTTATTTTGGTGTTCTAAAATTTGTCTCAATAGTCTCATTAAGATTTGTATCTACATCTTAAATTACTCAAGGTCAAAGATCGAAAAAAAACGTTTCTTGCAAATAACTCGGTTTCTATGAGTCCAATGACTTTGACATCTATTATTAAATTGTAGGGCATAAGATTCATGACGAATTTCGTTTCGAACATTTTTTTCATCCGCCTAACCATTCTACCTTGGTAATTAAGACTCTTAATTTGACAATCTGTCGTAGTTTTTCCTTCCACAATCCGACTACTCTCATATTAGTCTAGTCAAAATAGGATTCCAACTTGCAAAAGAGCAAGAAGTTTCGTAACTTGGTAGATTACTATATTTTGGGGTTCTGGATGATACTTTGAGTTTGCGACTTCGAGCGACCGTCGCCAAATTGGAAAAAAGATACGAAAATCCAGTTTTTTTATATTTTCTCCGTTCCAGTGCCACCTGCGTTAAAAATAGTTATTAGAAAAGTTATAGAGTACAAAATTTCCTATAACTTTTGTTTCTAAAGTTTTTCAATCAGGTGAATATTTTATGAGTCACAGTCGAGTAAAGGTCAGAAAATTTTTTTCATTCGCTGAATCGCTCCACATTTTTGCGAAATTTCAATAAATATCGATTGACTAATCGGTACTATGTTCTTTACTCATATCTTCATGGAAAATTTACGGTACATATGAACTCTTACATTACATCGAATTTTTTCTTTAGTGGGTTCAAGTGAATAGTGAAGACGAGTTCGAAACGGAGCAAGTAACCATTTTTCGGTAGGCCCCAATACAAAAAACCTTTGGAGAGTCCGTGATCCCTTCTCTCTAGACTTGAAACTAAATGAACATCTGCATCTGACACTCATATTTGAAGAAAATAGTATTGAGATAGACGCCAAGCGGTGTATATCTACCATGGCTGCCCCAAGAGAAATTCATTTTGTGTGCGAAAAAAACATGAATGAAGGCCTTGTGGTGACCGTGAAGGAAAGAGGTTTAAAAAGTTTTCGTGAATCAAGCTTGAAACGAAATGACAGTGAAAGTCAACTGTTTTTAACAAAATTGAGTAGAGTCATGTAGGGCAAGTATGCGCAGCGGGTAAGTGTGCGCAGACTTATTATTTCTGAAACGATCAGTGATGAAGACAGCGGCTTCCATTCCATTGAGGATGATAATGATGATGATATTTGATTAAATAGTGGAAGTTCAAAAATATTTTTTTACGATGACGATGATATTTAATTAAATAATAGTAGTTTGAATAAAATTTTTTTTTCATGATGACGATGATGATGATATTCACATAAATAATAGAGGATTGAAATATGATGACGATGATAATGATATTCAAATATATAATAGAAGTTTGAAATATGCTTTTTTTATTACAATCCCTCATTTGGTTCATACATAAAATAGGTTCGATAATTTTATATTATTTTTCGTACAGTACCACTGATGGGCTTATATTCAACTATGCGATCATGCAAGATTTAACAATAAGCGCAAGTATTGGCGGGAAATTGAATGGAGGATTCAAAGTCAATTCTCACATCTACTGGTCCAGATTTTATATTTTCATTCTGCTTCAAGCAGTCAATAACAATGAGAGGCGCTATGGTTGCAAATTCACTTCTAGTAAGCATGGGATCGGTATGTTTTTCATAGTACGATGGTTGAAAATTCGTGTACATGTCATACAAAATTGCGTAATGATTGCGATCGAAATCAATGTTGAGATTTTCATATGGTTATGATTGTGAATTGAAGAATACTTTGATATCACGTATGTTGCAATAATCGAAACGTCTGTTATTTCTTCTCGCTGAATTTTTTTCTCCTGTTTGAAATCCTAGAATGATGTAACGAGGTTTTTTCAATTGCGTCGTAGTCTTGACAGCCCAAACATTTTCCATTGACAATGGAAGCAGCGGGTACTCGCACAATTTCCAAGTACAGAAGCTCATAGGAATGGTTGGAACTCATGCAATATATGTCAAAAGTTGAACTTTTTGTATACCTGAGACTTTGATGTACGGTATGAATCACTTAATTTTTTCGGGTGTAAGTTCAATATTTTCCACTGTAGTTTGGACGTGAGCATATACATCTGTACTTGTTCGTATGAGAATCAATTCATGCTTAGCATTTACAATGACTTTTCCATGATCTTTAACAAATCTCAACAGTAAATTCAGTGGAATATTGATATCAAAGTAGCCATTAGCATTGATCAATTTAGTGTCATCTGTAGACAGCCATCCGGCATTTTCGACACTATAACTTTGCTCTGACGGCAATGGAACATATCCTTTCATGAGTGATGTTATACCAACATTTTTGCATCGATCAATTTCAACGGCATTTAATTCATAGCGTATTTCTTCAAATAGATTACAAGAACCTAGAGTGATGAGTTTTGTAGTCGCGACTGCGGTCAAATCCTCTTTAGTTAGTCTTCCACAGATACGCAATGAGCTCTTGCTTGGCAATAAGCATAAGTTCTGATGTTGTACAGCAATGTGAATTTCGTCATTGTTATTGAAAGTTGATGATGCATATGGTTGATGTGCATGAATCTCATAATGTGCAATGGATTCATCGAAAACGATTGGTTTTTGTATTGTTAAGATTTTTTCCATGGTATCAGACAGATGAAACAACAACAATAAAATTTTACTGTTTTACACGTAATTTCAGACCTAGATTCTTCAACAGTTTAATGTTCTGAAGTGTCAATTGTGCGCCTTGCATTTGATGACTGAGACGTTTTCTTCATGTTCTCCCACTTTTATAGCTTCTACCATGAATTATCGATGGTACTTGCGTAATTATTTCTCCTGTATCATATATTATTTCCATTACTTTATTGATTTCAAATGTAATCTCATGGTTATAACTTTACCTTGATATGTGGACATCTACATTCAAAATTTTTGACTGAACAACTATAAAATAAATGCAAATGAACATGTGATCATTTGTCATGATTGATTCATTGACATTGACAGTATCAGGGAGATCCTCTGTACTCGAGACTCGATACTTTCCACTAATTGAACTGTCACCGGAAAAAAATCATGTATTGGGGCTCATTGAATTGCTGACATTCAATTCAATTCCCAATATTGATTATGACGAAATTCGTCCGGGCGACGCCAATTATGCGATCGAGAAGAAGGGATAGGTGCATTTGCACCTATTCCTACAATTAGTCCATGAGTCGAGGCGATCGATACTGTCGATCGAGACTGCATCGAGCGAAGATGCAAACGAAGTTGGTGTAATCGGTGTGCACTGGAACGCGTTGCGAGACGACGGGAGAGTCGTGGCGGCATCGACATAGCTGAGTGAGCATCAAGCCAATGATGCAGAAGATCGTCAGTCAAAGATGTTGCTGAGGAGGATGAAGTTGCTGAGATTGCTGAGGTGCTGAGACTGCTGAAGTTGCAGAATATGCTGAAGTGGTGGAGCTGTCGTAGAAAGTGCGCACAGAAGGTGTATAGTATGGAAAGAATGCGTGTGAGAGCCCCTGTAGATCCCCTGTCCCGTGTGTAAAGTAAATAAAGTTGAGTGCCTGAAGTCATTGTTCCCATGCATTTCCCCACTCAGCTCTATACTTATCATATTGTCACTGGGAATTTATAGTATACTAGGTCGAAAAATCCACGTGTACAAGAGTGAATATTTTTGATTTATATAGAGTCGCATTATTATTCATTGTGTGCGTGAAAAGCGTACGAGATTGGAATGTTAACGCTCAGTATTATTATTGTCTCCATCATAATATTTTTATCATTTCATTTTCATTTTCAACTAAATGAATATATTATTTTCCATATGACGAATAAATTCTCCCGGTTCATTTATTTATTATTACTAGTTGAACGGGAGTGGCATCTCTTGTGTGCTGTGGTGGTTGTTGTTGCCGTAAAGTATAAATTAAGCATTATTTTTGAATATTGCGCGTGGCGCCTAGAAAACGCCACGTCACATGATATAACCAACAACCAATTTCACTTAATTGGTACTGAGGGTAATCATCCGAGTTAGTCAAGGCTACATCCGATCGAATATCGCACAATTATATTTTATCCTACCAACATCGAGATATTCCATTATATCTCGTGGAGGTCGCAAATTGCCAAAATTATCAAAATACGTTACATCATTGTTTTTCTTTTTATATACTACCCAATGTGTGCCGGGCCCATCTTAATGCTCAAGATTGACAATAGCCGATTCATATTTTCGTGGACCACTGGATGGTAAATTATTTCGCATGAATACCCCGCGAAAATATGGGAAACGCATAAGGTTCGCATATTTGATGTGATCAGCATCAGTTAACGCTCGATGTGGTAGGTTCACATGTTTTTTGATGTTGGATTCAAATGAAGACCCATTTCACTCTCATATGGTGTCAAATACAATCCCTTTTTCAATATCAACTCCTCCATTTTCATATTATGACGTTTATTCTCCTCAGGTTGTTGTTTTGCTGCACTTGTATCGTTCACAGCTTTAGCTATTCCAGCAGCATCACCAGCTAGAGCACCAGCAAAAATTGGTATGAGAAATGGTAAAACACCTCTGGTTTTCAATGGTACAGGTAAAATTCGTGATGGTGAGCCCACTTTACTCTTCCCACCGGCTTTTTCTATAGCAGCACGTGCACTATTCAACGCTGACTTGACCATATCCCCACCTGAATTATACATTGAATTTCGTGCCTATTTTACAATTCGCTTGAATGATGTCATTGGTATCTTCTAACTCCTCTTTCTCTCTTTAGCATTATTCATGTTTTTCTCTTCCTTTCCATACCCGCACTGAGTTTTGATTTCAACTTCATGATATTATTTACACCCCAAGCCGCAGTTTTCTCGCCAACACTAACGTTTTCATCGTGAACACGTTCCAAAACTTTTTCAGCTAGCCTTATATCAGCTCTATTTCTCTCAGAAATATCATCACGATACTTCGCGTATGCAATATCGTGATCCTTGCATGCAGCGTCGAGGGTATTGATTCCTGGATCAACGCGTGCCAATCTCTTTGATCATTTTGTGCCAGGACCACAATATTGATAGCCAGGAATATGAACTCCAAAAGAAAGCTCATTAATGATACTATTCACAAGATCTCTACCATGAAAATTGCATCTCCGCGGTGAAGACATGTATCCACAATGACAGTCACTGGACAAATGAAGCAAAATCATTGTATCTACAACCTATATAAGTAGACATCTTCCATGTTCAAAAGTCAGTTATGATAATGACGATGCGTAAGAAACAACCGGCAAAGTTTGAATTTGACAAACAGACCACAACATTACCTATTATGAACTTTGATAATCAAATACCAAAACAAAATATAATAAAACGTCATGGAGAATTATTGCCGCATAGTATACATGAAATTTTTTGTGGTCCATCGAATTGTGGCAAGACTAATGCACTTTTATCACTCATTACACATCCGAATGGTTTGAGATTCGAAAATGTTCATATCTATTCAAAATCACTCAACCAACCAAAGTACAAGTATCTGGAGAATATATTGAAACAAGTGAAGGATATTGGTTATTTCCCATCCAATGAGCATGAAGAAGTTGTAAAACCTGAAGATGCCCAACCAAATTCCATAATGATTTTTCACGATGTCGCACGCGAGAAGCAAGATAATATTAAAGTTTTCTTTTGTATGGGGCGATATAGAGATGTTGACTCGTTCTATCTTTGTCTAACGTATACACGTATTCCTATACATCTAGTACGAGACAATGCCAATTTGATGATACTATTCCAACAAGAAGAAATGAATCTCAAGCATATCTTTGATGATCATATCAACACAGACATGACATATATGCGATTCCGAGATTGATGTTCATCATGTTGAAAAGATAAACATGGCTTCATAGTAATCGACAAAGACATTGATATAAATTTGAGGAGATATAGGAAGGGATTTGATTGTTTCATGAGCATAAATTGAATTGTATGGGCAATACTACCCACAGTTCGGATTTGAACTTGAATACATCAACATGGCGAATAGAAATCATAAGAAAAGACAAGAAGATATATTAAAGCAAATAGTGAAAACAAGTGATATTATTCGACAAAAGCACAAAATGATTGAGTTGGGTAGAGACAAAACAGAGCAAGCAAGGAAAGAAGTTTTCAAACTAGTAGTGACACCTTTGGAAGAATTGGTAACTACATCTAATCAGATGAAACATGAAATTAAAGATAAACCGACAGATATAATCCCACAAAAAAGAGAGTGATCAAACATATGCAACAGCTATAAGTGAGAATAATGATGAAGTTGATCACACATTCAATAATTGTGAATTGAATGAAACAATCAATCGATTCGAGAGTGATGATAATCCATTTGAAAGTTTGCCATTGAAACAACATGAAAGTAATTCAACATCATATCTGAAAAAGTTGTTCAGCAACAATAAAGGATTGGACCCCCGATTTGGCGTTCGTAAATTGAAAGATAATCTTTTCATGATGGACGATTCATCTATCGAGTTTGGAAATAACATGATTTATGTTGCCAATGACCAATATCCGGGAACAACTGGATTAATTGAATTGTTATTTACGAAAACACCAAATGAATCACTCATAAGTGATATTGATAAGCAAAATTATATCAAAATCATTAATTCAATTAACACTCTGTACAAACGTCATGATCCTGTCGCTAGCCTTATATCAGATAGAGGTTTGAAATATCAAAATTACATCGCTAAGTTCATTTCATCGCCACAAAAGAAAATGAGAAGAAGAGTTGGGAAAGCATCACCCCACTATGAAATCAGTAAGAAGAGTGATGAAACAATAAATTATGTATATTAGGATGATCCAAATGAACTTGTTGATCGCCTTCGTCTACTCTTAGCATCTCAAGCAGCAGGCGATTTCAGTCATACAAATGAGATAATATACAAGTGGATTGACATAATATCTGATTAAGTTGCTGAATTCAATGATACCAAGCATCGAACAATCAAAATGAAACCTTGTGAAGTTACAATGATGAATGAAAAAATTCTTCTTCGAACTGTATACAAGCATCATCATGTTGTGACAAAGCAGGACATAAAATCGGTGATAAAGTTCAAATAAGCAAATATATACATTCATTCGAGAAGGGGTAGACACCAAATTGGAAAACTGAAATATTGACCATCGCCGAAGTACTGAATACCACATCTCCAACATATAAACTCATTGATTACCAGGATCAACGAATCGGTGGATGTTTCTATGAAGAAGAGCTCAGCAAAGTAAAATATCCAGATACATATCTTGTGGAAAAGGTTATACGTAAACGTGAAAATAAATGTTATGTTTAATGGTTGGGATTTGATAATCCACATAATAGTTGAATAAATAAAGTAGACATTTAAAACGGAAAAAAAAGTTTTTTTCTATTCTCTTCTCTATACCAATATATATGTATATACTTCAAACTACTGCACATGAAAACTCAAATCTGAATCTATGCTTTTCTCTGACATTTGAACAACAAATGCCTCACTCACATCCATTACCTGACTTCTGTGAGTTCTGAGATATTCAATTTTGAAAAAGTCAATCAGTGCAAAAAAATTGTTGCATTGCAATTCTCTCAACAACAAACAAATTTTTCAACTTCTCGCAACGAAGATATTTTACTCACATGGAAACCTTCCGAGGTGACCCCCTCCGATTTCGTTGCGGTTATGATATGTATATCTTCATCGGAAATGATTAGATACGTAATATTCTTTTTGTGCGGAAAAAATTATAAAAATTATAAAAGTTGAAGATGTTTGAAATTGAATACCCATACAATAAAAAACTCCGAAACTTCGTACGCGTCTTTGTAGAAATGGTGTTTTTCAAGTTTTTACTTGATAACTCAGAAACTAAAAAAAATTAATTCAGCAATGAAAGTTTTTTTTTTAGCGTTGAAATGAATGACTAAAAATATAGTGAACCATGAAAAATAAAATTTTTTCGTATTCCCTATACTTTATAGGATGTAACTTTGTTTCTTCTTCATATTTTTCATTAAAAATTACATGAAATCATTTCAAAACGTCAGTACTAATGCTATGATAATGAGGGTATGGTAGCAGTATTTATTATATAAAGAGAAGAAAAAATCTTCTAGTATCATCGTTAAAAATAGAAACCCCGCTTATTTCATGAATTATAAAGAACTGAAATTGCAGGCAATAATCATCAACAATAAATTCTAAAATCCCTCTAGAAATGCTGTATCTGTAGATATTCATAAATAATATTGCACATCAATATAATAGTTGGGGACCATAGTTCGAAATTATTTTGCAATTCATAATAGTAGATTATATTACAAATGAGTGAAATAAGCCATTATAAGCAGGCGAGATTTTTGACGTACGAGCGCTCGCGCGAGTGTGACAAATTCTCACATGCTTATTATGGCATTCCACTCATATGTGATATACGACGTTCTGTCCAAAAGTTATAGTTTTTTTTGAGAAAAAGTATGAAAAAAGAATATAAAAAAGTATAAAAAGGAGTCGAGCATCCGGGTCTTGGTTTTCATGGACGGTCAACAGGTCGTCATGGATACATTGTTGATGAGAAACAAATTTTTGATTATATTTTCATTTTCACTAGTATATAAAATTTAGTCACTAGTGAGAGAGATTTGATTTTAGTCACTGAAAACTAACGTTCGAAACACCTGAAAAACTGGAACTGTTGGACAAAATATACTATGCAACGTATCAAGTGGTGGAATACGATCAATAAAGATACCTATATTTGAAGAGAAGGAGAAAATAGTGCAATTTTCGACCAGGAGATGGTGTACGCAATTACTACGGAAGTGAGGTTTCCAGCCACCCATTCTGCACGTTATTGGTGAATTTTGTTAGCTCTCGGCGTCGTATCTATGTAAATACATATATACATATGAGCGCGATGAGAAAAACAGGGAATAGGGCATCTACCGAGCACCGGAAGTGCCCGGATATAAGTTTCCGGCGCGGACAATTTGCCGGCGAAATTGAATGATCAACTCCGATAACGTACTATTGGGTACTTGGAATCGAGTGCTGTCTAAACTGTGCCCTACCAGCCAGACATTTCTATCATAAGTTGTACGTATTTACACCCGCCTGCTTGTTCCATTCACGTCCGCTCGTTGATATCGTTAATTAAGGCATAATTGGTTTGTATCAGACTGAATTATAGAATCAGTTACTTTTTTCATATTTTCAGAGTACAAATTTTACGATTATTATGAAATGTTTATAAGAAATACGCAAAAAGAAAAAATTGAAGGGCAAAAAAATTTCCGAAATTTTTCCGTATTTTTCGACAGGCGGTATCTCAGTGACAAACGGTCGTATCGTGTTATTAGAAGAGCATTTTGAAGCTCTGAGTCTCTAGTTCTTAGACCTTGTGGGGAAAAATTTTTAGAAGCCACGGTTATAATGTGATCCTAAGAAATAGCGCGAAAAAACAATTCGCAAATTGTGTTTCTTTTTTTTCTTGAGTCCACGAACTTAGGAAAATTTTCTCTAGCTAAGCCATCGATTGGATTGGATAGCTTGTTTATTTAGCTTCAATTTTTTTTTGTACCTTGATACGATCATTTTTCACTGAAATATCAGACTTATCGGAAAAGGATCCTTTTGTCTTCAATCATCGATATCTCAGCGACAAATAATCCAACAGAGAATTAGAGGGCAGTTTTGGAAACTGGGATAAATTTCATATAAGATACTGACACAATTTTGGGAAAAAAATATTTTTTTTATTCTTAACATGAAACTGAAAAAATAGGGAAAAAAGGGTAATTTATGGTTTTTTAGGAAATTGACGGATGAATTGGAAATATCCATGAAATAATTAATGTTAAGCATAACTTTTTGAGCTCGATATGCGCAGAAAACATCTGTGAATTTTCAATTCGATTGTGCGCACCGTTTTTCTTTTTTAAACAATTGAACTTCAGAAATTTGAAGGGTCACGATTTTTGCACTTGAACACTCCATAATCATGATGAAAATGGGAAAAAAAATTTCTTGGAAATTTTCTCACATTTTTCTAACAAACAATGTTTCACATGACGAAAAGAAAACCAATCGACGTGAAAACAAACAAAATATAAAGAAAATTTCGGAATAAGTTTCATATTTTTTTTTTTTTTGAAAACCTTCAGGGCATTCAAGAGAGCAATGTCCAGTTTTTTCAGCATGATTCGGATTCAAACCGCCGGTATGAGCGTTACTCAAAGTGTACCACGTGGAGGTTGCGCAGTCGGATTCACGCTCATTCTTGCACACTTACAGCACGTGATTCGCGCTGAAAAAACTGGACATTGCTCTCTTGAACGCCCCGAAGGTTTTCCAAATAAAAAAAAAAAAAAAAAAAAAAAGTATGTAAATTTCGAAAAATTTTCGATATTTTGTTTGTTTTCACGTCGATTGGTTTGTTTTCATCTTGCGAACATTTGATATTTCCAATTCATCCGTCAATTTCCTGAAAAACCATGAATCACCCCTTTTTTCCTTTTTTTCAAATTCATATTAAGTATGGAAAAAAATATTTTTTTCCTCAAAATTGTGACAATACCTCATAGGAAATATATCTCAGTTTTCAAAACTGCACATTAATCCTCTGTAGGTTCATTTGTCGCTGAGATATCGATGATTGAAGACAAAAAGATCCTTTTTCGTTAAAAGTCGGATATTTCAGTGAAAAATGGTCGTATCGAGGTTTAAAAAAAAATTTAAGCTGAATAAACAAGTTATCCAATCTAACCGATAGTTTATTTGACACAAATTTTCCTAAGTTTGTGGCCTCAAAAAAAAAAAAAAAAAAAGAAACAAAATTCAAGGTTTTTTTTTCAATTTTCGTCTTTAGACGCACAATTAGATATAGAAAACCCTACGAAATTTCATAAATTGGATTCTTATATGATTCTCGAGCTCTGAACATTGAATGTTGATTTTTATAAAAACGTAGTAATTGAATTCAAGAATCTATGATTTTTCGAGTTCGAAATTTTTTATTTTACTTATATATCAAAAAATATCTGAAATATGAAAATTGTTATCTAATATAATGCGTACTTTATTTGATCCATTTATTGTGCTTCTAATCAATGTCCGAACTAATAAATGATTATTACGTGTCACATAGTCCTCGGAAGTGACATTGATGTGAAGTATTATGATTTCAGATATTGTTTCATATATATAAGTGGAATGAAGAATTTTTAAACTCGGAAAAATATAGTTCTTAGAATCGATTGCTACGTTTTTCCAAAAATCAACATTCAATGTTCAGAGCTCGAGAATCATATAAGAATCCAGTTTATGGAATTTCGTAGGGTTTTCTCCATCTAATTGTGCGTCAAAAGACGAAAACTGTTAAGAAAACATCACTTTTCACTGAACATCAAAATTTAAGAATTCGAAAAGAAATAGATTAAATCATTTTCACATCATTGGACTAGGGGGAAAAGTTGCAAGACGGGTGAGAGTATTTTAGGAAAAATTTTATAGAAGTACGATTTTGAAAATTTTTCGGTTTTATATTCTAAAAGTGGCGCGTCCGATCAGTTGATAGATTTTATATTAGTTGAAATTTCATGTACGATTAATACATCAGTTATGCTTATTTCAGAAACGTCAAGTACGTTTGTATTAAAAGTGGGACATTTGGACAATATCACTAGATTATAACCTTATATTGTGTACTTGGCAATAATGACTGATATCAAATTTTTTTGTAAAGTGATTTTTTCAAAGTAACTTTCTCCAAAGTAATTCTTGCAATTAAATTTTTTTGTCATATAAGAACTTGGCGCCTTTTCTTTCTTTTTCTTTTCAAAAAGTTTTTTCGATTTTGATAGTTTATACACGCGATCTGAATGTGAACATTAAATAACGATTTTGTTGTGATTTGAATGAACAATAAATTAATTATGAGAGACCGAGTACGCCACAAGGGAAAGTTTATGAAGAAAAAAGTACTGGATGAAAAGATGAAAATAGTGAATAGTCTACGTGAGAAAAATAAATAATTTTTACTTTATGAAAAATGTTTTTTTCGTGATTATTATTAGTACTGATCAACAGACACGGACTACCGTTGACTGACACTAGTCTCGCGCCAAGTTCACTGCGAAGCGAGACACTACGTACCGTGTATCTTTACGCGAAAGTCCAAGTGGTAGGAGACCACTATGATGAGATCTCATATATGCACGAAATTCAGCGGAAAAATAATGGACGTGTTACGAATAGAATCAACTATTTTTCAAGATGATCAACGGATGGCAGCACCTCTCACATCAGAAATCAATTTGCACTATTTTCTGTGTAATTTTTGAGTGCATTGAATACTGCACTATTCAACAGAGCAATGCAGCGTCTTAATCAAGAGACACGGTAGTGTCTCGCGCCAAGTTCACTGCGAAGCGAGGTACTACGTACCGTGTATCTTTACGCGAAAGTCCGAATTTCAAGATATTACTATGATAAGATCTCATATATGTATAGAATTTAGCGGAAAAAAAATGGGCGCAACCAAGAGCTCACGTCGAAATTATATAATAAAACTGATTTTATTTTTTTCCTACATGCCGTATAATGGAAGATATATTGAGTTGAAGTTGAAAACAGTCGATTTTCACGATGAAAAAAATTCAGTCTTAGTCGTCGTCGTCTGTTCGCTGTCCTTATTCAATATGTTTATGGTTACATAAGCTTGTCTCTCTTCAATCTGTACTGTAGTATCTTTTTCTTACTCCTGATACTTCCCATCATCTCGCCTTTTATTATTACAAGCTCATGAGAAACTTTTTCTAACACACGTTATATCCATAAGTTTGTCCTTTTTTCTCACTCTATTCTGGCGGTCAACTTTAACACTCATGAATGAATATCATCAAGAAACATAATATAAGAAATAATATTATCATTATTATGTCTCTACTCTATATTTTTCCGCCTTATCTGTAGGTTCCGGAATGAATTTTATTCTAGGAATCACGCAATAAATTAATTAATGAAACTTTTTCATATTTTTTTTTATATAAATTATTTGTTTTATTGTTTTGAAGAAGCCCGTTGTATTCTTTATACTAATAATTGTATTGTTGATACTTATACTTGGAATATGACGGGGGTGGTGGTGAGTTTGTCTCGTGAAATTGGATCAATATCCAATTGATTGATAATATACTTCTATGTGGTAATTGATGATATTCGTTATTACTTTTATGTTCCTATATTTTATGAGAATTCGGAATTTTGTCTATTTTTCAGAAAAACTTCAAATTACGATAGATTTTTGTATAGATGAATTATATTCATTTTCTATATGTTTATTAAGTATAAATCAGAAAATATCGATCATCTTCAAAAGTTTCAATTTCAATCATTGTACTTGTAGTAAAAAAAGAAGTGATATCAAAAAAGGACAAACTTTTTAAAAAAAAAAAAAAAAAAAAAAAAAAAGGTGCGAAAGTCATGTGTGGCAAAAAAATTGAATTACAAAAATTACATTGCCAAAAGTTTATATGAAAAAGTTACTTTGAAAAAATTACTTTACAAAAAGATTTGATATCAGTCATTTGTTCATCAAGTACACAATATAAGGTTATACATGTACATACATAGACTTACTATGTATTATATATTATATATTACATATTTGTTATACATTGTATATTATATATTATATCTTATATAATACATAGTAAGTCCATATATAATATATATTATATAATATACAATGTATAACAAATATGTAATATATAATATATAATATATAATACATAGTAAGTCTATATATGTTTATGTATAACCTTATATTGTATACTTGGTAAACAAATGACTGATATCAAATCTTTTTGTAAAGTAATTTTTTCAAAGTAACTTTTTCATATAAACTTTTGGCAATGTAATTTTTGTAATTCAATTTTTTTGCCACACATGATACACTATACGCACAATATTTTAAGCTATCCAATATATATTCTAGTAATCGAGGAAAGATGTGAGGAATACGTTTAAGCTAATATTTATTGTTTATCGTAGAAATATTACTTCACAAGATTAGTTCAAAAATCGAGATTGCACGTGTGTCGCTGTTATATCCCCAGCGTGGGGATTTATACATATATACATAACATCGCAGAGATTGGCTCTCAACCAATCTGGAGCAGAGGCGGCCGACCACGAACTACGTGATTCGACAAGGTAAGCCTCTCTCGACAAATTCGCGCACTCCAAGACGTAACATCGCCACAGCTGTGGGCGTTGAGTTGACGTTCTTCGGAGGTCGCTGGCAGCCAAGTGAGAACGATACTTGGAGTTTACTCTGCTCGTGGGGCACCGTATACTTAGCAGGTGAAAAAAAAGGAAATTAATTCAAAACTATCCAGATCATTTGGAAATCATTTGGAGAAATTTGGAAACAAGTATTCGGAATTTGGAAACTTGATTTCGAATTAATATCAATTAAAATTAATTACACCGTATAGTTAGCAAAATTTTTTAATTAACTCTTCGCCGACCACTCAATCGATTGGAAATCATTTGGATAAGATGTTGGTCAACTTTGTATAATTTGGAAACGTTTTGTTCTGTGAAAAAACACTGGTTTATTCAATATGCACCATCACAGAGGTTATGTACATCTGCGCATGCTCCACTATATACAGATGGTCATGGGGAGGGGGAAAGAGTGAAAAAATACTCTACCGTTTTGGAGCAGTGTTGTGCTGAACGCCCAGTATGCGCATGCGCGTCCCAATTTTTTCCCTTCTTGCTCGATTTCGACTATAACGCATGTACGTAGCTATCTACCGCTAGTGGCGCTTGTACGAGGGCCCCGCGCTATATAAACAAATGATTCAAAGAGTAAAATAATTAGCATTTCTGCCACAGATTAAAGGGTCACAAAGTTTAATCAAATCTACTTCTATCAACACATATTGAATGGAACACGAATTGGATGCAAATGGCGATATGATGAAGAAAAATGTTATTTATTAATGTTTAATTTTTGTAATGAATTTATAAAAAATATTACTATGATATTAAATTTGATAAATAAATTGTTGTCCATTTGTTTGAATTGTTTATTCATTTATTTTTTTGCTGCAGTTTCCCTTACCCTCGCAACGGATGTTGGTATTCATGTTTCTCTGCAGTAATTTTTCAATAAATATTTTAAAATAATCTAACTTTCAAATTTATGTTATATCAAAACTATTCCTTCCTTCCCACCTTACTTTTTTGATTCCAGAAAAAGAACGTACGAAAGTAAGTATTCATTTACGTTTTTTTAATTTATTATATTATTCACTTTAATATTGTTACAAATTCTTTTTTCTAAACAAATGATATATTGTTACAAAATTATTTTTTCAATTTTATTTCTTATTTATTTCATTAGCTTATTTATTTTCTACAAAATTAATATCATTTTTCATCATGTTATTTACTATTTCCTCTTTGTTTCATGATTTTTTGAATATTTTTGCACAAATTAGATTTTTGTTTGTTCGGGGCCTGGGAGCTACCCGATTTTCCACTATGTAGGTACAATACTGTAGGCAATTTCAACGCGCATGCGCCAACTGGGCGATTCAGCACAACACTGTTTTGGAGCAGGATACTTGGACAACGTACTAGTTCAAGTGTCCTGCTTATTATTGTTATTGAAAATTTTTAAAAACAGTCAAATATAAAATACAAATGAATTATCGGAGTAAACTTATGTTTCTAAGAGCTTCCTGATGTGCAAAGAGTCGTATAAGTGACATACTACTTGGCATACGTCAGAAATAATCGGGTTTTCAGAACTCAACGTGGAAGAACATGGTTGCTCCAAAATGGTGTTTGCTCTACAAACGTAATTTATCAATGACTCCTGGAACAGCGACCAATGGAACTGTCAATGCATTGACGGGTTATAAACATTTCATCAATCAGCAGATTTCCATTGAGAATTACATGAAAAATTCTTCACTGAATGAGTGGTGGATGGCAGGGGTTCTGAGGAGCAATAGGTAGCACAGAAAGTTTTCTCCTCTCAACAGCAAGGCTGGCTCAAAATGGCGACATACTCATTAGGGACAAATTAGAAAACAAAAAATCTATAACATTTTAGATTACACCGCATTTATCTTTAGAACCATTGGTGAAAGTAACATCAGGGATTTATTTATGAGGTTTGCAAAGTTTGGAACTACAAATTTTCTCCATATTTTCCTTTCAAATCACTCGTTATCGTAATACTTTCATACCCAAAAATATTTCAGACTTTATTTTCCTATTTAACTATTTACCTCATTATCGTGTATATGTTTCCTCAGTACAGAACTCGTCGTAAAAAAAAAAAAACGGATTCAAAAATTATATGGGCATTCACTCCGAGAGTCTGAGAAGAAAGATCGTCAATACTGAAGAACTCGACTTCTCTATTCACCAAAGGGAAAAATCTTGAGAGGTTAGAAAGCAGGGACTGAAAACTAATAGTCCTGTAAAGTTGTCAAAGAAGAAAAAGGATTTTCTCCTAAAAAGCCATGGCTGGTCCTTGCTCTCACCCGCTTCTGATAACTTCCTGGTAACTTCAGTCCATTTCTCATACTTTTTTTCACCAGTGAATACACCAAGGTATATGGAAAGAACCTTAGACGATGGTGGTGAGTTTTTTTCAATCAATCAATTGTATTTTATCAATAGTGGACAGGTAAATATCAGTTAACTTATAAAAGAAAGGAAATAATTCAACAAAATGATTCACCATTTCCTTTATTCATTAATTAATTTCTCTTCATTCATTCATCTACTCTACTCCATTCTTAATCAACGAATGATACAAAAAAATTGAAATAATTCACGTGAATGATTGACATGGACAGAATGAGATCGCGAATTATGTGTTCTACATCTACCAATTGTTCACGCATTGCCTGTTCATTAAACGAAAAGTTGGGTTGACTCGAAGTTGTTGTGAATTATAGTAATATCGCAGTGTTTATTGTTTCCACAAGAATCTATCGCAAAACCTTTTCTGATGGAGTTTTGCAGTATGCGTAGAAAGTCTCGAGGTATTTTCGCCCCCAAACTCATTTTGCAAATTATTAAAAAATTAGTAATTCAGATGAGTCAAATGAAGTATTTTGAAAAGATGATTAGCTAAAAATAATAGTTTTGTGGGAGCAGTTTAAGAAAAAGTTTATCTTTCACTCGAAAATGTTCAAGTATTAGATCATTTACCATGCATTCAATTTTTTCTTTCAGGTGAAAAGAGAGAACGAAGACGTCACTCTTGCCTGTGCCTGGCTACACAGCTTCATGTGAGATATTTTGTTGAACCTCAGGTCGAATTCAATGGAGTATTTTGCACTTTTGTGAATTTTTTCAAACTTTGCACTCATTAATTTTTTTGAATTGCAGGTGAATGGACTAGGACGCTGTGCTCAAAACAACACTAGAGGGAACAACGAGCGTTTAAGAAACCTGACAGTTTGAATAAGCTTCTTATAATATCGGTAAAATCCTTAAATTAATCTGCTATCGATTAATGGAATGAAAATATTTTAAGTATCATTTTTTTTTCAATTACAGAAATTGTAATAACCGTAATGGAAGTAGAAGCTGTCAATTCTGACATGTGAGAAAAGGAAACGAAAGGTCCAGGAAAAGGTATGAAATTTCATGATCTGCTGCACATCACACCATTCATGTATTTTAACTGAAAAAAAGTAATCATTTATTGATCCTTTTAGAATGTATGGAGTGTAAAATTTAGAGTGAAAATAAAGATGCAAGTCAAATTCTCATCAGATCATCAATGCGAATGGCTAATTCATATATTCAGGTAAATTCACAATTTTCCCACAAAAATGTGAAGAATATTACAGGGGCATCTTTCTCTCTGTGAAAATGAATTGCAATCTAATAACATTTTTTGATTGTCACGTGATTAGACTCTAACTTATTATTAGCGTGATCCAAGAGAGGTTCGATGTTTTCAAGTTGCACTTTTAGTTGATTTTATTCCAAAAAATTAGAGCCGACATTGACAGACAACGGAAGTCAAATATGTGATGAAAAAAATATCGTTCATATTATAATCGGACATATTCAATTAAATTTGATTGCGATGCTTTTAGTTGAATGTTTGGATCGTAGAAAATATTTGAAAACTTTCATCACTTATACCTTTTCACGAGGTTCTTTCGTTGATCTTATTTCTCGAACCAGTTGGACCTCATTTCAAATTTTGCCGCACTTTGAGGGTAGGATCATGGCGCAAAAATAACAAAATCTCCTCAACTAATTACAATTGAAATAATTACTAAATCTTCTCCAATACAAATATCTAATCTGTATGTCGGTAATTAGATTTGGGAAATATTTAATCATTGTTTCGTCTGTAATCGGTCGAGCCGTTTTTAGAGGCTTTTCAAATTTATTAACCGTGCCTTAATTTAACCTCATTTTACTTTAACCTCATTGTTCATTGTTCAGTTTGATTGTTAATACTTAGCGTCGAAAATGTTCAATTAAATTTTGGTTTTCTCGAAGTGCGTATCGTTTATATATATAATTTTAATGTAAATCAAATATCATTCTGAAATAATGATAAATGTCAAAATAATTCAGATCAGTAATGAACTTAGACCTCTTAATTTCTATCAACAAATAGTACGTTGGATGTTAATT
Source organism: Microctonus brassicae (assembly GCA_918226075.1). Lineage (NCBI taxonomy): Eukaryota > Metazoa > Arthropoda > Insecta > Hymenoptera > Braconidae > Microctonus > Microctonus brassicae. The sequence continues at coordinate 12,494,354 of OW445482.1, forward strand.
ATTTTCTTTCTGTAGGACGGAGTTGCGGCAGAATGGGTCGGAAACCGAACGTGCCCCAAGAAGACATTATCAGAGTACTCGAAAAATATATCGATCGTTTTTCAACAAATGAGTTTCCACCATATGGAGACTCATTATGGAAAGAAATGAGCCAAGACTTAGGTGGTCACTTGATTCCTCGTTCAATATATACACACGTCCGTTATGACAAACGAGGAGACCTTAGTCAAGCCCGACGTAATAAAGATATATCGGTAGCCCCGAAAGCTAAATCTGTACTCATCGATGACCAACCGGAATCCGAAGATGAAGAAGTATTCGATCTGGACGAAGATTATGTTCCAGAAAATCCGACCCTACAAACTCGACCAGACTTTGAAACATTTGAACTCCGACTGTCTAATGAAGATTGGGCATTAACTAAGCCAGATGAGTCTAACAGTAAAACAAGGCTTAAGAAGGAAACATGACCTTCAGTCATCACTCGCGCCTTTCACAACAAATACGCATTCAGCTGTGCATATCTAGGCAAGTACTCATACGTATGCCCAAATTTCATTCCAAAGAAAAACGAAAATTATTTGAAATTCATGGCTTACTGTAAGGACCAAAAAAATTGCAAGAATATCCTGATAGGTACCGCTAGTGAGAAACCTGACAAAAAAGGCTTGACATTAAAAATTATGACCCGAGACACTCGCCGAGATTTCCACGTTGTAGCCAAGAGACCTGTGCGAGGCCGGGAACGGAAACAGGTGGGGGAGAAATTAGAGTAACAGACTGCTGCAAATTATCGAGAAGAATTATTAAGGAATAAAATGAAATTTGGGGATGACGTTCCACCTCATGTGCAAGAAAATAATATTTACAGACAAATCAAAACAGAAAGAGAAAAAGAAAAACTTAGGTTGCAGAAAAAAGACAAGACTGATGTGATCAAATTTCTTCAACAAATGACTACAGATCCTGGCTTTGTGAATACCATACACTCCATAGGAGCTATACAATTTCACGTTTTATATTGGACTCCTGATCAAGTAAAAGTATTTAACGAATATGTTCGATTATTGGGCAAATTATCAGCTATTTCCATTGATGCATCGGGCAGATTTATTAGAAGTTTCGAAATTTGCCCTAACAGAATGACTGGGCATGTGTATTTATACACTGTGGCAATTATATTTGAAGGAAAAACAATCTGTGTATGTCAAATGGTGACAGAGGTCCACACGGAAGTGTTTTTGGAACTGTGGCTCAGGAGCTGGAAGTCTTCAGGAATTAAAACACCTGGCGAGGTTTGGAGTGACTACCAGCGTGCAATACCCACTGCTGCCTGTGTGACATTCAATGAAGTTTCGCTCAAAGTTTACATTGACATGGTTTTCACTTGGGTGGCGGAAGGGAAAATTAAGTCTTTACCAGTCAAGACTTTGATCCGAATCGATGTATCTCATGTGATGAGCTTTGTGTCCAATTGGCAATGTTTAAAAGAGAAAGATCATCCTTACATCAAGAATTTTCTCATTCATTGTATCGCTTTGTTGATAGACACTCGGAGTATCGATGAGTTTCACAAAATTTTTCTTTTAGTGTGTATCGTTGCTTCACAACCATATGATGATACATTTATTTCAACGGCCATGATGAAAATGACGGTATCAGATGCCAGAAAAACGTTGGAGGAGCAGATCAGCGATCGAAGGAAGGTCATCGGAGATTTGGAGGCTTCTATGACAACTTACATGGAAGAAAAAGCTCATGACCCGAAACTTTTCGAGGAAGGTGCAACTGGAACTGCAACTCATCAATGGATAAAAAGATTGATTGAATCAGCCAACCCATCTAGCACTGTTGGATGTTGTGTCAATGCGTTTTATTTGCCAGCTTTGGTGAAAGATTTGGAGCGTCTCGGTAAAGAATTTCCACTCTGGACAGCTGCAGCGTTGCCCGTCAAGGCAAGTGAAAGACACGCATCAACGAGTCACCAAGAAGGATATTTTGGTTACCTCCGGAAGCACATCTTCCAACACACAAGACTTCCTTGCTCAGGAAACAGGTTCGTGACAGAACACTGCTGAAGTCTGATTAGTGGTACCAACTTGCTCTCCGCTAAACTAACACATTTTGGTCACCAATATGGACCTGTCTCCGATGCAGTTGAAGGTGATCGAAATGTGAGAAAGGAGCAGAATGATTTATCTGAACCTTTACCGAAGAAACCGCGGGTAGTTAATGACTCCGATTTGTTGGCTTATGAAAACTGGAAAGGGCTTAAAACTGATCGATATTTCGCTGCGCAAAGTTTTGATGAAGACTCAATTGTAGAGGAAACATTTAGTAAAGAATCTATAGGAGAAAAATCGTTAGATTCTCCCCATGTAAATGACAGCTTTAACTGAAACAGACTGACGGATACCACATTAGTTGATGAATGTAAACATGAGAAAAATGACTACAATAAACTACTAGATGATCCTGATGAAAAACCAATGCATTCCAATACGTCTTTCGCATCAAGATCAGAAACAGTTAGTTTTTTTAACACTCAGCCACTATTTGCAAGCTCGCCACATGGAGATCATTCTTATAGTAAGCTGATACTTGCTGGAGTGAATCCCAATCCCGAAAAGACTGAGCAACCGAAAGTATTTCCGATTTACAAAACCGAGAAAGAAGATGACGACGAATTCGGACCCGGTTATGAAGGTATTCTTTTGTATCCTAATAGTTCTTCCTTAAGTGTCGATGCTTCAAATCATTCTATCGTTAGCACGCTCAGGAGTGTGCTAACGATAATGATAAAAGCCTTAAATCAGACGTTGCTGTGATTATTGAAATAGAAGATGAAGTTCTCAAAGAGAATGTCGAAGCTGTGAATAAGAGGAGGAAGGAATTTGAAATTCAAAGAGTTCAAGCAAAAGGATTCTATTTTCAAAATCACCCGGAAACTGCAGTATTGAATGAGCGAAAGGCGCTCAGGAGGAAAGGATTCTTATCGATCAATGGACTGCAATGCAAATTAATTGGAGTTAAAAACCCAAGGTTATGGAAATTTAAGCCGGGAATCGTTGAGGAGAGTTTGAAATCTGAAATTAGAGTGAATGTCATCAAAACGTGTGGATTTGATTCACTTGTCCACATTCTGCAGTTCTCCGCTTTGTATTCTCCACTTTATCACTCGTTCATTCAGCAGTCGGACCTAGCGATACTGAAATTCACCTCTAAATTCTTGAAGACGGGACTCACCAAAGATATTCTGTTTAAACGTTTCCAAACTTTGAATGAATTCTACACGATTGACAAGCAATATGGGAGCACTTCTATACATCCTTACATTCTTGATGCAGAGGATTTCATGACGGAAGTTTGGAGTAAATTTCTCGCCAATGAACCCAGTGGATATATAACTTATGAGTGCAGCGTAAAGGACTGTCGTAGAGAAGTTATACGCAATCTTCCATTCCTTTCTGTTAACGATAAAATTCTGAGAGAACGTGGCTTCCGGTGTTTACAAAAGGCACTCCTTTATCATCGTCAACTTTTCAACGTGAAATACCGACAATTGAATTGCAAAGGGACGGTAACAGAAATTACGACGTTGAATATCCACATTTGTATCGATTTAGATGTTCGAAATTTCTCTAAGAGAAATAGAACGACCAAATGCGCTCTGAGTGAGCTTCCTGCCTCTCTCGAACTAGACCGTAAAAATCGGTAAGTAGTTGGTGAACACCAAGGATTAATTTCAATAAACAAAATGAAAATTTTCCCATTTCTTCGTTTCAGGCTTGCTGACGTAGTCCATTATCAATCAGCTCACTTTGTTGCTTATTGTCTCAGGTCTGGAGGAAATTGGTTAAAATGTGACGATTTACAGCCAAAAATTCAATCAAGAATAAACCCCAAGACAACAGTTGTATGTATCCAGATTGCGATTTACGTATTGGAATAGAAAAAAGAGTGGAATCATGAGTTCCTATCATCTCATTGTGCATTCATGTGCACCCGTTTCTGCGAAGTTTTTTTTGTAGTTTTTGTCCCTTTAACATAAGACTATAAGTATATAAAGTGATACTGCTGTGATAGCGTTGTTATTTCGACATAAATTTTATTGAAAAGAGTTATTAGAATAAGACTTAATAAACGTAAATAATTTATTTTTCGAAATTGTAAAAAAAATTGAAGTCTACAAAAAGTTCGACTAGTTATTAGCGATTGACAAAAGAATTGATGATGAAAATAAAAAATCTGCATTGAAGATGAAATAACTGGAACGGCAAACGTGCAAACAATTTTCTTCAATAATAGCGTAATGCATAGTAATAAACCAAATTCAAAACCATCGAATTGATTGAATAAGTGTAGATAAGTTAGAAATAACGATACTACAACCATCATCTGAAAACGACAGACATATTACATATTATATATTATAAACAAATGAGCAGGATACTTGGACTAGTGCGTTCTCCAAGTATCCTGTGTTACGTCCTGGAGTACGCGAATTTTAGAGAGGTTTACCCTGATGAGTTTTTTGGCGTTCGTAATTGCCGCCCCTGCTCCAGATTGGTTGAAGGCCAATCACTGCGTCGCTCAGGCATCTGTTGCCAACCTTACTATCATATTAACTTATTGGTATAGCGATTTTTGACTTTTCTTCAGATTTGTAGATTCTTTGCAGGAATTAGTGGACTTGTGAAGTTAGGTTAGCGGTGTTTGAATGATAGTTTTTGGAACACTATTTAAATTTGAATAATCTATTTATCTACTTAATTACACGAATATGAACTTGAGTTCACATTTAATCACTTAATATTTAATTAGTCAATAATTACTCTATTATTATTTACTTGGTAATGTTTATAATATTGTAGTTTATTTAATGAGAACTCTGATCGATTAATTAATGTGTTGTCTCCAATTTATTTTTATTAAAACAAAACTAATCGCGCACAATATCACGCTCGGGTTTTTCTTCTGATTGCTGCGCGAGAACCTTAACTTCGCCTGATTTATATTAGGCCCGGAAAAACTGTGATGTGCCATTCGTATTTGAACAATAGATTTAATGATTTATAAATTGATTGTGAATTATTCATTTCGATGTTTCGTCGTGAAGTTAGTGTGACGACCTAGGTCGCACACATACAGTAAAAAACCCCAGGGCTAGTTGGCACCCGTGAAATAAGGCACAAGTACCGGCGACGCTACTGGGGAACACATCCATTTATTTTATTTTATATATTCGAAGAAAAAAAAAATAATATATACGACTCGGGATCGAACCCGCGCTCGTAGATGTCCGAACGACCGTCCAACCGAGTGGGGGAACTAGCGAGTCCCACCACCACGCCAGTACCGAGAATCTCACACTGCACGCCGCAAGGCAGTGGGAGATGCGCAGCCCGCTTTTGCGCAACGTACGCCGCGGAGTGGGAGAGGCCCGCCGCGGCTACATAAGCCACCGCACGAGCTCGTAGAGCACAGTCTACGTCGAGCGCTCAGAGCGAACAACACTAGTCCAGTGACCAGTAACCAGTAACCAGTAACCAGTATCCAGAAGTTCAACTACGAGGAGGAACAGTTCTTTTAAGAGCTACTTCGTAAGAATTTCATCGACTATACCGAATAGTTCTCAGAACTCCTAACCAATAGCTCTTCTAAGAGCTCGTTTCATCAAATACACAATAGTTCTTTCAAGAGCTAAACTCTCCCGCTACCTATCCCGGATCCGCCACGTTAGTCGACAGCTGGCCCTCCAGCTGAGACGCGTGTACCCCGTGCGATTCGACCAGTTGGCACTCCAGCTGGAGAATCGTTCCCGAGTGTGGCGTTTAGGCGACTCATTCTTCCTACCTTTTGGTATCGCCCACTGGCACTCCAGTGGAGATATCACTCGCTTTCCTAGCTCCGGGTGCTGACAGCTGACCCTCCAGCTGAAGTACCGCCACCCATCCTGATACTCCTTCCCGCACCGACAGCTGGCCCTCCAGCTGAGGTGTCCTCTTCCCGCGAACGACCGCATCGCATCGTATCAAATATTGTACGCTTATCGGGTCATAACGAAATAAAACATTGTATCGCGTGAGAAATTATTACGTCAAGAACAGCGCACGAATTGTCGGGAACGATTTTATTGTACGAACCAGGATTGCATTGTGAAAGAGTTAATAAAAGTATTCTGCCAAAATATACTGGTAGAATTCGAAACGAATCCAGTAAATTTGTCAACGTTTCTTTCACCCTCACCCAGTCACGAACCCTGGAAGTCGGCTGAGTCTAAGTGGCATTATCACCGAGGGTATCTGTCATCCGACAGTCGGACGGAAGAACGTTACATTAGTCTTCGATTATTCTAGGTGAACTTATGCGTTGGTCTGTGATCGGAGAACTAATCGATCTGATGATGAATGGAGAACTGTACCTTTTGATAACCGTCGGAGAACTGACTTTTCCAGATTTTTTAGAGTTTTTATATGATTCTAATTGGGGGAGGATTTTCACCTCCCGGTCCATACGAACTTATTCTATTGGCTATTATTTTTTTAAATAGGTTGATCTTTTATCTTTAAGCTATTTCCATATATGTGATTGATTGGAGGCGACCCCCAGCATTTTGATGCATTAACTTTTTTTGGGAATCGTGATACAATTTCTTTTACGTGCTAATGAATCGAACGGTTTTCTTATCTTATTCATTCTAGTTTATGTATTTCATAACAGCTGCAGAAATGCATTGCTAATTTTAGAAATTCCTTTTTTCTTCGCGCGTATTCTTATTATTTATTTTGGATTTATTTGTTTCTTAGAAAAATCTATTTATCAATTTTTATATTGCATGTTTTTTTATGTAATTATTTGTTTGAATTTTGATCTAGTTTTCTTCAATGTTCGAATTGCGTAAAAAAGTAATGTGTTATTTACATAGGTTTGTTTGGCCAGTGGATAGTGAAAAAAATTAGTCGAACTAATTGCTATTTATATCTCACATATAGTTTATCTTGTTTTTAGTTCAAATTTATATTTTATAATACTACTTTTTCTTCTATTTTAATGTTATAATTTGATTTCATTTGATATTGGGATTGCATCATATGTAAAATCGTCAATCAATAATTTGTTATAGTTATATATTTATTATGTAACATTAATAGGGATCTGTCTTATCGATCGCAGTTCTTATTTATCTTGACTTATATATATATATATATATATTATGTGTATTAGGGTGTGCCATTTTGAGGCAACTTTTTTTTTTCATCAAAGGAACAGGCTGAAAACTCACTGGACGGTGAAAAAAAAGAAGCCTGTCCAAAGCGGAGCTCTTAATTTTAATATTTAGAGGTGGCGGATTGTAATTTTCCATTTTTCATTTGAATAACATGGGAAAAAAATTTTTTTTTGTTCTCATTTTTGTAGCTCGGCATTGGCGCAACATATAGATGAGCCGATACCATGGTTTTATAGGGAATCGAACGCTCTACAAAAAAGGTTTCCTACACTTTTTTCATAGAAACAGTCATTCAGGAGATATTCAAACCCAAAATTCGAAATGTATGAAATTTCGATTTTTTTGTCATTAAATCGATACTAATCAGTTTATTATTGTCTTCAAAATTAATTTTACTCAAAAAACTGGTTTTAGTGTGCTTATATTTTTGAAAATGAAAAAACTGAAAATTTAAAAAAAATTGTTTACTCATTCTGAAAAAATTTGAAGGTATTCTTTGACTGATTTTAAGACTGTTTCGTTCCTATACAAAATATTTCCGCAAGTCCATAGTTACTAAGAATGAAATTGCTGAAGTGTTTTAGAGTGTAAAGTACTTTTTCGGAAAATCAAATATTATCTGTTACGGTTCTGGAAAAATTTGAGGGTGTTCTTTGATTAATTTTAGGACGTTTTTATTCTTAGGAAATTTTTCCCAAAGTCCATATAACTTGAGAAAAAAATTGCTGAAAATTTTTCTAAAAAAATGTTTTAAAAAAAAAACAGTGTTTTTTTTTAATTAGCAATTTTCACATGAAAAACCCCATATTAGAAATTCCTAACCATCACTATTCGAAAGAGCAACCTTCAAAACATGGGGTACAGTGGTTCAAACTTTTTTTTTCGATCAAATTCATTGTACCGTGAATCTCTGAACTTTGGTATCGAAAAGTGTCCGTTCAGGCGCTAATGGGTTAAATCGATACTAATCAGTTTATTATTTTCTTAAAAATTATTTTTAATCGAAAAACACTTCAATAATTGTACCTTGTTTCGATGTTTATGAAACAAGAAAAGTAATTGCCAGGATTTAATCTAAAGTGGTCATAACAATTTATACATACATTGAATGATTATTTTAATATATATATTAATTATATTATTCAACAATAATGATATGAATATGTACAGAATGGTGTCAATGAACAATCACGTTGTATAAAATATAACAATAGTCATGAATTGAAATTGATGAATGTGACAAAATATATATGAATGAATGTTCCAATAGATGAGTAAAATTATAAACAATAAGTTGAATTGACTTGAATAAGTACAATAGATAGAGTTTGAATTGAATTTGTGGCGTCGATTGAACAATGCAAGGTGTATGTGAATTATGCCACGTGTTGATGGTTACGCTATTAGGTCTATTCTTATAAATTAACTTTACAAAAATATTCACTGAATGAGTTGAATGATGCTAAATTTAACTTAGCCAAAGTGTATAATTGATAATTTTACAATAATTGAATGAACAAAATGCGTTGAATAATAACTATATGAATTCACAAAAATGGCCAACGCCAACTTGTGTATTCCACACTGCACAATGAATTGATCTCAATTGATTGGCTTGATCATACAATTATTGAATTTTACTGTCTTTTAGAATATTGCAAATATAAAGATTCATACAATTCACTCAATGCACACAATATAAGTACACAGAATTAAATGATTTGAATTGAATTAACCAAATTAACACTTTTTATGCGGAGCGATCGAGAACACGTGCGCTTTCAAAGGTTGCTACGGTTAGAGAGTGAGAAAGAAACGCCTCGTGGTGAACGCATGGACAAAAAAGATGGTGATTTGACTTGATGAGTGGCCGCGCAATTGTAGGATGCGCAAGCGCATGCGCAGATGAATTAAAACTATTGAATGTTGGTGTTTCAAAAGACTTCGAGGTCAAGATGACACATTTGACCGTGATGTGCTGACACCTTTTGACATCGAAGTCGAAACAGTACCTACATTGCTTAATTTTGTTTAGACAGCATAATTTCCATTGCTTTGAAATGATAATAAAATTATTTTAACATGAGTCATAAATAATATTTTCCACAGTAAAAAAAATGAAGAAATAGTTATTTGTGTATCTAGGCCGGAAAGTTGATCATTTTTGGCCAAATCCGAAATATGTGGCCGAGGCGTAGCCGAGGTCCACTATATTTCGGATAAGGCTAAAAATGATCATCCGGCCTTGATACACACAATATTTTTTAGGCGAGTTCCTCAAAAAATGATGTTTAAGGGATTAAATAGTCACTAAAATGACAAAATTAATGAAAATGTACGGCGCTGTATACCTATATATATTATAGTATAATATAGGTATACAGCATGCGCTGGGATCACGCGACTTTGTCTTTTGTTTTATGGGTAAATATAAAATAACAGATTGCGTTGCTACACAGTTCAATCACAAACGTTGTATCTGTCAGTATCGTAGCGTTTGGATTAAAGGTAAAATAATAGTATGTTTCATCATGTGCACTGTTAAATAGATACTTATGTTTTAGTTATTATATTTAATAATATTATAATGTTATGAAATAATATTTTAAACTCCTGCTTTAGTTTCGTTATTTTTAAGGAATAAATTTATAATAAATATCATGATCAATTGAAATAATTGACATGCGTCCGTGAAGTAAAAAAGTGTACAGAAAAGTATCATTTTAGGGACTCTATTCAGTCCCTAAAACGTCGTTTTTTGAGGCACTCGCCTAAAAAAAAAATATCTGACATATGAGTATTTTTTTTCAGCTTTACAAAAATATAAGCACACTAGAACCAGTTTTTTGGATAAAAATAATTTTGAAGACAATAAACTGATTAGTATCGATTTAATGACAAAACATTCGAAATTTCATACATTTCGAATTTTGGGTTTGAATATCTCCTGAATGACTGTTTCTATGAAAAAAGTGTAAGAGACCTTTTTTGTAGAGCGTTCGATTCCCTATAAGACCATGTTATCGGCTCATCTATATGTTGCGCCAATGCCGAGCTACAAAAATGAAAACGAAAAAAAATTTTTTTTCCCATGTTATTCAAATGGAAAATGGAAAATTACAATCCGCCACCTCGAAATAATAAAATTAAGAGCTCTGCTTTGGACAGGCTTCTTTTTTCACCGTCTAGTAAGTTTTCAGCCTGTTTCTTTGATGAAAAAAAAAAAGTTGCCTAAAAATGGCACACCCTAATGTGTATACTAGGGTGTTTCATATTTAGGCGATATTTTTTTTTTTCCGAGCACATTGAAAATCTGATTATTTATGGAAAAAAAAAATATTCCCGTTTGAAAAAAAATTCTAAGTTAATTAGAGGCTTGGCTGTATCAAAAATTCGATTTCCCATATGATTAACACGGGTTAGATTGTTTTTTCGACTTCAACTCGATTTTTTCATGACAAAAAAATATTTCTTGAAAAAATGAATTCATAGCTTTTATAGAGCATTAAATTTGCGATAAAAAAGTTGTCCACCGCAAACGCTCTCCGAGTTGCAGTTTTCGAGTTATAGAGCTGAAAAGCTGAAAATTGAGCATAATTGATAACAAATTTTCTTTAAATCGGAATTTATTGATCTGACATTAATTATTATCTTACAATAAACTCTATAAAGCTTCTATATTATTAATTAAGCATTATAGCTTTAATAGTAAGATAATAATTAATGTTAAATCAATAAATTCCAGTTTAAAAAAAAATTTATTGTCAATTATAATCAACTTTTACCTTTTCCAGCTCTACAACTCGAAAACTGTTGATCGGAGAACGTTTGCGGTAGAGAACTTTTTGTAGCAAATGTAATGTCCTACAAAAGCTATATATTTATTTTTTTCAAAACAAATTTTTGATTGCCGAAAAATCGAGATGAAGTCGAAAAAAAAATTTTCTCGTGTTATTTATATGAGAAATCGAATTTTTGAATGAGTGAAGCCTCTAATTAACTCAGAACTTTTTTCCAAACGGAAATATGTTTTTTTTTTTATAAATTATTAGATTTTTAGGTATTACAGATTAAAAAAAAGACAATAATGTAAATGTGAGCTGAAATGGTGAAAGTTGATTATAATTAATAACAAATATTCTTTATACTGGAATTTATTGATCTGACATCAATTATTATTTTATGATAAACACTATGAATCTCTTACATTGTTGTATTTAGGAACCACCGTTCATATTCCAGACATAAATGAGAATTTTTATTAATAAATCACAATATTTACTAGAAATAAATTTTTCCATTCATTCAATAATAAACAATGAGGTTAATCTACACTTATATATCATGGGTTCAATGAAAAATACTGTGGTATCAAATATAAGTAGGAAAATTAAAAAAAATCAAATATACGTGAAAATTTGAATTTGAATTCAGTTTGTATTATGATTTTGTAATAATTATTGATTGATACTTATATTTATTTCTTAATTATGAACAGTAGTTCCTGAAATCAACAATGTAATAGATTCATAGTGTTTATCATAAAATAATAATTGATGTCAGATCAATAAATTCCAGTATAAAGAATATTTGTTATTAATTATAATCAACTTTCACCATTTCAGCTCACATTTACATTATTGTCTTTTTTTTAATCTGTAATACCTAAAAATCTGATAATTTATAAAAAGAAAACATATTTCCGTTTCGAAAAAAGTTCTGAGTTAATTAGAGGCTTCACTCATTCAAAAATTCGATTTCTCATATAAATAACACGAGAAAATTTTTTTTTCGACTTCATCTCGATTTTTCGGCAATCAAAAATTTGTTTTGAAAAAAATAAATATATAGCTTTTGTAGGACATTACATTTGCTACAAAAAGTTCTCTACCGCAAACGCTCTCCGATCAACAGTTTTCGAGTTGTAGAGCTGGAAAAGGTAAAAGTTGATTATAATTGACAATAAATTTTTTTTTAAACTGGAATTTATTGATTTAACATTAATTATTATCTTAGAATTAAAGCTATAATGCTTAATTAATAATATAGAAGCTTTATAGAGTTTATTGTAAGATAATAATTAATGTCAGATCAATAAATTCCGATTTAAAGAAAATTTGTTATCAATTATGCTCAATTTTCAGCTTTTCAGCTCTATAACTCGAAAACTGCAACTCGGAGAGCGTTTGCGGTGGACAACTTTTTTGTCGCAAATTTAATGCTCTATAAAAGCTATGAATTCATTTTTTCAAGAAATATTTTTTTGTCATGAAAAAATCGAGTTGAAGTCGAAAAAACAATCTAACCCGTGTTAATCATATGGGAAATCGAATTTTTGATACAGCCAAGCCTCTAATTAACTTAGAATTTTTTTTCAAACGGGAATATTTTTTTTTTTCCATAAATAATGAGATTTTCAATGTGCTCGGAAAAAAAAAAAATATCGCCTAAATATGAAACACCCTAGTGTATACAAGTATGTTATACTATTTCTTAAGGCGTAATTTCTTATTATCTAATTATTCTATGCTTAAACTATACAATAATATATCCCTACGCTGGGGAATGGGGATATAACACCTGCTCCAAAACGGTAAAGTATTTTTTCACCCTTTCCCCCTCCCCATGACCATCTGTATATTGTGGAGCATGCGCAGATGTACATAACCTCTGTGATGGTGCATATTGAATAAACCAGTGTTTTTTCACAGAACAAAACGTTTCCAAATTATACAAAGTTGACCAACATCTTATCCAAATGATTTCCAATCGATTGAGTGGTCGACGAAGAGTTAATTGAAAAATTTTGCTAACTATACGGTGTAATTAATTTTAATTGATATTAATTCGAAATCAAGTTTCCAAATTCCGAATACTTGCTTCCAAATTTCTCCAAATGATTTCCAAATGATCTGGATAGTTTTGAATTAATTTCTTTTTTTTCACCTGCTAAGTATACGGTGCCTGCTCGTGGCTGTAGGCGCTGTTTGCGAGATTGACGCCGCTCGTGACCTCCTTGAGGTACTATTTGTATATTTGTATAATGGCGCCGCTCGTGGTCTCTTGGCGGTACTTGTAGTTGTGACGGAATGATTGATGGTTCCGCCACATCTACTCCCCCTTCAGAGTCTTGGTTGGACTCGAATTTGAATGTGACTTTTTCACGAATTGGCTGATCAGGAGGCTGGATGTTCAAGTTGATCCCTGGCTCAGCGTGATCTCGAGTGATGAAAGCTGGTTTCAACCTGTCAACAGAAATTGTTTTTTCGTTTCCGTCTACTTGTATTACGTAACGTCTGTCGTCTAGTCGTTTCAATATTTGGTATGGTCCAGCGTATGGCGGTGTCAAAGGTGGCAAAACGTGGTCTTGGCGTATGAAAACGTGAGTGCTGTTCTTCAATTCTTTGTGGATGAATATTTTAGGTTTGATATGGTGTGCTGTTGGCTTTGGCTGGATTGACTGCATGATTTTCCTGTGTTTCTTTATGAATTCACTAGGATTTGTTGCACCATCGTGTATTACAAAAAAATCTCCAGGTACACGCAGAGTGGTTCCAAATAGCAGCCGTGCTGGTGAGGCTTTCAAGTCTTCTTTGTATGTTGTTCTCAGCCCTAACATGACTGCTGGTAATCTGTCAAGCCATGGTATTTCTGGATTGCGCATTAGTGCTGCCTTTAGCGTTCTGTGCCATCTTTCAATGAGCCCGTTCGATGCTAGATGATAAGGAGTGGTTCTTATATGCTTAGCGTTGATGCATTTTGCCATTTCCTTGAATAAAACGCTCTCGAATTGTGGACCTTGGTCTGTGGTAATGGTTAATGGAGTGCCAAATAGACTGACCCAGTGGTTGAGAATACATTCTGCTACCGTTTGAGCTGTTATTTCTTTCATTGGTATTGCCATTGGAAACCTGGAAAATCGGTCGATGATTGTGAGACTGTATTTATATCCTCTTACGTCTGGCATATGAATGATGTCTGTGTGAATGTGACTGAAACGTCCGTCTGGAACTTCTATTTTGTTCGGAAGTAGTCTATTGTGTCGTTGTATCTTTGCACGTTGACAGACAATGCATTCTCTGGACCACTGGAGTGCATCTTTGCGTAAACCTGGCCAAATGAATTTTTCTTTCAGCTGTTTGCATGTTGATCTGCCACTAGGATGTGCAAGTTCATGCACAGCGTTGAATGCTGTTCTCCGTAGTTCTGCAGGAATATATGGCCTTATGTTATCTGTGGAAATATCACAAAACAGTTTAGAATTTTGAATGTCAAATCTTTTGAGTTTGAGAGTGTGGTTTGTTTTCAGCAGCTCGAATAGTTCATTGTCATCTCGTTGTGCTTCTTCAATAGTCTCAGGAGTTAGAATAGTTGGCATTGTGATCGATTCTACTCGTGACAATGCATCAGCTACAATGTTGTCATCACCTCCGATGTGTATTATGTCAGTGGTGAACTGTGAGATGAAGTCAAGTTGTCTCAGTTGTCGTGGTGATGCTTTATCAGGTTTCTGTTGAAAAGCAAAAGTTAATGGTTTATGATCTGTTTTGATAATGAATTTTCTGCTTTCGAGGAGATGTTTGAAATGTTTGACAGTTGCGAAAATTGCCAAAAGCTCTCTGTCATATGTGCTATAATTTTGTTCTGTTTTGCTGAGTTTGCGTGAGAAAAAAGCTATTGGTATCCACTTCTCTCCCTGTCGTTGGTCTAAGGCTGCCCCAATGGCGATATAAGAAGCGTCATTTGATAGTAGAAGTGGTGCGTTAGGTGCGATGTAACTGTTTTTGATGGTGTTGGTGATGCTGTCTTTGCATTGCTGGAATGATTTCTCCATTTCTGAGTTCCAAGTGATTGGTGTTTTGTCATTTTTCTTCTTTGCACTTTTTAGAAGTTCATTTAGTGGTGCTTGGGTTCGTGCTGCTTTTGGTATGCTTGCTCGGTAGTAATTAATTATTCCCAAAAAACGACGTAGCTCATTGATGGAGGACGATTTTGGAAATTGTGCGACGATCTCAGCCTTATTCTTTGGAGGTTCATAACCCTGCGAACTGATTGAATAGCCAAGAAATTCAACTGTATCTTGTCCGAACTTGCATTTGTCAACATTTATTTTCAGTTTATGCTCATCTAAGCGTTGTAAGACAGCTTGCAGATGTGTTTGGTGTACTTATGCCGACTGTGACATGATGATGATGTCATCAATGTAACAGTAAACATATGAAAGATCCCTGAAGATGGTGTCGATGTACCTCTGACATGTTTGTGTTGCGTTTTTTAGTCCAAATGGCATCATAGTATATTCAAAGAGGCCAAACGGTGTCGTGATCGCAGTCTTTAGGATGTCTTCTGGTGCCATTGGTATCTGATGGTATGCTCTGTGCAGATCAATGATTGTGAAGATTACAGTGTCATGAAGTTTTTCGAATAAATCATGGATGAATGGTGGTGGATAACGATCAGGAATTGTTTGTGAGTTTTATTTCCTGAAGTCACCACACATACGCCATCCACCCGTTTTCTTTTTTACCAGATAGATTGGACTGGCCCAAGGACTTTTTGAAGGTCGTAAAATGCCGTCATGTAGTATTGTGTTAATTTCTTCTCGTGCAGCTGCAGCTTTTTCTCCAGATAGTCGTCGTGGTCGTTCCGCTATGGGTTGACCCGTTTTTATTATCTGGTACTGGACATCGTGCTTAATTTTCTGTGACTTTCGGCTTGGTAGTGTGACCGAGATGTATTTTCTCAATATATTATGGAAAATAGTGTTGTTTCCAATGGTCGATATGACAGCAACTGTGCATCGTAATTGACCTTGAGTGGAAATTTGCGTCATTGGATCAATCAAGCTTTTGTTTTTTATGTCGACAAGCAAACCGTAATGCCCGAGGAAGTCAGCGCCTAGTATGGCGGAGGATATATCTGCAATAATAAAATTCCATTTTAGTTCTCGTTTTAAACTAAAGTTGAGTGTGATGCTCTTCTGATCATATGTGCGAATTATTGTATTGTTCACGGCATGCAGGGTTGTATCGGATAATTTGAGTGGTTGTCGGATGAAGGATCTGGGAATAATGGAGATTACGGATCCAGAATCTACGAGGAATTTATTGTGGTTATTTTTGTCGAAAATGTGCAAACGCATTTCTTTGGTAAGCTGGCTTGGAGGAATCTCGTTGACTGTCTGGATCAACGAGACGCTTATAGGTTTCCCTGGTTCTGATTATAAGAACAAGGAAGCATACAACGTCTAGACTCGGCTCCAAATTTTCTGTGGTAATAACACATTCCCTTTTCCTTGTGTTGTGCCGGTCGTGATGTGGATCTGTTTCTCGATCTGCTTCTGCCGTGGTTGCTGCGTGTGGTTGCTTCTAATTTATCCAAGCGTGCACAAATATTATCTAGGCGCAATTTGTACGCTTGCTCCAATTGATTGAGATGATCTCTGGCTGATGGTCTGTGTGTGCCAGAACTTGTTGGTGAATTCGTTACGGCCATGACAGTGTCTCCCGAGAATGTGTTCATCACCTTGTCTGCCATCTCAGCAAGTTTGCTTAAATCTTCACCTCCGAAAACCAGTAGTGGCTTCACGTTCACTGGCATACGATCAATAAACAGCTGTTTGAGAAATTCCTCCTTGTTGCTGTCCTTGGCCAAATCTCTCATTTCTCTCAGTAATTGAGTGGGTTTTTTGTCCTCCAAACGTAGATTGGTGAGAAGATTTCGCATTTGCATTTCTCGTGAATCTGACATTCGTGAGAGTAACGTCTTTTTTAGCGTGGCATATTTATTTTCCGTCGGTGGATTCCTGAGCAGGTCGGTGATATGCCTTATTTTCTCTTTGTTCAATGCCCGCAATGTTTCACAGTATTTTACGTTGTCACTGCTGGTATAAGTTGTGGTAAATTCGGCTTCTGCGATAAAAAACCAAATGTCTGAGTCGTCTCTCAGGGACGGTGGTAACGGCCTCTTCTCATGGCTGCGGCGGCGACGTCAGGATTCGGACTTGCTGGAGATGCACTGTCTGGTTGATTTGCATCTATTCCAGGGGCAGCAAGCATCGTCGAATGGTGAAGTGAGTACTCATCGTCGTCGATGGAAATGGTGGCGCGTCTTGCATGTTTAGTTATTCTGATTCCAGTTCTAACTGTTTCATTATCACTTAGTTTATTGTTTTTCACTTATAATTGCACTGTTTAACGCCACGTGGTGATCACTATTTTTACACTGAGTCGCACGGAATATGTCTGCAAACACTTGAAAAATGATATTTTAATTAATTAATTAATTTAATTCCGGCGAATTTAATTGTTTTAATGAACATTAGTGATTCGTTAAAAGTTTGAGAACGCGAGACGAGTATTAGCGCGAGATTTAAGATTTTTCACTGTCATATAACACGTGGTAACCCGATTGGTAATCCGAACTAATTACGTCAGGGCCACCAATTTAGCTATTCAATAAATATTCTAGTAATCAAGGGAAGATGTGAGGAATACGTTCAAGCTAATATTTATTGTTTGTCACAGAAAAATTACTTCACAAGATTAGTTCAAAAATCGAGATTGCACGTGTGTGTATATGGTATAAAAGTCGCCACAGCTGTGGGCGTTGAGTTGACGTTCTTCGGAGGTCGCTGGCAGCCAAGTGGGAACGATACTTGGAGTTTACTCTGCTCGTTGCTGTGTGCGCTGTTTGCGACATTGACGCCGCTCGTGACCTCCCTGAAGTACTATTTGTATATTCGTATAATGGCGCCGCTCGTGGTCTCTTGGCGGTACTTGTAGTTGTGACGGAGTGATTGATGGTTCCACGACATATTAAACCATCCACGCATGCCTGTCGCGCATCGCACGAGATGCGCAATGACCAATTTGCTTCAACTCTATAGGTCATTGACGCATCCTTCGTCTACATCCATCTCACAAGGGATCTGCTTCTTTCTTCTTCTCCAGCGACGCTCAACGAGTGAATATACGTTCAGTGATCATAGAGAAAATTTCTACAAAACGTTTAATTGCACGAATCAAAGTGACTTAAGGAGACCTTCTGGTCTAGCGGACGAAAATTCGATAGATTTTCAACTTTGTTTTTTGTTATGAAAAAAATCAATAATGCTATTCGAACTTCGTAAATATATTTCATCAATTATAATCTTCACGAAAATTTAAAAAAAAAATAAAAATTAAAATCATTATTATAAAAAAAATGGCCTCAAATTTATCCCTGTAAATAAAACCGACCTTGCTGACGGGAATGGTTTTGACTTTTCTACTCATCCAAAATCAAAAATAAGAATTGATCCTCAATTTTTATGAATGTATCTATGGCAGGAACTAGAATAAAAAAACAAAATTGACAACATGACACGTTGTCAAAATAAAAAGTCTGAAAACAGCCTCATTTTTGCAACGTTTTGTTTATAAAAAAATCAGAAATATTTGACAGAAAATGTTCATTCCAGTTCCGACCATAGCTGCTAGTGCACTTGATAACGTGTTTAAATTTGAGACGAATCGGTCGAGTAGTTTTTTTCAAATCATTCCCGTAAAACAGAAAAAAGTAGTTTCGAGATAAACGCGTTTGAAGTTAATAATATCCCTTTCTACCTATTTCGGCGCTGACCTGCATTGGGCTATAATACTCGAAAAACTGTGAATATCATTACCAATTTTCCACAGTATAATCTTAAGACACTATACTTTCGGAATATAGAGGAAGAAAAAAAATCAATTTTTCGGAAAATCTAGTCGATAATGTCCCCTTAACTCATCATAATCGAGATCTAATCAACCAGCTACACCAACACGTCGGATCAACTGAGAATATAATCAATAAGTATAATTATCAAAATCGATTATTAAATCATTGAAATCATCACTTCGCCGGTCTGCGTGATTTATAACCACGTGGAAAATATTGTGTGTTCACCAGTGATACAAGTATTTCATCAACTTTTCATTCAACAAGTTTTTCCATTGTGCAAATCAATCTGTGCTAATCACATCAATATTAAAAGACAAAGTAACAATCATCAATAGTGAACAGATCAGAAACAATAATATTATTCCTGTGTACAAAATCATTATTGAGTGTGTTAAAATAAATTCATTTTATATTTTTATAATCATTGAGTCAGCCACGTGCACATCGCATTCAATACCAAAAATCTTGTGCTCAGACCTAGCAAAAATTAACCAACAAATTACAGTCCACTTTCTTATTAGTTTTTCTTTATTACCAACTACAATTATTCATCATTCAGAACTCATCAAAACAGGACGCAATTGGAAGCATGTGTCGAAATTACATAATAAAACTGTTTTTATTCCTTCCCTACGTATTACGTAAGATATATTGAGTTGAAGTTAAAAACTCATGATTTTCATGATGAAAAAAATTCAATCTTGGTTGTCGTCGTCGTCTGTTGGGCACCCTTATTCAATGTGTGTATGATACTATAAACTTGTCTTTCTTCAATCTGTACTGTAGTATCTTTCTCTTACTTCTAAAACTTCCTATCGTTTTGGCTTTTATCATTGCAAGTTTGCAACTGCCTTCTTCTAACACACGTTGTATCTATAAGCTTGTCCTTTTCTTTCATGACAAAATTTTATTCTTTCTCTGCTCTGGCGGCCAACTTCAGCACTAGGAAGAATATATATCAAGAAACATATTATAATAATGATGATTATTTTTATACTCTAGCGGTCAATTTCAATACTGATTTGAAAATTTTTATGGATGATGAGTTCCCCACGAAGCACAGATATAATAATAATAATATTGGAAATTTATTATTGGTAAAATTTATATTCATTTATCGAGTATAAATCTGAGAATAATAATAATTATATACATCATATATTTGAATTTGTTGATATGTTTGATGTAATCGTTATCAACAATGAATATTAACTTTTATTCATTGAATGTATATTCTGTAATGACTGTATGTTGTTTGGGAATGCACCTTCTCAATCAATAGAATATTTGAATTGTAGCCATTAATTATTGTGACCGAGAATGACCACAAAGGCGCACACGACGAATCAAGTGCAGCGTGCATTGTGCTGCCGTCGCATGGTCAAGACTACCAAAATCTTATATATAAAAATCTGCTGTCACGATGTTTGAAACAAATGGACTCCTGAACTACTCAACCGATTTTGATGAAACTTGGCTTATTATGTGTAATTTGGTCCAACTTAAACTATAGGATAGAATTCATCTCGATTTTCAACTACAATATTCATTAAATATTAAATAAATGTTTGTTATAGGACGATGACATGCAATTTTTTGTAAGTTCAATAAGTTTCTAAGAGAGAGCGGTGTGAATTAAGTAATCAGCATAACACTTGGTTATCTGGGTTAGGTAATTCTCCAATAGATGGCATTGTGTTTTGATTTATTTATGCTGCAATTGATTAGACATCAAAAGTATTTATGTTTACAAACATAACCAAATCATTCAAATTTTTCATTCATTGTCACTTTTAAAATTATGCTGTATGTTGTGTTTGTTTGCGAATTATTCATATATTTGGCGTCGCATGCAACAGGAGCAGCACTTACAAGTGCATCAGCTGGTTGCACGTTGCACACGCCGAAAATTACAATCTCGACCTCAAGCACTAATGAGGGCAGCACTTATTGGGCGCCTCTATGATAACAAGTATAACACAACGATAAACTTTTCGGCGGTACTGTTCAACTACTCTCGGGTGACTTTCGACAGATATTACCAGTCATTCCTCGCTCTACTTTTGCCGATGAGATTAATGCATGTTTAAAACGATCGTTTTCATGGCGCAATGTCGAAACATTTCGATTGATCATAAACATGCGAGTACAATTGCAGAATGATCTGTCGGCGCAAGTATTTTCTAAGCAATTGCTGGATATTGGAAACGGTGTGATGGAATTACATCAGGATACACAATACATCAAATTGCCCGATGAATTCTGCACTGTTGTAGACTCAAAAAAAGAACTTATTGAGAGTGTGTTTCCGGATATATCAAATAATCACGTACGTCATAATTGGCTCAGTAATCGTGCTATTTTGGCAGCAAAAAATGTCGATGTCGACGAAATTAACTTTCAGATACAACAGTTGTTGCCAGGTGATTTGATGTCTTTCAAATCAATAGACACTATTGCAGATGAAAATGAGGCCGCGAATTTTCCAACTGAGTTTTTGAATTCGTTAGATATATTAGGAATGCCATCGCACAATCTGCGATTGAAGATTGGTTCACCGATTATTCTTCTACGTAATTCGAATCCACCAAAATTATGTAACGGTACACGTTTGGTCATCAGAAGAAGAACAGGAAACATTCTTGAGGCACTTATTTTGACGGGAAAGTTTAAAGGAGAGATCATTTTGTTGCCACGTATTCCTATCATACCGTCAGATTATCCAGTAGCATTCAAAAGATTGCAATTCCCGATTCGTTTGGCTTTTGCAATGACCATAAATTAGTCGCAAGGCCAAACAATGTCCATTTGTGGATTGGATTCGGAAAATAGGCATTTCTCTCATGGGCAACTATATGTCGCCTGCTCACGTGGGGGTGGAGGGGGGGGGGCCTTCAATATTATTTCTATTAGCAAAAGACAGGCTAACAAAAAATATTGTACATAAATTAGCACTTAGATAAATTTGAACTATAAATTGTAATGATTCATTCGTTTTTTAAAAATATCCATTTTTATATATTTCCAGGAAGTAGTTTGTAATAAAATATAAATTAAAAATTCAAGTTCGTTTTTCATTAACTTTAACTCTGTGAAATTTTTTATCAATTACTTTTTAATTCTTAAATCGATTGAAACGTTTTCATTTTTTTAATTGAATATTAATCTGACTACATTAGGAAGTTTAGTGCAACATTGATCCGGCGCACTGGAACAGAGTCACAGCAACGCGTGACCGGGTCTGCTAGTTATATATATATATATATTGTGATGATGTGGCTTTGCTCATCATCACTTATCATTCACCGGAAAATAATTGCTGCACTGAAAGAAATAATATGTAATATTATCACAAATTTAGGATATAGTCAATTGAAAAGACAGAAAATAGTACCTCGACCAATATGAAGTATAATTGTATGAATGAGTTGATAAAAAGAGTGCATGTGTTAAGCGTATCAACATCGTGGCGAAGCTGAGGACAATCCGGATCAACATCAATGGTTTTCTAGTCAAATCTCTCTCTTGGTTCATCGAAATTGGCAAAAGAACATCAAACGTTAAAACAATAAGTATCAACAAGCAGTGACGACCCGGTTAACCTATAAAACACAATAGTGTTCAAGCAGAGTGAAGGATATGTTGAAACATTGAGAACATATTTACGTGTGGAAAGACAGCATCAGTGAATCCGGAATAATTGATAAATATTGGAAAACAACAACCAACTATCCAATAAGTGATCTAAAATAGTCAGCCGGATAACAACACAATCACCTGTCAAAATACACTACCAAGACGAATCCAATAGAGGTTATCTCCGGACCACAGAAAGGAACATGGAGTATGGGATGCACACGTCAAATGCGTGCAGTGGTGTGGCATTGATAAAATATAATAGATCAATAATTACGTCAATCTATTGAACATTGTTATTGCGTAATTGGCCGCCAGAGTCCGCGTAATCTCAAGGCTCAGCCAATCATGTTCCGGAGACAAATGTAACCAGCGTTCTAGCCAATAGTAGATTACCGGGAGAGCGTCGAAGAGAAACGAGCTTAAGGACAAGACGAAGCAACACGAGGAAACAGAAAAACGGCCATCTTGACTGCACTTAGAGATTGGAACTCCATGAGTGTATAGCGTGACTGTCGAGAGAAAAAGATAAAGCGATTAAAAGAGGAAAAATTGAGGTCAATTTGAGAGGGAATAATATATTGCAAGGAAAGAAATAATACCGGAGGAGAATTGAGGACAGATTGAGTCGAATTGTAGACGAGAAATCGCCGAAATGTAAGGTAAACTATTTCACGCAATATATTAAAACGTGTTGCCATTGTCCGGCCACGTGGTGATATAATTGTCTCAAAGTAATTCTTTATACGTTTCTTTTGGCGCGGCAATAACCATCTCAAGTCGAATAAATGTTAAATAAGAGTATTCAAAATAAGATCATTTGTTTGTAAGATTCAAGTAATCGAGAAAAACCGTAAAAGAAGTAGTGAAAGATTAATGTAAGGGTTTGTATACCCATCACGAATCACACGCACCCAATTGGGACATTGACCGGAATTATTAATATAAATCGTTTAGAAAGTAATTTGAATAGGTGTAAGAAATTCACTGTAAAATTATAAAAAAGAGATTAACCGAAATAAATATTAAATACGGCCCTTAGAAAAGGCTATAATATTATTTATTATTGGAGAGAATACAAGTTTTGCGCTAGAAGTAGAAATTATTGAGCGAGTCAAAAGTTTATATTATATTATTTCTGTAATAGTGTGGACTATCTGGGGAATTTAGCTGACTACGGTTGAGTTCCCTCGATTGGCACACCTGCAATGCATGCCCGACCGACACATTACATTGTATGTTTTGAGACGCAACCATTGTGAATAAATAACGTGATAATAAAAACGAAGAATTATTATTGATACATAACATACTGGCGACGAAGAAAAAAAAAAAAAAAAAAAAAAATAGAAATCAATCAATATTATCGAAAATATTTTTATAAAACTTCAGACTATTGAAGATGGATGCCGCACAACTTGCACAAATTTTGGAATTAAACAACAAACAACAACAACAAATTACACAGTTATTACAAGCTTTGACCATAACGACGCAACACCAAGCAACCGCTACTATATCACCACAGATGGAAGTTAATAATATCATAAAAAACTTTAAATGTGAAAAATACGATGCCCATATTACTGCTGAAACATTCATAGAATACTTTGAAGCCCAATGTCGCATGTGGGGATTAGAAAAGAAACCAGATGATGTGGAATACATGAAAGCAAAACGTGAGTTATTTCTATCTTGTTTAAAGCCCGAAACATATAAAGAACTTAGTCTCATTTGCAAACTCAACACCTAAATTTGAAGATCAGTCATATTTAGAAATATCAAAAAAATTTCTCACATTATTTCAACCAAAAATTACACGATTTAAAGC
Organism: Microctonus brassicae; assembly: GCA_918226075.1. Classification (NCBI taxonomy): domain Eukaryota; kingdom Metazoa; phylum Arthropoda; class Insecta; order Hymenoptera; family Braconidae; genus Microctonus; species Microctonus brassicae. The sequence goes on from OW445482.1 coordinate 12,518,755, forward strand.
CTTGAACAATTTTTGGAACTGTACTCGCTCTACAGGACAATCTTTTGAACAATATGCTAGTACTCTTAAAGAAATTGCTACATTGTAAATATGAGGGAAACATGTTAGATCACCAATTGCGTGACCGTTTTGCGACGGGTTTGAGTCATAAAAGGCTCGAAATAGAATTGAAGCAAAAATGGCCAGACCTCTTAAATCCTGACGGCAATGAAGTGACGTTCAGCCCGGTGTTCGAGGTCGCTCAAGCTAGAGAAGCCGCTGAACACGATTACGACAACAACAGCGATGACAAAATACAAAAAATTAGACAACAGCAAAAGCGTAGTAACAGAACAGGTATATCGAATGACACCAGTAGTAGTAATAAAGTGAAATATTTCGAACAGAACGAATGCAGACGTTGTGGCAATGAATTTCATAAAAATAACAAATGCCCTGCTACAAATGTTAAATGTCGTGCTTGTGGATCGAT